>OW240919.1:135824463-135914746 GCA_933207985.1 Pelobates cultripes
CCTTCTTACCTTTACTGGGAGGAGGGGTGACATTTCTCCATCCCTGGTGGTCCGGTGGGGATTCCGTGGTGGTCCCAGTGGTGGTGAGGTGAATTCTAGCCCATAGCTCCAGAGCTACGCGGCAATGCTCCATGCTTGCGAGAAGAGGACCCGGAGGAGCTGCAGGCTGAGCTCCCGGGTCCTCTCTCCCTCCCTCCCATGCCGGGTGCGATCACAGTGCCTGCGGACCAGGGGGGGAGATCTCTGATCTCCCCTCCGGTCCGTGAAGGCACATTGCAGGGCTGGCGCCTGCATGTGCTGACAGGGGAGTGGGAGACCGTTGGTTTTCTCTGGGGGGGGGGGCAATTGCCCCGTTGCCCCCCCTCCCCCAGATCCGCCACTGCTCTGGAGTACCTTATTTTATAATTCATCAAATGTTCTATTTTCTGTATAGTTTGCAGAATACTGACTCCATCATAATTATTCCTTCTTTCCTATTTCTAATCTACTTTCTCCTCTGTTCAAGATCCAATTTTATGCATCCCTCTGTCATCACAAATGTAACAATTATGCCGGATCGATTGCTCACTGCTTAAGCTTACACTGCTTAATATAGATTTAATTTGCTGTATAGACATACAGGGAGTGCAGAATTATTAGGCAAGTTGTATTTTTGAGGATTAATTTTATTATTGAACAACAACCATGTTCTCAATGAACCCAAAAAACTCATTAATATCAAAGCTGAATATTTTTGGAAGTAGTTTTTAGTTTGTTTTTAGTTATAGCTATGTTAGGGGGATATCTGTGTGTGCAGGTGACTATTACTGTGCATAATTATTAGGCAACTTAACAAAAAACAAATATATACCCATTTCAATTATTTATTATTACCAGTGAAACCAATATAACATCTCAACATTCACAAATATACATTTCTGACATTCAAAAACAAAACAAAAACAAATCAGTGACCAATATAGCCACCTTTCTTTGCAAGGACACTCAAAAGCCTGCCATCCATGGATTCTGTCAGTGTTTTGATCTGTTCACCATCAACATTGCGTGCAGCAGCAACCACAGCCTCCCAGACACTGTTCAGAGAGGTGTACTGTTTTCCCTCCTTGTAAATCTCACATTTGATGATGGACCACAGGTTCTCAATGGGGTTCAGATCAGGTGAACAAGGAGGCCATGTCATTAGATTTTCTTCTTTTATACCCTTTCTTGCCAGCCACGCTGTGGAGTACTTGGACACGTGTGATGGAGCATTGTCCTGCATGAAAATCATGTTTTTCTTGAAGGATGCAGACTTCTTCCTGTACCACTGCTTGAAGAAGGTGTCTTCCAGGAACTGGCAGTAGGACTGGGAGTTGAGCTTGACTCCATCCTCAACCCGAAAAGGCCCCACAAGCTCATCTTTGATGATACCAGCCCAAACCAGTACTCCACCTCCACCTTGCTGGCGTCTGAGTCGGACTGGAGCTCTCTGCCCTTTACCAATCCAGCCACGGGCCCATCCATCTGGCCCATCAAGACTCACTCTCATTTCATCAGTCCATAAAACCTTAGAAAAATCAGTCTTGAGATATTTCTTGGCCCAGTCTTGACGTTTCAGCTTGTGTGTCTTGTTCAGTGGTGGTCGTCTTTCAGCCTTTCTTACCTTGGCCATGTCTCTGAGTATTGCACACCTTGTGCTTTTGGGCACTCCAGTGATGTTGCAGCTCTGAAATATGGCCAAACTGGTGGCAAGTGGCATCGTGGCAGCTGCACGCTTGACTTTTCTCAGTTCATGGGCAGTTATTTTGCGCCTTGGTTTTTCCACACGCTTCTTGCGACCCTGTTGACTATTTTGAATGAAACGCTTGATTGTTCGATGATCACGCTTCAGAAGCTTTGCAATTTTAAGAGTGCTGCATCCCTCTGCAAGATATCTCACTATTTTTGACTTTTCTGAGCCTGTCAAGTCCTTCTTTTGACCCATTTTGCCAAAGGAAAGGAAGTTGCCTAATAATTATGCACACCTGATATAGGGTGTTGATGTCATTAGACCACACCCCTTCTCATTACAGAGATGCACATCACCTAATATGCTTAATTGGTAGTAGGCTTTCGAGCCTATACAGCTTGGAGTAAGACAACATGCATAAAGAGGATGATGTGGTCAAAATACTCATTTGCCTAATAATTCTGCACTCCCTGTATATACTATTCTTGATGCAACTTGTTTCTGAAAACTTTATATTTTGTTTTGGCTGATGGGACAGATTCTCCTAGATAATCAAGGGAGAATGAGAGCAGTCATATCCCCAAACTCTGGTTAAAAGGGTTACTCCGAGAAAAAAAAATATTGTTTTAAAAAAACACTAATTTTGGTTAGAGTAACCCTTAATGTTATGTTCTCTCCTCCCCCTCTCCCTCCCAAAAAGAAAAAAATAAGAATCAAATAAAGACCAAACATCCCTGCGATTCCACACCGAGACCAACCTCTCCCTCCAGCCTGTTCATCTTCTAATGATGTCACTCCACCTTATCGCCTTACTGCATGGGGGACTGATGTCCTGGAGCACAGGATGAGGGGATGATTTGGGCAGCATGGAGGGAGTGCCATGCTGCCACTGGTCTCTGTCACCAGCTGTATTTGCTGATGACAGACACCCAATATGCACAGAACTGACATAAGTCTGAAGGGGCGACTGACCACTCAGACACATCGGTCATGAACAAAGAGCCAATGGCACTGAAGGTTCCAGAGGTGGATAGATCAGATTATCTTCTCAACTATGCCAGAACCATATAAGCCAGCGATGGTTACACATACTCTGTTTTCTCTTGTGTAGTTCGAGTCCCGGAAGCTCTATCTGCCTGCAGGGCCGGTGCGTCCGCAAGGCGGCACAGGCGGCAGCCTTAGGGCACACCAGCTCTGGGTGCGCAAGATTTCAGTGACCAGCAGGAGGGAAGCGCTCCCTCCTGCCAGGCCACCTTCTGGACCCCCTGGCGCAGCTGTGGTATAATCAGAGGCGGCGAGGGAGTTCTAATGTCTCTGCTCTGCCGTTTGCTGATGCTGCGGGAGCTGTAATATGACATCCTATTCCGGCTCCCGACCTCAGTAGACAGCGCGCGAGGGAGCAGAGCAGAGATATCAGAGCTCCCTTGCCGCCTCTGATTATAGCACAGCCGCACGCCTCCCAGCAGCCACACTGGACCCAAGGGACAGATCCACGTCAGCTCTCCAGGTAGGGAGGCTGGGTGGAAAATGTTTAATTATAAAAATAATAATTAGTGAGTGTATGTATGTGCATGATTGTATGTGTGAGTGTGTGTGCCTGGGAGTGAGTGTGTGTGTGTCTGTGAGTGTGTGTGTGTCTGTGCGTGAGTGTATGTGTGAATGAGTGTGTCTGTGAGTGAGTGTATGTGTGTCTGTGAGTGAGTGTGTGAGTGTCTGTGTGTCTGTGAGTGAGTGAGTGTGTGTGTGTTTGTGAGTGATTGTATGAGTGTGTGTACATGTGAGTGTATGTGTGTGCATATGTGTGCTCTACTCACTGATCCACAGGGGAGCAGCTACAGAGAGTCCAGACAGTCCCCTAGTCTCCCAGTGTCCCTGGTGTCTGTGTCCCCAGGTCTCCCCTTGTTCCTAGTGACATGAGGACCCTGGAAAACATGGGGACATAGACACATGGGAATACTGGGGGACACAGGGAGACATGGGGCACTGATACCTGGGGTAATCGACGCATGGGGACACTGAGTCATGAGGGCACTGGGAGACATGGGGACACTGAGACACTGGGAGACATGGGGACACTGGGAGACATTAGGACACTGGGACAGTGGGAGACTTGAGACACTGGGAGCAATCCATCTATACAGCAGAATCAAACCAAGTAGCATTTTCTTTTATGTCACTCTTTGTGATTTACATCATATGATGTCACCCATACATAATTAATTATGCAAATTAGTAAGGCAGGTATGTTTTTCCAAGAAAGGTGGCAACCTTAACTACTTTTCACATACTCTTACTTAAGAATGGAAACTTAAGAGGGATAGGAACAAAACTTGTGTGGACTGGCTGACAATGAAATTAGTTAAGGTAATGCTGACTCTCTAACACTGTGACATGTTCCCTTTCTTCTACCCTCACTACCAGGGCCGGTGCAAGGATTTTTGCCGCCCTAAGCAAAATAAATATTTGCCCCGCCCCCCCCTCCGGGACATCACAATGCCCCACCCATATGATCTGCCATATGAACTAATGCCAGTGCTGCACATAGTGTGTGTTTACATTAAAAATCCTGCAGGGACAAACTATAGACACCAGAACTACTTTATTAAGCTGCAGTGGTTCTGGGGACTATAGGGTCCATTTAATGTGAGGTAAATTAGACATTAGTGTCACTAATAATATACTAGATTGCCTACTTACAATCAGATGAGGATGGTGATGGGCTCTAGCTGCAGTCTGGCTCCACTGGTCTGGTGTAGAACAGGATCTCTGGAGGCTGTTTGTAACTGTGGTCACAAAATTCAATGTTCTGGGAGAACGGAAGCAGCTCCATTTTTTGGGGCCTCTTACATAGCTCAAGGTCTGGGCCCCAGGGCCTGACGGTGAGTATGCCCATAAAGCCCACCCATAAGTCCACCTACATGTTCCACCCATGAGTTCGGAGTGGAGTGTGTAGGTGATGTCTTATGTGTTAATGTAGAGGATCTAATGTTTGTGTAGGTGATGCAGTGTGTTTGTGTGTAGTGGAAGCAGTGTGTTTTTGTGTAAGGGATAGAAAGCAGTAAGTGTTTGTGTATAAGGGATGTATTGTGTGTTTCTTGTTTGTATGCATAAGGGATGCAAAGTGTGTTTCTGTGTATGTAAGGGATGCAGTGTGTGTGTCTGTAAGGGGTGCGTTGAGTGTGTGTAAGAGATGCTTTGTGTTTCTGTGTGTGTGTAAGAGAAGCAGTGTGTTTGCATGTGTGTGTAAGGGATGCATTGTGTGTTTCTGTGTATATGTGCAAAGGATGCATTGTCTTTATGTGTAAGGGTTGCATTGTGTGTTTCTCTGTGTGTAAGGGAAGCATGTTGTGTTTCTGTGTGTATAGGGATGCATTGTGTATGTGTGTGTGTGCACACGTGGTGTGAAAGAGCTCCCTGTCCTGCCCCCTGTCCTATAGAGCGCTCCCTTCCATTCCTTAGAGATCTCCCCTGCCCCTTAGTGGTCTCTCCTCTCCCCCCCACCTCCCTTAGTGGTCTCCTTTTCTCCCAGACTTTCCATTAGTGGTCTCTCGTCTCCCCCTTCGTGGTCTCTGCTCTCCTCTGCCCCCCTTTCCATTAGTGGTCTCTCCTCTCCCCCCACCCTCCCCTAGTGGTCTATCCTCCACCACCCTCCCTTAGCGGTCTCTCCTCACCCCCTAGTGGTCTCTCCACTGCCCCCTCCCTCCTTTAGTGGTTTCTCCCTCCCCTACGTTCTCATCTCCCACCCCCTGTGTTCTCCTCTTCTTCTTCCCCCGTGTTCTCCTTTTCTTCTCCCCGTGTTCTCCTCTTCTTCTCCCCCCGTCCTGTAATCTCTTCTTCTCCCCGTGATCTTCTCTTCCTTTCTCCTCCATCCTTGATCTTCTCCTCCCCCTGTAATTTCTCTTCTTCTCCCCCCTTCCTCCTGTGTCCTCTTCTTCTCACCCCCCATAATCTTCTCTTTGCTTCCCCCCATGTTCTTCTCTTCTCCCCCCCATAATCTTCTCTTCTTCTCCCCTCCTCCCCTGTAATCTTCTTCTTGCATTTTCCCCTCCTCCAATCATCCTCCTCCCCACCTCCCTCCTCAGTCTTCTTCTCCCCCCCTCCCTCCAGTCTTCTCCTCCCCCCATCCTCCCTCCTCCTCCCATTCTTCTTCTTCTCCCCCCCCTCCTCAATCTTCTCCCACCCCCAGCCCCTTCTTCCCTGTAACCTTCTCCACCAAAGCCCCTGTAATCTTCTCACCCCTCCCTCCTGTAATCTTCTCCAGGCTCCCCTAATCTTCCTCCTCCTCCCTGTAGTTTTCTGGTAATCTTCTTCCCCCCTCCTCCCTGTAATCTTCACCACTCCCCTCTCCGTCCCTGTAATTTTCTCCACTCCCCCCTGTAATCTTCTCCAGACGGCTGCAGCATTTAAAGGGCCGGCGATGGGGGCCCCCTCCTATATGGTGCCCTAGGCGGCTGCCTAGTTCGCCTTATAGGAAGCGCCGGCCCTGCTCACTACATACAGCTTTTCTCTGTCCCAAACTATATACCAGGAGCTTCTGCCTGCTAGTAAGAAGGTAAGGAGACAAGTGTACCAGCAAGTGCTAGGGGACAGTCCTTAGAAAGCATTGCGCGAGCGCATCATTAGATGCATTTATGCCAAGCTCAGGGTGCTGTCTGCATAGTATGCCCTTAGTTGGCCAGCTTGCATGATAGGCAGGCAGCCTGACATACATTCATACCAGGCTGGCCTTCCAATTCTTTGGGCAGACATGCCCCCTTTTTTGGGCATGTTCACTCCTTTTGGCAGGTTATCATACCCATTGACTTCCTGCTTGACTGAACACTGCTGCTAGGGGGTATGAATTTACTTGAAAGATGAAAACATAAATTAGAGAGAGATTAACATAGGGTATGTGTTTTCTTATAGCTGCTGATTTCTTTCCCTCCAGCACAACCTCCATCAGATACATGACGCTTGGGAGTGTTTTAGTGTTTTTAGACAATAAGATTCTGTAATTAGGTCCATCATAGTTGTCAGCAACCCCACTGGGCTCTTAATCTGGCCCTGCATACAGAGACACACACACATACATACAGACAGACATGCAGGGCCGGACTGGGAAAAAAATTCGGCCCGGGCATTTTTCAATCAGAGCGGCCCCCGAAGTAGGGGGCGGGGCTAGAGACAAACACGCCCCCTCTCAAAGTGAGCATGTTGGTTCAATGCGCAGAGCCCTGCTAAAGAGCTCTAGCATTAGAAAAACGCCCTGTATTTGTTCTGCGCAGCGCAAGCAAATTTAATAACATGCTTGCACTGTGTTTGCTTTTAAATTGTCTCTAGTGTCTCCACAAGTGGGATACCAGAGGACAAAAGGGCCAGGAAAGCGTATGGTGCATGTGTTTGGAGCCTGCTTGTGGGATTGCGTGTGTGTAGAGTGTGGTGTGGTTTTGTGTAAATAGGTCAATTTCATTTGTGTTTGTGGTGTAATATGTGTGGCTAGGGGCAGTGTGTGTGTAGGAGATCTAGTGTGTAAAGGACTCAGAGTGTGTATAGGAGATTGCATGTGTGTGTGTTTGTGTGTAGAGGATTAAGAGTGCATATAGGGTAAGGGATCTAGCGTGTATCTGGAGCATAATGTGTGTAGTGTGAGGGGTGCTGTAGTGTGTATATATATATTTATATTTGGACGTATTGTATGTGTGAGGGGCGCAGTGTGTGTGTGTGTGTGTGTAAGAGGGGTGCTGTGTGTGAATGTGTTTTTATCTGCCGTCACATTCTAGGTTTCTAATTTTTTTTGTCTGTTAACTCACTGAGGGTTATTTTATTTATTATATATATATATATATATGTGTGTGTGTGTGTGTGTGCTGTATATGTGTGGGAGTGTGCTGTGGGTGGGTGCTGTGTGAGTGAGGGTGCTGTCTCTCTGAGGGAGCAGTGTCTGTCTGAGGGTACTGTGTGTGTCTGAGGGTGCTGTGTGTGTGTGCCTGAGGGTGCTGTGTGTGTGTGCCTGAGGGTGCTGTGTGTGTCTGGGTGCTGCGTGTGTGTCTGGGTGCTGTGTGTATCTGAGGGTGCTGTGTGTGTCTGGGTGCTGTGTGTGTCTGAGGGTGTTGTGTGTGTCTGGGTTATGCGTGTGTCGGGTGCTGTGATGCTGGGGTTATGTGTGTGTGTCTGAGGTTGCTGTGTGTCTAGTTGCTCGTGTGTGTCTGGGTGCTGTGTCTGTGGGTGCTGTGTGTGTCTGGGTGGGTGTGTCTGGGTGCTGTGTGTGTCTGGGTGCTGTGTGGGGCTGTGTGTGTCTGGGTTGCTGTGTGTCTGGGGTTGCTGTGTGTGTGTCTGGTGTTGTTGTGTCTGGGGGTTGCTGTGTGCCTGAGTTGTTGTGTGTCTGGGTGCTGTGTGTGTCTGGGTGCTGTGTGTGTCTGAGTGCTGCGTGTGTGTCTGGGTGCTGTGTGTGTCTGGGGGCTGTGTGTGTCTGAGGGTGCTGTGTGTGTCTGGGTGCTGTGTGTGTCTGAGGGTGCTGTGTGTCTGGGTGCTCTGTGTGTCAGGATGCTGTGTTTGTCTGAGGGTACTGTGTGTCTGAGGGTGCTGTGTGTCTGGGTGCTGTGTGTGTCTGGGTGCTGTGTGTGTCTGAGGGTGCTGTGTGTCTGGGTGCTGTGTGTGTCTGAGGGTGTTGTGTGTCTGGGTGCTGTGTGTGTCAAGGTGCTGTGTGCTGTGTGTGTCTGTGGGTTGCTGTGTGTCTGAGGTGTTGTGTGTGTCTGGGTGTGTGTGTGTCTGGGGTGCTGTGTGTGTCTGTTGTGCTGTGTGTGTGTCTGGGTGCTGTGTGTGTGTGTCTGAGGGTTTGTGTGTGTCTGGGTGCTGTGTGTGTGTCTGGGTGCTGTGTGTGTCTGAAGTGTTGTGTGTGTGTGTGTGTCTGGGGTTGCTGTGTGTGTCTGGGTGCTGTGTGTGTCTGAGGGTGTTGTGTGTGTCTGGGTGCTGTGTGTGTCTGAGGGTGCTGTGTGTGTCTGGGTGCTGTGTGTGTCTGGGTGCTGTGTGTGTCTGAGGGTGTTGTGTGTGTCTAGGTGCTGTGTGTGTCTGAGGGTGCTGTGTGTGTCTGAGGGTGCTGTGTGTGTCTGAGGGTGTTGTGTGTTTCTGGGTGCTGTGTGTGTCTGAGGGTGCTGTGTGTGTCTGGGTGCTGTGTGTGTCTGGGTGCTGTGTGTGTCTGAGGGTGCTGTGTGTGTCTGGGTGCTGTGTGTGTCTGAGGGTGCTGTGTGTGTCTGGGTGCTGTGTGTGAGTGCTTATTTAAATTTAAAAATATATTTTTATATATAATAAAAAAAAGTTATATCCCCCCCCTCCCTTCTTACCTTTAGCCTGGGAGGGGGGGGAACCGTTTTGCCTGGGACGGGGGGGAGCCGTTCTGCCATGGGAGAGCCATGCTGCCTGATCCCTGGTGGTCCAGTGGTGAGAGTGAACTCTAACCTGCAGGCTAGAGTTCACTCTCACGAGATCTGAGCATTGCCGTGGTAACCGCGGCAACGCTCAGAATCCCGCGAGAGGACCCGGCGGAGCTGCTGGTTAGAGCTCCGCCGGTCCTCTCTCCTCTCTCCCCAGCCGGCGGCCGCGTGTAACAGTGTCTGTGGGCCGGTGAGGGAGATCTTTGATCTCCCCACCGGCCCATGGAGGCACACAGCAGGGCCGGCGCTCGGGTAGCGCTGGCCCTGCAGGGGCCGGCCTGGGAGATCCTGTGATCTCCCTGCCGGCCTCGGCCCCACGGCCATCGCGGCCCACCGGGCATTTGCCCGGTGTGCCCGATGGCCAGTCCGGGCCTGCAGACATGCATAGAGACGCACACATACATACAGACACACACATACACACTATATGTCTGTGTGAATGTATGTATGTGTCTGGTGGGGGGGTGTATGTATGTATGTGTCTGTGTGTATGCGTGTGCCTACAAATTGCATGGTTTAAAAGGACAGGGCCACTGCACTGAGATGAAGTGGTCTGGGTAGCTTTAGTGTCCTCTAATGGCCACTAAGCTGGTACTAAAAAGTTGTTATTTAAATGTGCATAGATATTTGGGATAGTGTGTAGGTAACCTTTTTTTTTGGTTCAGCTTTTTTTTTTGTCTTGCTCTCTTGCATTGTGTGAGATTCTTTTAAAACATTTTTTAAAAAGGCTTGAAAACTTTTCTGGGATCTACACCCGATTCAAAAACTTTCTATATAGAGGAACTAGAATCTCCCTATCTGAACTTAGCGAGACGGTCTCAAACAATGAGCTAGCGCTGCATTGCAGTAGCTCCGGAGAGCTGACAGAAGTGCCTTCTTATGAACGTCTGGTTCTCCATAGTTAATGGGATTCTATAGTGTAAGGAATACAAAGTTGTATTTCTTACCCTACACTTCCCTCATGGCGCCCCATGCGTTAAAGAACACTTTGTGTACTTACCCGTATCCAGCGCTCTGCCTCCTCCAATAGGAAAGGGCTAATGCGCATGCGGATTGAGTGCCGCAGGCCATCCTTATAGGTAAGCATTGCTTCAATCTATTCCTATGGTGATTTTACTTATGCGAGGACTTCCGCAAGGATTTCCAGCACAAGTTAGATTTCCAGCACAAGTTAGGGGGCCAAAAATTGTGTAGCAAGCAGGAAGTGTCTCTAGAGGCTGATTGACAGTCACTAGAGGCAATCTTGGTCTTGCAATATAATCATTGCAGTTTCTCTCAAACTGCAATGATTTACATTGCGTGACTAAGGGAGACAGGGACACTGCACTCAATGAGCTGAAGTGGTCTGGGTGCTTATAGTGTCCCTTTAATAGTGGAGATGAGGGGCAGGTAAAAAGTCAAATCCTTCAAAAATAGTTTGACTCCTTACAATTGGGGAGCACCAGGGCAGTTCTGACCCCATGACAACTACAGTGCACTGTAGTGGTTATGGTGCTTAAAGGCAGAGTAGCCTTTTAATGGTTCTCAGGGTTATTCACTAACCCATTGTTGTGGAAATAAGGTCTTGATTTATTTCCTAGTTAGTAAAATGTCTATTTACTCATCTCACAAAAACAGTATATAAGCTATACAAGCATATTTAGTCAAAATAGCTGCTAGAAGCCTCTAACCCCTCCCCAATAACACCGACTAACTACCTCGTGCAGCAAGATGGCGCTGGGAAACCGTGGGAGACCCTCATGGTCCCAGTGACATCACCCTTAGTAGGCAGAGCATTAGGAAGACCACTTAACACCTAACCAATTATTGATGTATTATTCCATGTTATCTCTGACAGTACCTATGATGTAATTTTGCTTTAAAAGGGACTTGCCGTCCCCTCTGAATAAACTTTCCTCAAGTTATTCAACAACCTGGAACCTGTGTCTGGTGTGAATTACTTCAGGGAGCGTGCACGCATTGTTTCATTAATTTGGCCAGGGGCAGATACACAAAGAAATAATCAATTTATTGTTTGATTTTTCCATTTCAATTGGCACCCAACGTGGGGCCACCGGAGTGCCGGTTTGGAGGGCCGGAAACCAACGGACCGGAGCGGACCTCCGGAAAGTGGGACGAGCGGAGCCTGATCACCTCCATAATACAGCCGTTGCCTGTGTTATTCTCCTGTTTTGTGTCGGTCTGGTCTCAGAGTCCACTTCCGGCTTCCAGAAGGCTACTAGAGACAGGTAATTAACTCATCCGGTGTCCCTTTTTGAACGAACCTGTCGATTGTCTATCTGCCTCCTGTGTTTGTATGAATGAGTGTGACAACCGGTTCCTTTAGAAGTTTTAGCTTGACTGCCTAGCGGGCAGGGGACGCATTACAGCCGGAGAGAGCTGGGTTTTAGCTTGACTGCCTAGCGGGCAGGGGACGCATTACAGCCGGTGAGGGCTGGGTTTTAGCTTGACTACTGCTGTGTTTTCATTAAGGGTTGTGTTACGGGGAACCAGCCTGGTGGGGGGGCTGGGGATTGTTGCAATTCAAATATTCAGTGCGGTTTGTGTTAACATGTACATGGCTATTTTGCTCTCTGTCATTTTGTGGTTTTTATTCAACTGCTGTTATAGTGTGGGTACCCTCGGTGTGTGTGTGTGTGTTGTGTGGCTAGTCCTGGATTCAGGGGTTTACACCCATCTTTACGTGTGTGATTTCTGTAAATGTCTTCTGGTTAGTGTTGCCACGTTCATCTTTTCATTTGTCCTTTATCTCTCCTGTGCTTGTTGCCCAGAGCTGTGTTAGTCACCCACGCTCGCTCGCTCCGGTCCGTGGCCACCACCTCGGGTGGGCGGACCCTCATGACTAGTCTACGTTTGGGGAAGACGCACGGGACTCAAGTCCTCGTGGCAGTCGAGCACTGTAGACATTCCTCTTTCTTCTTCTCTGTATATCTGTCTCTCACACGTGGCTTACTCTGTTTGATCAAGATGGGGCAGGAACATGCTAGACCTGCTAAGGGATTGTTAGCTTGCGACATTGTAAAAGAAAGGGCGGGGGAAGATGCAATGTTAAAGATTAAAAAGATTGCCAAAGTGTGTGGTTTCCAAATGTCGCCTAGTGGGAGGTTACAACCTGTGTTTTGGAGGAAATTGCTCATAGATAAGGAGGGATTGCTATTATAATGGGCTTACGAAGGCGATAGAGGCTTGGTATCGAGTAGCTAGAGGTCTCAAACGGGAAGGGTGGATAGAGGAAGAATTAGACTTTGAGGAGCAAATTGTTCATGTGTACCATAGGAATGCTAGCAATGGCGATGTATCTTCCACTGTTCCCCAGCCACCGCCCTATGATGGCGCCCAGAGTGAGACAATTAATTCCCGCCCAGCATCCCCCGTCATTGCTCAGACTCCACCCCCCGGAGGCGTGATCTCAACCCCCACCCCCCTGTGCCCCGTGCTCGGGGCCGATGGTGCTTACTACTACCCTGTGCCACTCCATTCGTTCCCACCCACCCCTATGCTCCAGCCCCTTTCCGATCAGACCCTGTCCCTAGCCTCTCCCCCCATCACGCCCATTGATATTCCTCCACCTCCTTGTCCTCCACCCCTCCCACCTACACCTGCCTCTACCTCAGTTCCAATCCTGGATCCCGCCCCGTCAGCTCCTGCCCTGCCCCCAGATGTCCCTACCCCTCCCCTCCCTCTCTCCGCCTCAGCTGCCCCGTCCCCGGTTGCTCCTGCTCACCCATCCCCTTCCACCGGTCTATCATCCCTGCTCTCTGCCCTCTCAACCCTTACCCATCCCGCTGCACCAGTCCCCCTAGACTCTTGTCCTCCCACAGATCCTTCTCCGCTCCCACCCACGAACTTCACATCTTTTCTCTCCGCACTTTCATCTTCTACTCAATGCACTGCCCCTACCTCACCTATTCTTCCTCCCGCATCTACTGATCCCTCTCCTCCTCCTCCTACCCTTCCTCTTTCCCCTCCATCTCCCGCAGACCTTTCCTCCTTCCTCTCTAATCTCTTAGGACTAACTCGCCCCGCAACCTCTGCACCTCCATCTTCCCCTATGGCTGTGTCACCTCCCTCCCTTCCTAAAGATCTCTCGTCCTTGCTCTCCGCCCTCTCGAACTTAACTCATCCTACTGATCCAGCTTTTCCCATCTCAGCTTCCCCTCCCACTACTACCACCGACTCTCCTCCTACTCCTACCTCTCCTATAGATCTTACGCCACTCCTCGCCGCCCTCTCTGCTTTGTCCCATCCTCCCATTCTTACATCATCTCCTACGCTCTCAGGCCCTAGCTCTCTTGCTCCCCAGGCAGATCTACCCTCCACCCACTTGCCTTCACTGCCGCCCACTACATCCGCCCCTACTATGCCACATCCTTCTGCTTTGTCGTCTTCTCCTCCTCCTACCGATCTGTCGTCCCTCCTCTCTGCTCTCACTGCCATGACCCAACCTCCTACTCCCACCCCTCCTATCGTCCCTCCCCCAGTGACCCCCGAGCCACCCACTGCCAACGACCTGTCTACCTCCATATCCGCCCTCATCTCCGCTGTCACATCCTTGGTTCACTCTGCTACCCCCACTCCGCCCCCTGTAGACTTGCCTCCTCCTCCTCCTCCTCCGACCCCTTCCCCTCCTACCGTCCCTCCCCCCGAGTCCTCCGATCCAATCTCTGCCCTCGCTCACGTCCTTAACACCCACCTGTCACGCCCGCCCCAGCCTGCCCCCACGTCCACCCCCTCCATGGCATTGGTCCCCTTCACTCCTGCCGCACGTTCCAGTTGCCCAATCATGGTGGTCGGGTCCGATGAGTCAGTGACGTCGGACCAACCCTATGCGGTGGGTGCTTCCCCCCAGGCCTCGGGGTTCTACCCAACCACGTCACCCATCACTGGCCTCCCAGCTATCCCGGCCCCGGTTTCCCCAGAGATCACCCCTCACCGGGGCCTTGCAGCACCCGGGGAGGTTGACATGGAGGAACAGGATTCACCTCGCCCCGGGGGAAGCAGATTCCCCCAACGACACTCCATCCCCAGAGGCTATACCCAGGTAACTCCAGGAGCAGACGGTGCACCACCCATGTATGTCACATTTAACCCCTCCCAGGCTTCCACCCTTGTTACCTCACTCCCTGATCCTGAAAAGCATCCTATGCCCTTTTTCCGAAGAATGGCTCAGATTCGAAAAACATATTCCGCTGCATGGCGGGATCTTTTCAGTTTGTGTGGAATAAAAGCTGGGGATGCATACTGGCCAATTATGGCGAGGAGTTTTAATGATGCACCACTCACCTCCCATTCTGACTTTCGCTCTGGTATTACTTTCTGTGAACAACTCCGAGCTTGGGCACAAGATAAGCTAGCTGATCAGGCTACTTGTATAAATGATATTGTTAAGGTCCTGCTTCCTTCCTCTGAGCCACAGCAGCTTTTGTATTCCACATGTCATTCTGGTCCTGTTCATCCTGGCATGTCTATTACTCTGGGGGCTGTACCTTGACTTTGGATGTGCTTCACCTGACCCTGATCAGACATTAGCAGGGTATTTAAACTCAGCCTCGCCCTGTGATCAGCATCAAGTCTTTGATCCTGTTGTGTGCTTTGTACCAGTGTTCCTGTCGTTTGAGCTGCTACTTGTTATTGACCCCGGCTTCTGACTACGTTTACTCTGACCTCTGGCATCCCTTGACTTCGGCTACTCCTCGTTGTTCCTGTCTTCTGGCATCCTTTGACCTCAGCTATCCTTTGACGATCCTGCTGTTTGAGTCCTTGCCTGTCCTGCGACTTGGTACTTCATCCTGCACAGCCCCCGTGCACAGACCCACAGGCCGGGTGAATCCTTACCTGACCACCTTGGCCTGTGGCTATCTGCAAGGGTGAGCAACATATCTGCGCTACAGACTCCCAACCCAGGTAAGACCCTGACAAAAGACTTGATCAATATGGAGTCCGCAGAGATGTGCTCACCCCTGTCCCAACCAGTGTCCAGTCTGGCCCAGACTGTTTTGGAGTTGCAGCAAGAAATTTTATTTCTTAAAGGCGCAGTACGTCCGGCCCCGGAACCAGCTTATCCTGAACCGTTTGTCATCATGCCCGACCGTTTTGATGGTAGCCGCACATCCTTTCAGTCCTTTAAGATGGATTGTGAGGTGTTGTTTTCTTTAAAGCCTCGAACATATGCCACAGATTTCATCAAGGTCCGAGCGGCTATCAACCTGTTGTCTGGATGAATCAAAGTATGGGCTCACCAAATGTTGCAGACAAAGAGTCCTGTCCTTGTCAGCTGGGAATCCTTTAGTACCGCTATGGACTCACAATGCAAGACCACTGTGACCAAGCCAGCTCCACGTACCAAAAAATCTCAGATTCTTCGTAACCAAGAAACCCAGTACCACCACTACACCCCAGTGATGTCTCCTTATTTTTTTCTCATTTGTCTTTTTATTGGTACAAGCATATTATCAGACTTTGTGCATCGCAGTGCACTCTGGCATTCAAACCCCGCACAGTCACAGCTGTGTAAACCATTAGCCCCACATGGTATCGGTCTAATATCTACTGTGTGTACATTTGATTATACTTTTGAAGCCTGTGATGCTTCCCAGTTAGGTACACTCCCTTTGGAACTCTCTGCTCGAGGGCACTGTGTTATATGATGTGCCTAGTATCTTTGTGTGTTGGTACGGTACACCTGAAATTACTGCTTTTGATGCACGTCCGACAAGCTTTACCTATTCTTTCATTTTGTAACAAAACTTGGGTTGGGGGGGGGATACAGAAAGGAAGAAGGGAGGGGGGGAGGGGAGTTCCCTAGACAGCATTTTATACATGTGATGATTTAATCCTATGCATCCATTTGTATCTTGACCATGTTCCCATCTGAACCTTGTTCTATGTGAGTGTAGGCATCGCCTTTTCAAGGCTCCTGTTTTACTACCTAATTGTCCGCTGACCAGCAACTCCATTCTCTGTCGTATCTCATACTACTACCATTTACCCTATTAGCCATTTTTTCATATGCGCTGATCATATCCATTCTATGTGTTATAGCCTCTACTACTGGTATTTTGTTGCTCTTCCAGTTGCTGGCTAGCAGTATTTTTGCTACCGTTAGAATGTTTACCGCTACTTTCCTATGGGGATGAGTTGCTATGCTGGGTATTATGTGGAGTATGTAGTGTTCCGGCTTCTTGGGGAGAGTGATCCCCGTCCTGCTTAGTAGAAGCAGATGGACCGTCTCCCAGTACTCTGTCAGTGAGGGGCATGTCCAGAAAGTATGGATCATGGTTCCCTCTCCTATGTTACATCTCCAACACTTCCCGGACGTACCCGGGTACATACTTGCTAGTCTATGTGGTACCAAGTACCACCTCATTAGCACCTTGCAATACGCTTCCCAGAGTGTGAGGCTTTGCGATGCTTTTTTCGTGATTTCCAGAGCCGCTAGCCACTCTGTTTTGGGAATTTGGAGTCCCAAGTCCTTCTCCCACAGATTCATGTATGTGGTTTTATGATTGTCGGGGGCTGCCGAAGTGATTAGTGCGTTGTAACATGCTGAAAGCGGTTTGATTTGTTTGTGGAGAAGTGCCTGTTTAAGCGTTATGTGGGGTTTGGGGGAATGAGTAGTGCAGAGTTGAATGTGCGAGTGCACTATGTTTTTTATTCGAAGGTATTGGAAGATATCCCTTGCTGGTAGCTGTAGTTCCCTTTGCAGGATGGGGAATTGCTTAATCTTTCCTCCCTCTAGTATGTCCTGGACCCGGAGTTCACCCCTCCCTTTCCATCGGCCCATCGGCAAGTCTGGGGATAGTACTTCTAGTGTTTCCAAGGGTGCTGCTAAAAAGAGCTCTGTGGGGTTCACTATACAGGAGCTCCAGTTGTTCCATGCCCTTAAAAGAAACCGTGAGCTCTGCAGTTGTTTCCCCCCTACATCTTGGGAGTGTCCCCCTGCCCATAGGTTCCGTGACAAATCACGGGTTGCCAGACAGGCACTTTCCATTTCTAGCCATACGGGTTTACGGGTGGCAGGCGCTGAGCGTAATAGCCTGAGTCCCTGCGCTAAAACGGTTGCCTTATAGTAAGCCTTGATGTCCGGCATGCCCAGCCCCCCACTGGTGCCTGGGAGCCCCAGCACGCCCTTTGCCACTCTCGGGGGCTTCCGTTTCCATACATGTGCATTTATTGTGCCTTGGAAGAGTTTTAAAAGTTTGGTGGGGAGGGCGATGGGCAAGGTTCTAAACAGGTATAGTATGTGTGGCAGCACCATCATTTTAATAAGGTTAATGCGGCCTAACCAGGACACCTCTAGACCTTCCCATTTTTCTAGTGTGGTTCTTATCTTTTGTATAACCGGGTAGTGGTTTTCCCGTATGGTGGTCTGAGAGGACTTTGTGAGGTTAATCCCCAGGTATTTTAGAGAGGTTTTACGCCAGTCAAATGTATGTCGTGATTGTAGCGTCATGACAGTAGTGCTCGGTAAGTTTATAGGCAATGCCTGCGTCTTCGTTGTGTTGTTCCTATAGTAAGATACCCGTCCATATGTGTCGAGCCTGTGTATGAGTTGTGGTAGTGAGGATTCTGGACGCGTTAGGAATACTAAAACGTCGTCCGCGAAAAGTGCCAGTTTTTTGACACCGCCTGGGGTGTGGAGTCCTTGTACTACTGGGTCACGGTTTATTAGTCGAATTAGAGGTTCTAGGCTTAGTATAAATATGAGGGGCGAGAGGGGGCAACCCTGTCGGGTACCATTTCTTATCTCTATTTGATCAGATATAAAGCCCGTGCTAAACACTCTGGCCGTCGGATTTTGATATAATGCCAGAATACTCGACAGTACTTTTGAGGAGAATCCCATTCTGAGGAGCGTCTGCGACATATATTCCCAGTGTAGGTGATCAAAGGCCTTTTCGGCATCCAGTGCCAAGATCAGGCCAGTCTGGGACGATAAATTTGCCCAATCTATCAGATTCAGAAAGTGCCTGGTGTTGTCTCCCACTTGTCTCCCTGGGACGAATCCCGCCTGTTCCTCAGAGATGAGATCTGGGAGTATTTTTTTAAGTCTCGTTGCTATCAGTTTAGCGTAGAGTTTGGTGTCTGCGTTTAGCAGGGAAATTGGGCGTAAATTAGCGCAGATTGTGGGGGGTTTGTTTGGTTTGGGCAGAGTCACAATGAAAGCTTCTAGCATTTCTTTGGGCATTTCCCCTGAGTCTTTAATTGCGTTATATAGTGTGGTGAGAGGTGCAATCAGATACGGCGACAATTTTATATAGTAATAATTTGATAAGCCGTCTGGGCCCGGGGCTTTATGCTTAGGTAGGGACTTAATGGCCTCTTCAGTTTCCTGCTCTGAGAAGGGTGCCTCCAGTACAGAGCATTGCTCTCGGGATAGGCTCGGTAAATCTATCTGCTCTAGAAAACGTGTGATTCCCAGTTTAGTCGGCTGATGAGTGCCGCGATCCCTGTCTAACAGGTAAAGGGACGCATAGTACCGCGCTAACTCGTTGACTATGTCCTGGGGGTTATATAGTTTTGCTCCCTGCTCTGAGGTGATATAGGGTATTTTCGACTGCAATTTGGTTTGGCGGACTCACTGGGCTAGTAATTTTCCTGCCTTGTTGCCCATGGTGTAATATGTCTGTTTGAGGATCCGCATCCTTTTTTCAGTTTCCACTAAGTGAAGAGAGCTTAGTTTTGATTTGAGCTTTGTCAGTGTGTCGTGCGTGCGTTTGGTGGGTTTATGTTTGTGTGCCTCTTCATGTGTGATTATTTCTTGTTCAAGGCGTGATCTTTCATTGTTGTATTGCTTCTTTACTCTCGCCCCCATCTGGATAAAATTCCCCCTTATGACTGCCTTATGAGCTAGCCATTTGGTGATAATTGTTGTCTGGCAGGTCGCATGGGTCTCGAAGTATTCCTGCGTTTTGGCCTGTATTTGACGGAGATTCCCCGGTGTGTCCAAAAGGCCGTCGTTGAGGCGCCATGTGCCTCGTCCCCAAGCTGGGTAAGGTGTTTTTATAGTTATAATTTGTGGAGCGTGGTCAGACCACGTGATTGAGCCTATTTGTACTCTCATTGCAAAGGGTAGCGTTCTTGTGTCTAGGAAGCATAAGTCTATTCTAGTGTAGGTCATGTGTACAGGGGAGTAAAACGTGTAATCCCTCTCACATGGATACAGAGCCCTCCACGTATCATAGTAATCATGCTCATGCATAAGGGTACTGAGATGTTGGCCTAAGGCCATAGAGGCTGGCTTTGGTGGTTCATTGTTCATTCTGCTGATATCTAGGGATGGGTCAGGGGAGCAATTAAAGTCCCCGCATATGATGGTGTGTCCTTGTTTGTGTTGTGCAATTGTGCGGAACGCCCTGTTTAGAAATCGTTTCTGCACTTCATTCGGGGCATATAGTGAGACTATTGTTATTTGTAGTCCGTTCAGGGAACCCACCAGAACCAGCAGCCTCCCATCCCGTCTAGCATATTGTTCGGAGAGTGAAAATACCCAGTCTCTATGGAAGTACACGGCCACCCCCCTGGATTTAGTCGGTGATAGGGCGTGATAGTTTTGAGTGTATTGTTTGACGTTAAACCTCGGGGTATTGCGGATGCAGAAGTGCGTCTCCTGCAAGCACACTATAGCTGCTTTAGATTTACTCATTTCCACTGCTGCCAGTCTGCGTTTATGGGGGCTGTTGAGGCCTTTCACATTTAATGTTAGGATTTTTAGTTCGTCAGCCATACGATCTTTTGTTAGGCTGCTTGTGCAGTTCGTGCGTGTACGGGTAATAATGCATAGCAAGTGGTGATGGGGCTGTCCAGGAAGGAAAGGGTCGGGATATAACAGGGATAACAAAACCACGTGTCTGTAACAAAAACAAGTATGTACATAGCGCCATTGTATTTGTTAGCGCTCTTCCTGGTTTAAACGCAAGTCGGGTGTTTTGTCCCGTCTCTGCGCGCAAACCTAGGGGATGGTCTGGTTGTGAGAGCATGCCACCCTCGGCCCCCATCAGTGTTGGTTTCCGCCCTGTCCTTTGGAATTAATGGATGTATTGATAAATTGACCAACCAATTTCCCCTGCCCATCTTTTTAGTACTGCTAATTTAAGACATATCTGGGGTTACGAAACTCTTTTCCCCTTGTACTTCTACCCCCTTTCAGCCTATCCTTTAGGGTATTCGTGTGTGTCTCTCCAGTAGCTGGAGTGTCATGGTAAGGTTGTGGTGTCATGTCCCCATGCATAGTTACACATTTAATTATACTCACAACCTTTCAATCGTTAGCAAGTGGTAAGCGTGACAGTCATTGTTTATCTTACAATAGTCCTTGTAGAGAGGGACCTGTAAGTCGTCAGATTTAGGAGGGCGATCCCGCCATCTGCCACTCTCTCTGTGAGCGTTTCGGTGATTCCACTGTCGCTCCGTCCGGAGACCTCAACGGAAATAACCCCCATTCCTTCAGTAGTCGCATGCCCACCTCCGGTTCGTTCGCTGTATATGTCCTTCCATTTTTCCAAACGATGATCTTGGTTGGGTACCCCCAGCGGTATTGAATGCTGTTGTTTCTTAATGTCTTCGTGACTGTTATAAACTCCCGCCTCCTGCTCATTGTCATTGCTGACAGATCTGCAAATAGCTGAACTTTGTCGTATGGCGCCGGCAATGTCAGTGCTTTTCTTGCCGCTGCGAGTACCGCGTCTTTAGTTTTAAAGAAGTGGAATCTCACCACTATATCACGTGGCGTGTCTTGCGCAAGCCTTTGAGGTCTTGGTAGCCGGTGTGCTCGGTCCATGATCCACTCCTGTTGCGGAATCATTGGCGCCAGTGTTTTACACAGTGTCAATATGTATGCAGGAATGCCGTCATTTGCCACAGATTCCGAGATCCCTCGGAACCTGATATTGTTCCGCCTCGAGCGGTCTTCCATGTCGGCCATCTTCTTTTTAAAAGCCATATGTTCTTCGCTTAGATTCTGTACAGTTTCTGCCAGCATGTCATGTGCTGAGCAGAGTTCCTCTTGTCTAGCCTCCAAGTTGTTCGTCCTCTCCCCCAGTTCTGAAATTTCTTTTTTGATGTCATTGGTTGCCTGCCTGAGGTCCCTTTGCAGAGTTACTCTAAATTCCTGCAGCATAATAAAGAGCTTCCTCTCCGTAACTGGGGCATCAGTGTAGAGGCTTACATCAGTGTCTGGTTCCAGGGGGGAGTCTGTGGACTGTGATATCGCTAGTCCATCGCCGCCATCTTGTATAGGCCGCGTTTTGTCCCTTTTTTGTTGGCGGACCGGGTCCGTGAGCTTCGTCTGCTTAGCAGGGGCCATTGCTGCAGGCTGCTGGTGTTGGTGCTTATTTGGCCCGATTTTAGGGCATGTAGCTGCGAGATGTCAGGCTGTGAGGGCTATTACGGCCGGGAGCTCTCACACCATGCGACCGTTCTTCTCGGCCGCTAGCCACGCCCCCCGTGATGTCTCCTTATGATCCTGTTCCTATGAAATCTCCTGAGGTATCCTGTGTTCCACTCGACCCTGAGGAACCTATGCAATTAGGACTTGTTCACTGTAAAGTGACACCTGAGGAAAGAGACCGAAGGAGAAGCCATGGCCTATGTTACTACTGTGGAGAAAGAGGGCATTTCATCACACTTTGCCCTGTTCGTCCTCTGAGACCTCCAGCTCTCCGACTGGGTACTACTTTCCTCCACCCTGTGTACACTGCATGCCAGCCGTGTCCCCGTCTTGTGACACAAAAGGGTACCCAAACTACTACAGTCAATGTTACCAGTGTCCCTCAAGAACCTGCAACCAGTACCCCTATGGAATCTCCACCTCCTGCTCCAGAAACATCTAGGCCTCTTCCTGATGACACTTCTGCTCAAGCAAGCACCATTACCACTTCCTGCCTTGCCAAAAAAGTTCTGCATACAACTGTGCCATTTGAGGCATACGTGCACCTGACTGCACGTATGCCTCAAATGGCACAGTTGTATGCAAACAGGATCTAGAAATATTTGAAAAAGCATTGAAAGCTGCGAATACCTCCCCTGTGAGAACTACTAGAGCAAAAGCTACAGTAGGTGCTGTGTTTCCCTCTAATCTGGAAGAAGGCCGTACGTATGGCATGGATGCCTATGGAAGAACGTACCTCCTGCCAGATGATGTATTTGATCTCTCAGAGGAGAAAGGTACTTCTGATCTGGAAGGTAATGATGAGCAACCAAATCACACCCAGAGGGTGTTCTTGAAGGGGGGGTACTGTCACGGTTCTCGCCGCAGCAAACAGACGGCCAGACGTGGTCACCCATGGAGTTCCCAACAAGGGACTTGAACCGGGGAACTTCGCAGTCCTGGTCCTGCTTCCTTCCTCTGAGCCACAGCAGCTTTTGTATTCCACATGTCATTCTGGTCCTGTTCATCCTGGCATGTCTATTACTCTGGGGGCTGTACCTTGACTTTGGATGTGCTTCACCTGACCCTGATCAGACATTAGCAGGGTATTTAAACTCAGCCTCGCCCTGTGATCAGCATCAAGTCTTTGATCCTGTTGTGTGCTTTGTACCAGTGTTCCTGTCGTTTGAGCTGCTACTTGTTATTGACCCTGGCTTCTGACTACGTTTACTCTGACCTCTGGCATCCCTTGACTTCGGCTACTCCTCGTTGTTCCTGTCTTCTGGCATCCTTTGACCTCGGCTATCCTTTGACGATCCTGCTGTTTGAGTCCTTGCCTGTCCTGCGACTTGGTACTTCATCCTGCACAGACCCACAGGCCGGGTAAATTCTTACCTGACCACCTTGGCCTGTGGCTATCTGCAAGGGTGAGCAACATATCTGCGCTACAGACTCCCAACCCAGGTAAGACCCTGACACCCCCTCCTCCTGAATATATACCCAGGCCCGGCCACACCCTCCAGAGGCCCGTGCCTATCCTCCGGCTCCTGCTGATGGGTTTGACACTGATGACTTCCAAGAGAATCAACCCATGCCTAGACAGAACCGCCCTGCTCGTCCTGTCATGCAGCCTAGCCACCCTACCACTTCTTCCCGCCGGTACACAGGGCCTGACCAGGCTCATTTAGATTTATTGCAATAGGTAACCGGCAAGCCTGTGTCAGCAACAACCTGCCATGGCAGTGTCTGCAGTGGAGGGCCTTTAGCTACTGTTGTTCTCCCCGTAGAGGGTCATCCCACTACCTTTCTAGTTGACACAGGTGCAGCCCGTAGTGTCCTTAGGGAACAAGACCTGCCTGACCCCTCCTTCTTGTCAGATACCGATGTCTCCTGTGTTGGGGTTGATGGTACACCCCATAGTAACCCCCTCACGAAGCTCCTCCATGTAGGGTCACACATCCTCTCTCGGTTTGTTGTTTCCTCCACTTGTCCCATTAACCTTTTAGGCGCTGATGTCCTCTCCCGGCTACAAGCCTCTGTTACTTTCACTGCAGATGGTCAGGTCCAATTAACCACACCCTTATCACAGAAAGACACTTCAGTACTCTGCTCCCTCCCTATACTATTATACCTAACCACTTCTACAGGGGATTCACGGGTCCTACATGCCCCCAGTGCTCTAGACCGGATCCCACCAAAGCTTTGGTCCACCGGCCCGGATGATATTGGACGCCTCCAAGTTCCCCCAGTTGTGGTCAAGCTCTTGCCAGGAGCAATACCTCCACGTAGACCTCAGTACCCTCTGAAACCTGCACAAGCTCTTGCCATTACCAAACAGGTCGACAGCCTACTCGCAAAAGGTGCACTCATTAAGTACGTGTCTCCATGCAATACTCTTCCCTGTCAAGAAGAAAACTGCCAAGGGCCAACCCGACCAATACCGCATGGTTTAGGATCTCCGCGCAGTTAATGAAGTAACTGTCAAAGATACTGCCATTGTTCCGAACCCCCACACTCTTCTGTCCCAGGTCCCACCAACTGCCAAGATTTTTACTGTTGTGGATCTGGCTAATGCATTTTTCAGTGTGCCACTAGACCCTTCCTGTCGGTACCTTTTTGCCTTTACCCACGAAGGACAGCAATACACCTGGACTGTTATGCCACAGGGGGCCCAGAATTCCCCCACCCAATTCGCCCGTGCTATGTCTTTGGTACTGGAACCTTGGCAGAAATCCCATCCTGATGTTGTTCTCCTCCAATATGTCGATGATCTCCTTCTCTGTGATACAGATCTATCCACTGCTGAACGAGACTCTGAGGATCTCCTATGTTTCCTCGCTGAAGCGGGCTGCAAAGCCTCCAAATCCAAACTTCAGTGGTGCCGGCCTTCTGTGGTCTTCTTGGGACATTGCCTTTCCCATGGCACCAGACATCTCACCTCACAACGTGTTCAAGCTATCCTGCATCTCCCGTTGCCTGCAGCACATCAGTCTCTTCATGCCTTCTTAGGTCTCATCACGTATTGCAGGTCCTGGATACCTGAAGCCTCGAAGCTCATGCAGCCACTCTATGACACCCTCAGGAGTGAACCTTTCCATCTCTCTGAAAATGCTATTGACTGTTTTAACAGTCTGAAGAGGGCTATCGCGTCAGCACCAGCCTTGGGCCTTCCTAACTACCAGTTACCTTTCAAGTTGTTTGTTTCTGAGAAATCCGGTCATGCTTCCGGTGTTCTTACCCAAAAACATGGCTCAAGACAGCGGCCTATCGGCTATTTTTCCTGCATGCTTGACCCTGTTGCTAGGGGTAGCCCCTCTTGCCTCAGGGCAGTGTTTGCTGCCAGTGCCCTACTGGATAAAACTAATGACTTTGTACTTGGTCATCACCTCACAGTATTGGCCCCTCACGACATCTCTGCAATCCTCCAGCAAGTTCAACCTAAACATCTCTCGTCTCAACATTGCCTTCGCCTGCAAACTTCATTACTGTTGCCTGAAAATGTTACTCTTCAATGCTGTCTCTCCCTGAATCCGGCCACTCTTCTGCCACTTCCCAAGGGGGGAGTTGTACAGTACTGGTACAGCTTGGACATCAATCCAGAGATCCGAGCAGAATTACAACTGCCTGCCCTTGCACCCCCACAAGATGTGCAATCAGAGAATTTGCTGCACTGCACCCTGTGGTTTAAGGATAGTCCAGGCCCTGATGTGAATTATGAGGAAGAACTGTTTCAACTTGAGGAAATTCAAATCACGCTGACTGACTTATTATGGGACTCCACAGGTAACATGATCCTATTAGTACATCTCCCAGAGAATGTGACGCATCTCTACCATCATTGGGAAACAGCTGTTCCACACATATCTCTCACTAAATCCCCTGATATTTCGTGGAAAGATTTAGGCCCAATGGCCAAGTACTGGAATAAAACAGCCCAGGAACAATTGACCTCTATGGGAGTAACAAAAAAGGCTATCAACTACTGTACAGCTGGATACCCTAGGTACCACACAGAAGTCTGTGAAGACTTACTTGCCATAGAATGTGACCCTGACATTCCTCATGATTGTTTTGAACAAATGAAAATGGAAACTACCCACTTGCCAACTGTGTACGAAGCTGCGTTACTCAACCCAGACCAAACACTATTTGTGGACGGCTCCAGATTTGCTGATGAACAGGGGCAGTATCACACTGGGTATGCAGTTACCACAGGATGTCAAGTATTACAAGCAGCCGCCCTTCAACCAACCAAGTCAGCTCAAGAAGCCGAGCTAACAGCCCTTACCGCGGCCTGCAAGTTGTCTGAAGGCCTACGTGTCAATATCTATACAGACTCAAGATATGCCCTGGGAGTGGCACATGACTTTGGCCTAATTTAGAAGACTAGAAGATTTCTTACAGCCACTGGTACTCCAGTGAAACATGGGGCAGCCATTGAAGAACTGATGGATGCTTTGGTGCTTCCTGCAGAGGTGGCAGTGTTGAAAGTGAAAGCCCATGGAAGGCTAGATTCAGAGGAAGCACGGGGCAACCATTTAGCTGATCAGGCCGCCAAGGAAGCAGCACGAAAAAGGTGGGAAGTGGACAGAAGAGTGGCCACTGACACAGTACCTATCTACACTATGCAGACATTACCTACGGATCTCAGGCTTCTAAAGGAGCAACAAACAGCTGCCACTCCCCAGGAGAAACAAAGTTGGAAGAATAAAGGAGCTGTTCTCCGTGATGATGTTTACACCATCAATCTTAAGTTTTGCCTACCCAGAAATATGTACCCAGCTGTTGTCCAATGGGCCCATGGGCCAGCCCATCTGTCAAAACATCTGATGAACTCATTGATTGATAAATACTTCGAAGAACCAGGCATTACTACTCTGACACAGAATTATTGTAGATCTTGCACAATATGCGCTAAATGTAACCCTGGGAAAATTGTTAAAATCGCACCTAATCACCTGGCCAAGCCCCAATACCTTTTTCAGAGGATACAGATTGACCACATCCAAATGCCAAAGAGTGGACATTATGAATACGCACTAGTCATTGTGGATATGTTCTCAGGATGGCCAGAGGCCTTCCCAGTGGCTAATCTCACTGCAAGGACTACGGCCAAGCACCTTCTGACGGAAATAGTCTGCCGATACGGAGTTCCAGAAGTGATTGAAAGCGACCAAGGAACCTCCTTCACCACCTCGTTGACGCGGGAAGTCTGGTCAGCACTGGGGGTGACCCTTGCATTCCACACGCCATATCACCCACAAAGTAGTGGTAAGGTAGAACGCATGAATGGCACTTTAAAAGCCAGAATGCTTAAAATGTCACAAGAAACTAACATGCCCTGGCCCGAGAGTCTCCCATTAGCGTTGTTTAGCGTGAGGTATACTCCTAGGGGAAAATATAGCCTATCACCTTATGAGATTTTGTTTGGTACAGCACCCAGACTAGGTTGTAACTTTCCTCAACAACTTCAGATCCAGTCAGACGCTATGGTAGATTATGTGACTGCCCTCTCACATGCCTTGACCAAAATCCATGCCCAAGTGTTTTCTTCTATTCCAGATCCTGAGTCGAATACAGGTACACACAAGCTGCTTCCTGGTGATTGGGTTATGGTCAAGAAATTTCTCAGGAAACACACCCTTGAGCCAAGATTTGATGGTCCTTACCAAGTGCTCCTAATCACAGCTACGTCAGTTAAGCTACCCGGGAAGAGTTCTTGGATACACGCTTCACATTGCAAGAAAGTGCCCGCTCCAGAAGAAGCTACCCCTGTTGAACCATGAATTTGTTGTGTATTCTGTGTTTCCTTATGCTGCTAAAATTTGCATGGGCCCAACAGGTGGCCATAACCAAAGATAACCATGTTTACACTTTCTGGTACAATTCTTCTAACACAGATGTAGCTACCTACACCTTTGACTACTGTGACATTGTTGCTTGCACCTTCCCACAAACACAATATGCTGCCATATACAAGGATATACCTAACAAAAAAGATCCATACATTTGTGTGACTGGAGGGACCTGGGGGCATTCATGGAAAGCAGCTGGGTGGAACACGGGTAGACCATGGGGCTATAGACCCCAGAGTGCATTAGACAGAATTGACAAAGACGGAAAACCTTTACTCTCCAGAATGACCTTAAGTAAACCTATTGGGTCAACTCCCATCAAACTTACCTTAAACATAGAGCACCCCAACCCAAAAGATGCAGGGGAATATGTAATGGGAATGTACTGGAGAGGAGGCGGCTCATATAATAAACTGGGGACATTTTATCTGCAAGACATGCTTACCTCACCAGACTGGGTAGGAACCACTCACATGACTATTAACCCATTGAAACCACATATTAAGACTCTACATGACATGGTGGCTATAGCCAACCCCACCTTTGAAGACACCATGGCAGTAGAAACTGGGTTCTCAGACACATATTTGTGGCTAGAATGGATGAGGTACAATGCTAACTCACACAATAAGACCAATTGTTATGTATGCGGAGGAGCCAGACCCCATCTGGGTACAGTGCCCTTAAGTTTACCTCCTGAAGTAGAATTATGTGTTTTAAGCCTTTATGCACAATCCACCACAAATTCCTCAACATGTGAATCATGGAAAAAGGTTTACCCAATCACCCAAGGACACGTCAGACCACCCGATGGGGGTCACAGTATATCCAGGTAATTACACTTGTTATTCAATACCTAAGAACACTGGTGTATATTTGGGCAAATTCCCATCTGGATATTGTTCAACCTACCACAACCCGCCTATATCACTGTTAATGAATCATGCAAAGACAGTTGGGGACATATATTGGTTATGTGGCGCTAGACAGCTGAGGTCCCAACTAGTAGGACAGTGGTGGGGGGAATGTACCTTGACCAAGGCTATAATGCCCATTCACATCATTCCGGACGTTAGTCATAACACATTAGACCACACATACGTACATCCCAGAGCCAGACGGGAAGCCCCCATCCGAGGGAGCTTTGACCCTCATGTATATATTGATGCCATTGGTGTGCCAAGGGGGGTGCCTAGTGAATTCAAAGCAAGGGATGAGGTGGCAGCAGGATTTGAATCCTTGATTCCAATGATAACTGCCAACAAAAATGTCAATTGGATCAATTACATTTATTATAATCAACAGCGATTTGTTAATTACACTAGGGATGCCCTACAGGGCCTGGCAGAACAATTACAAGCCACCACCCAAATGACATTCCAGAACAGAATGGCTCTAGATATGATCTTAGCCGAGAAGGGGGGCGTATGTAAAATCCTCCCCGAAACTATGACATGCTGCTTATAATGACTATCATTTTCTTATTTCTAACCTGTTGTGTGCTTCGTTGTGTACAAAAGTACTTGCAGAAGACAGTAGGGAAGACTATAGATGACGTGACCCCTACTTTCCTACATCAAGATACCACAGACCTAGAATGTGACACACCACATACACCCCTCCAATCTCATCAGTTCAAACAGACAACTGCATTCCTGTAGGGACAGCGTAGGGAAAGCGTCTGTCTTTACGGGCAAGTCTCACGTGTGGAGATGTGGTGGACAAGCCGCCGCGGGTTACCCACGGAGTGAAGTGTTCGATGCTTGTTAAGACAGATGAGCTGCAGGCAGCTAGGGATACGCTAGGGGCAGTGGCAGTTGTTATGGTAAATAGCCATTTTAAGGGGGGACTGTTGTGGAAATAAGGTCTTGATATATTTCCTAGTTAGTAAAATGTCTATTTACTCATCTCACAAAAACAGTATATAAGCTATACAAGCATATTTAGTCAAAATGGCTGCTAGAAGCCTCTAACCCCTCCTCCCCAATAACACCGACTAACTACCTCGTGCAGCAAGATGGCGCTGGGAAACCATGGGAGACCCTCATGGTCCCGGTGACATCACCCTTAGTAGGCAGAGCATTAGGAACACCACTTAACACCTAACCAATTATTGATGTATTATTCCATATTATCTCTGACAATGCTTATAATGTAATTTTACTTTAAAAAGGACTTGCCGTCCCCTCTGAATAAACATTCCTCAAGTTATTCAACAACCTGGAACCTGTGTCTGGTGTGAATTACTTCAGGGAGCGTGCACGCATTGTTTCATTGATTTGGCCAGGGGCAGATACACAAAGAAATAATCAATACCTTGATTGATTTTTCCATTTCACCCATAAATGGTCAGATTCTAATTTAATCCCAGTAGGCATATTCACTAAACAGTGAGCTGCAGCGAATTAAAATCCGAGTAACACATTTTACAATTCGTTGTTTACTAAACAATCCAGTGGATGCTGCTTTCCTGGAGGAAGTCGACGAATTCTGCTTCATCCGCCCTCACTGCGTCATCACCCAGCGCCTCCAGCTCGCGGCTGCGGCTGATGACGTTCGGTGGTTTCGGTGTGAATGGGGGCTGGGAGCGGTAAACATGTCAATGCAAGGGATGGAGGAGCCCGAGGAGTTACTGAATCCCTCCCGGGACCTTCCCTGGGACCGCTTCTCCGCCTGGCTGCACTGTATCTGCGTGGTGGGCTTTGACCTGGAGCTGGGCCAGACCGTGGAGGTGAGTGTGTGAGTGAGGGAGGGGGTAACAGTGGGACCTGCACAGTGATTATCGGTGGGTGAGCCTGGCAGTAAGTGGTCCTTTCCATGTGATGGCTGTGAATCCTGCTATAGCCTACACTGACATAGAGGGACCCTAACAACAGCCCCCCCAGTTGACAGTGGTCCCCTCCTTTATACCAAAATCCCACCCTACAGGAGGGCCCTCTGAAATCTATTATAGGTCTCCCTGCAGATTAGACCCCCTCCTATCCCCCCAACCATCCAAATATATCTCAAATTACATATGAAGAGGGTAAACTTCAACTAAGTGGCTTAGAGCCCTGTAGGCTATTTTTTGTAAAGGCTATCAGTCCTTCAAATATCAATAAAAACCCTTCAATGAAGGTGCTTCTTAGTCTCTTTGGTAGCTATTACAGTTAGGAGATGCATTTATTACAGGGGGCATTAATTTTTACATTCTATGTGTGTTTCTCCATTGCCCATTACATTACAGTTTTATGTATCTAGGCATCTTGCTGTTGTGATTTACTTGACCTGTGACAATTTTATAATCTGGTCAATAGTTCCCCTCTTTAGGTTTTTGCTATTTGTTAGTACCTTGTATCGATAGATCTATCAAGAGCACATGATAGAATGTGCTGAATAGAACGTAGCAAAAGTGCTTTCTTGGATAATTAATCATGGGATTGATTTTTTTTTTTTAGTTAAATTAAGTAAAATAAATAACATGAAATGTCTTTTTAGTTTCCTAGGATTTAACCCCTACCAATGTCATGTGTTTCCTGACAGATTTCAAGCCGAAATCAAACCTACACCAGTGATTACTAACCTGTATGCTAGCAGAGCATAAAACAATATGTAGTGCCAAAGTGGAACATTTACTAATCTTAATACTAGACACATTTATTTGTTGGAGCTTTATAAATAATAATCATTTATACTCCCTACGTGTACAGAAATGCTCATCTCGTCTGCTAGCAGACAAGTTTTCTTCTCTTAAATGATGAATGGTTAATGTAACCATAATTTGTTTGTTCACATTTACAGTATTGACTTGTTACGTAGTAAATGAAAATAAATGTCGTTTAGGAATTGTAGCTGAAATGTATTGTTTTGCATTTTTATTAATAACTGGACGTCAGTAACATACAACTGCATTATTTCAGCAGTTTATAAACATCATCTGTACACACTGTGTAATTAATACACAGTGTGTTGTGGACTTTCTAAGTACAGGCCAAAAGGTGACAAACAAGCTAAACATCTACTAATTTTCCTTAAACTTTTTCAAGCTGTTTCTCAATTTACCTATATTTTTTACCATTCAGAAAAATAAAGATCTAGGATTACCTTCCTCCAAAGAATGTAAATATGAATACAATGCAGTTTACTATAATTTACTTTTTGATATGTTTGACTTATTAGCGAGAATAATAAATGTAATTAATTTGTTTTTTCTTTAACCGTCTCTCTTTTAATTTTCTGCTATTGTTTTGAAGTCAAAAGATGTTGGTAGTTTTAGGCCATTAGTATCTGGGTACTAGCTCTTTAAGCAATTTTCCAGACTATTGCAATTTATTTTGATGGCATAGGACTTTGTGCACGTCACATTTTGATTTTGCTGTAATAAAAGTATATGACCTAGCGCTGGGCACAGTATACATTTTTCTTAAGCACAGCAGTACCACTTACTACCATGACACTTAGCCAGACTACTAATGTTCAGTGCTACGCGCTTCCTGATTTGCCCTGAGACTCCTTACTAATATTAATTATTCATGTGTTCCTACTGCTGCCCAGTTATCCTAGCTTGCTTGCTAACGTAGTACTCAATCCGTGATCTAACTAGTTACTTTCATTGTGCTCCACTCTTGTTTACTTCGTTTGTTTCTCTAAAACAACAACAAATAAATAAATGAGGCAGTCCTACTTAGGCGTTTGTTACTATACATTATACCTACTATCTTGCAATATTTATGATTGATATGACTCCTTACTTTTCTTTCTGTAATGTGACTTCAATGCCTTAACAAAACAAAGATTGACTAAAAAAAAAAAAAAAAAACTATTTGACAATCGAGTTGATCCATATTGTTATGTACAGGGTTTACACTATTTCTGCTTTCTATACTGTGTATTGTAATGCATTTAAGTGATGATGAGACACAAAGAGCATCTTTTTATGTAATAGTTTGTTAAAAGAACACTCTAAGTAGCGCCATAACCACTACAGCTTACCTGGGAGTCCGCTGGTTTCCACCTCCCCTGGAATAAACCCATGGTAGTACAAATTAGTTCTGCCCATTTGTATACTGTGTTATTAATTGATTGCCTTGGAAATGCTGCAGTGTAATGCTGTTGCATACCAACCTTTGTGTTAAACATGTCTCCAGATTTACTGACACTGCAGAAGTCGGTACAAATCAGTTAATTAGTTTCGCAAGCCAGGTGTTTTTATAAACTTCACAATAATTTGACTGTAAAGGGTTTATTATTCAGTAAACTGTTTAATAACGCATTGATCATCAAATCTGTTAAAACGTATGCCAAAATTATGTAGATGGAACGATTTTTCACTTTGCATGTATCTTGCATATTCAGTTTTGAATTCACAGATCAATAACCAAATCTACCTATGCTGCAGCTTTAAAGCAGCCCTGTCACACTGAAAATTGAGTACTTCGTTAAGATTCCAACCCAGTCAGGAGATATACAGAGACAAAGTTGGGACTACTTAGTCTCTGTATTTCCCCTCTGCCTGACTTTCTTAGACTCAAGGCGGAGTCTAAGAGTCAACCCCAAAGCCGTCACCAGTGACGGCTGCAGGGAATTGGCTGTGTTTATGGAGGATCCTACTGTCTCACGTAGACCTCACAACTGCTCCTGGCTCTTGTTGAAGAGGACCAGCACAAGCAAGGTGGTGGCGCCCGCTAGGGACAGATTCAGATAATCTCAACTTTACATGCCCCTGGCCACCATGCCCCGAGCAGCAATGTCACTGCAAATTGAGCAAAGTCCCCAGATAATGACAGCGCTTCTTTGAAGGGACACTATAGTCACCACAACCACTACAATGTAGTGGTTCTGGTGTCTATAGTATGCCTTTGCAGGCTCAGCTGGATTGTAAGAGAAAGGCAGTGTTCACATTGCTGGCTAGTAAAACCTACATTGCTGTCTAGTAACACCTCTAGGAGCAGTTACTCCGACGCTCACTGTTTTATGTTCAGTTATGAAGTCTTCCTTATTTTCTTATGCATGCCGGAGATAATGCACTAACAAAATAAATCTATAAATCAGGCAAACTTTGCAAATGTCCAAAGGGCAGTGATGGTCATGGGCTGAGACAGACAGGGGAAATCAAAGGATCTCTCCTGCTGACTCATTTATGGCACTGAGCCAAAAGAGGCTGTTGGAGATTGTCATCTTCAGTGAGCCCTAATGTCAGAGGTACTTCCTAGTTCAGTGTGTAGCACTTGTGTTCAGTGTCTCCATGCTACCTATAGGAGTGGGGCCGGAGCCGGTCAAGGAGTATGTTGTCAGCAATGGTTTTTCTGTCTGACCCTTCACAGAGTGATTCCACTGGTTAGCACTTCAGTGTTCTGAAATTATCAAAGATCACCAGAACAACAGAGGCTACATGGCTCTCTTTCCCTGGCATTATGGTTCACTGAAGGTAACTTAAAGGGACACTATAGTCACCAGAACAACAGCTTAATGTAGTGGTTCTGGTGTCTATACCCTGTACATTTTTTCAATGTACATTGCTGTCTTGGGACACCTCTAGTGAAAGTCACTCAGACGGCCACTAGAGGTGCTTTCTAGGTCAGTGCTGCACAATGAACAGCACTGGTGTTCAGAGTCTATATGCTTCAAAATGGAGATGCTGTTTGGTGCAGCGTGACGTTTTGCTGCGCATGCCCGATAGCCTCCCAATGCTTTCCTATGGGAAAGCATTGGATTGGCTGATATCATCAAGCTTGATGATCTCAGCCAAGGGGGCAGTGCCGGCCACAGCCAGATCCACTTGGCGCTTAAAAAAAGAAAAAAAAAGAAAAGGGGAGTAAATCACCTTTTTAACTTGATGTAAGGGGAGCCGGTGGACTGAACAGCTATTTAATACTTTAGTGTCAGTAATACATGTTTGTATTCCTAAAATTATAGTGTTTCTTTAATCTCAAACCAGCTCATCAGTGCTCATCATGTTTGTATTCCTAAAATTATAGTGTTTCTTTAATCTCAAACCAGCTCATCAGTGCCATTGATGGGCCGGCAGGAGAAATACTTTAAAGTCCCCTGTCGGTCTCAGCCCATGGTCACCCCTGCCCATTGAGGATTTGCACAGTTTGCCCGATGGCCAGTTTGGGTGTGAGAGAGAGAGAGAGAGAGAGAGAGAGAATATTTATTTTGTTAATGCATTATCTCTCCGAGATTCATACAAATATAAGGAAGCCAACTTCATCATCTAACATAAAGTATAGAATTTTTTTTATGTAGGTGTATTCTTAAATTGAAACACATCCATTCTGTTTTATTAACCTGTGAGAGCCATCAGTTGTATAATATGCATTCTGCTAGCCAGCGACTTTAATAGTGAAGGTGTTTAGTTTAGAGAAAAACCAAACTGCCCTATTTAGCATGCTTGGCATGCAGTCTTTTTGTTTGCCTAGGTGCCTGTGATATATTACAATTAGTAAACTGTATTAATCACAGCCGACAGATTGAAATTGAACTTGTGTGTTGCATGATTTTCCTGGGTATAAAATTTGCTAAGAATCATGAATTATTAAGTAGCCATTGATTTCTGTTCAAGGTTCCCCTTGGTGTCTGGTTTAATGTTAGCAGACATTGTTGTTGTCAGGATTCTATGGACACCCCATGATTGAAGTCCTATGTCTGCAGACAAATGGTGCTGTAGAATTTCAGACTTCAATTAATTACGCAATCTGGCCAATCACATTGGAAAACCAAAGGGTGATTTACAGCCCTTAATGTGCTCCCTAAAGAGGCTCAGCATCTGCCATAGCCTTTGTGGGGCTTTTCTTTATGGCTAGGGTTACCACATTAACCATTTTAAGTGGGACGCTTATAAATACTGCAGATGATGTGTCCGTGCTTAAAGATGCTCTCTGGCGATGTGTGTAATTTAAATTGCTCCCATTTTAAAAATTAAGTATCCACCCTGACTTCATTTAGACTGCATGTACCAATTATTACTGGGCAGTACTTAGCCTTGATCAATGAACGCAAAATTATTTTTTATTTATTTATTTATAAATTAGGAGAGGTCAGGCATCCCTACATAGACTATTACTTTTTATATATATATATAGGGTTCAAATCATTATCAATATAAATTAACAGTCTCAATCATTAAAATGATCACTTATTACTAAAATGCTCCTTACATACAGGGATGTTGTGAAAAAAGGTAGTTTTCTGTTTCTCTCCTGGCTGTGATTAGCAAAAAGTTGATAAAGTTATAAGCTCACCCATTCAGTGATTGTTGTCACAGCTTTATGTCCTATTTTTCTGTCCAAAATGAGTATTCATTATACAGATTCCCACCTCCCGTGAAGGTAATTTACAGTGTTAAAGGGGAACTGTCACTTTTGAAATTAAACTGGTGGCATCTCATCTACACAAATGCATAAAAACAAAACAAAAAAAACCCTATTTTTATTTAAATAACTTACTGTCTTATTAGCCACTGTCGCATAAACTGATGCTCTCAGCCTATCCTCTGCACCCAGTCCAAAGCTTCCTGATTGAAGCCTCGGACTGGATATTAAGTGAAGGGGCAGAACTGACTGGCAATTAATCTAATATTTTGGGATTAAGCCGTACGTTCGAGGTTAACTACTTCAGGTAAACTGTTGCACGGGACTTCCATGCACCATAACATCTCATTGCAATAAAGTTATTAGATCGGTTGTTGGTTATGCATGGAGTGATCCTTTTAACCATTTTTTTTTTTTTTTTTCATGTGATGTTCCATTTTCTTCTTAAATTTAAAGAGACACTCCAGACACCAAAACAACTTCATCTAAATGAAATTGCCAGGAGGCCCCTGGGGCCACTCTTACCTCAAGGGGTTAAACAGTTCTCAAACAGTTTAACACCTAAGTTGCATCGAGCGGTGATGTACGCTCCCCCCACCCCCCTTCTCGGGCCCATCCGGTTTCTGAAATTTCACTTATAGTAAGCACAGAGTGCTACTGGGTTGGGACACCGCTGCTTGTCTGAGAGCAGTCAGCGGATGCTCTCAGCCAATTAGTTTCTCCCCATTCACAAAACTGGCTTGGAAAAGGGACATTTCTTTCCAAACCAGTTTTGTGAATGGGGAGTTACCCAGCAAGTATAACCATATAGTTTGGAATATACCAGAAATTGTGATTTATTTATTTATTTCCAGTTTAGCGTTCATTTTTGCGAATTCTTAGGGTCAGTCAGTAAATCAGGAAATGTTTAGCATTGAATAGGAATGTGCACATTTTAGGCCAAAAAAGCCTAACTATTCAACTTCAACAACAATTTTTGGGTTAAATATTGCCGTTGTATGGTTTGTTTGGTACATATGTACCACAATTTCAGAGATATAAATGTGATTTTTTTTTTTTTTTTTTTTAAATCTGTCTAATTTAACCAACTAACTACTAATGTCTTGCAATTGGCCAAACCACTGACACACATGAGGTTAAATCTAATAATGTTAGCAGGTTATCGTTTATTGCTTGACTGATCTTCTTTTCTTCATTATTCGGGCATTTCTCAGTATAGTGAAAAGAAAGTCATGTTTATTTTACACGGCATGTAGCAGTACGGCCGCTGTTTCATAGAATAAATATTGGTGGTTCCATTCACAGACCGGAGACGTGGCCATATTTTGCTGCATGTTATGCTGCAATATGAAACTGTAAACCATTCCTCTTTCAGTCTGTGATAATACAATCAGGTTATTAACCCCAGTAATCCAATTTATTGGTTAATATACTTATTGATTTGATACTTTCTAACGTCACTGCCTGAATATCATACAAAGTACAAGGTTTACCATGCTGAAGATAACCCACCATCTGTATTTTATATATTTTTTGCACAATTAGATCGCATTACATATGAAAATGTTCTTCTTTGTCGCACCAGAGTCATAACTAAGAACAGGAATCTTGTGAAAAGTTGCTTACTGCATTCACAAAACCTCAACAGTTATTTATTTCTTAATGTTTTTGAAGTTTCGATTGAAAAAGTCATTTAAAAAAAAAAAAAAAACACAATTTTTAAAAATTTTGAGTATTGACGTGACTATTCGCCTACATCTCTGCTTGGAAAAGTTATTTACGAACGTGAGAATTGTTGGGAATTCAAAATAAATTCCAAATTTTATACAAAAATAGCCAAACCGAAAACTATATTTGGCCTGAAGACTTTTTCCACCTAAGCTACTTTGACCTACAATTTGACTTTCACTTTGAAATCCCCACATTCCCTTGTGTAGTTAATAAGCCTTTCACAGTTTTAGTTCTGAGTCATCAATGTGTTCCACTTGGGCAAACTTGAGAAATAGATGACATTGCTGAATGTGGGCAATGCTCAGGGTGTTCAGCTGCTTAATTTCAAGATTGTACCAATCCAGTTTCATTGCATTCCTACAATAATTCCCTAGGTATATCTGCAAAGCTACTGAAAATGGTTATGTAAACAATGCTGATGTAGGTTTTACAGCAGACCTATGTTATGTAAGATCCATTAAACAAACACAAGTGATATAACAAGGGGACAAGATAATCCGTTTGGATGAACCCAAATGAACTAGACAAATTTCCATGGCAGCTCATCGCTGGGAAGAAAATTGGAATTCTTCCTTGGAGATCTAGAATACACTTTTCTCCTTGGTGCTAAGTCAGCAGATTGTTCTGATTTGTTCTTAACAGGGAGAGGGCGAAAGTGAAATCTGAGTTGCTAGGATAATTGCTGCTGTGTCAAAAGTGCAAGCTATACATGGCAAATACTCGTATTATGGAGACAGTATAGAGTTTTAAAGTGACTTTTAAAGAAAGTTTTTTCCATTTTTTTTAAACTCTCCCCCCTTCCAAAATTAACAAAATAAGAAAATAGTAGAATGGTTTCCTTTGTCTGGTACTAGAGATATAGAGATGGACTTAAAGTATAAATTAAATTTAAAACTCATGGTTTTTCCCACTATTTATTTTTCTTTTTTTTTTAATATAGTCATGTGATTGAATATAATATTTTAAATTTTATTAAAAAAAAAAAATGTTTAATACGTTGACATGGCCGCTGTGGTTCTTTAGAAAAGGGGATAAAGTATGATTTAAAAAAATAAAAAAAAATGCATCAAAATATCTTTAGCTTAATGTGGCAGTTTTAGTATTAAGATCATGCCGCTTATGCGTTAAATCACTTTTGTTTCTGACAATGCAGCTCTAGCCACATTGGCTGTGACTTGCATAGCCTGCATAAAAAAAGGTTTTATTTTCAATCAGATGTCTACTTGCTTTAGACATTTTATCTCCTGCTTTGTTGAACTTTAATCAAACACAGGGGGCTTCTGCAGGATCCAGAAGGCTATTAACAGAATGGGAGATAAGAAATTCTACAATAAACAGAATGTACAAAGTGTTTAGGAAAGCTGTAGAAGTCACATGTATCGAGGTTTGATTAGGGCTGCATAAGAAAAGTGATTTAAATCCTAAATGGCAGAGAATTGAGCAGTGAGACTACAGTGACATGATCTATACCACAAAGCTGCTTCATTAACCTAAACTTATGTTGGTGACGATACTGTCCATTTTAATGCAAAAAGAAATTCAATTGATGACTTGTTTGCTAATTTCATTCTTTTTACTTTCCCCCTGCCTAGGCGTTATTTCCTCCAAATGCTAAACTAACAGATAAAGAGGTAAGTGAAGCACACATCAAGCATGAGACACAATGCCGTTGTGACAATGATTCTTTACCTGAATGGGCTTTAATAATCATATGAATTATAAGTAATAATATAGAACATATGATCTACTGTAGCAACATAAACCTAAATAATACACTTTCATTATGAAAGTCTGATATTAAGGTTTATGTTGCCTGAGCAGATCATGTTTGCAAACATTGTACTGCATGGTATGAGAGATCCTAATTCATGCATTATTCTTTGAAATGCATAGTTTGACTTCGTGTCTTTACGCCTCTATTAATGCTGATGGAGAGTTGTAAGCTCCTAAGCAGGACCTTCTGTTAGTTCTAGTCTCCCTTACCTAATGAGTTATGCTTTGCATTGCAGAGCTTAGCTCAAAGAGCGTCCGGTTTCCCATCGGCAGCAGTGGAGACAGGGAGGAGGACACAAGTTAAACCGTTAATGTGGGGGACAGGGGCGACTGGGATCTCCTGACATCATGTCCACTACTGAGTGCTCTACTGAGGCTCCCTTTTGTGATGTAATTGGAGATGGCTACAATTTGTTTTGCCTTCTGTTGGATCAAATGCATAAAAGAATTTTCTTCATGGTAATACTTTTTTCCAACCTAGACAACTATGTAACTGTGTAATTTTTGTTTTGGTGTTTGTGTTTTTTTTTTTTTATTATCTTTATTTACTTTTAATAGTTTATATGTAAAAATGTTTATATTCATGTAATCGCTGAATTGTCTGTTTAATCCTATAGCCTCATGAATGCTGTTGAAATATTTAAAGAGGTACACAACTGTAGCATCTGGTCTCCTGTAAGCTGTATAATATGGCACATTTTAGAGGACAGACAGATGATTGGAAGATTCAGTTTTCCATTTAATCCTGTTCCTTTATTTATATTTATTTTTGCAGAAAACCAGTATCTGTTATCTTTCCTTCCCAGACTCAAATTCAGGTAATAAAATCTATGTATACTGTTTTATTTTAAACAAACGTGTACTGAGACAGGTTTATATTTAATTTTAAAAATGCATACAACAGGACCCATTGTACTTGAAGGAGGTTAATACTTTAAGATCTAATAGCACTTGTGTTAACTCAAGGGCGGTTTAAATAATATTTTAAAAAGTTGAAAGTACAGAGGCCAATTGCATAGTTTGGTGAGCCAGACTCCCTTTTTAATAGCCAGGATCGAGTTTTTATCCTTAAAGGACCACTCTAGGCACCCAGACCACTTCAGCTTAATGAAGTGGTCTGGGTGCCAGGTCATTCTAGGGTTAACCCATTTTTTTATAAACATAGCAGTTTCAGAGAAACTGCTATGTTTATGAATGGGTTAAGCCTTCCCCCTAATCCTCTAGTGGCTGTCTCATTGACAGCCACTAGAGGCGCTTGCGTGCTTCTCACTGTGATTTTCACGGTGAGAGCACGCAAGCGTCCATAGGAAAGCATTGTAAATGCTTTCCTATGCGACGGGCTGAATGCGCGCGCAGCTCTTGCCGCGCGTGCGCATTCAGCCCAGGAGGAGGAACGGAGGAGGAGAGAAGGAGGAGAGCTCTCCGCCCAGCGCTGGAGAAAGGTAAGTTTTTAACCCTTTCCCCCTTCCAGAGCCGGGCGGGAGGGGGTCCCTGAGGGTGGGGGCACCCTCAGGGCACTATAGTGCCAGGAAAACGAGTATGTTTTCCTGGCACTATAGTGGTCCTTTAATGATTTTCCACAAAACAATCGAGCTGCAACCTTGAAATTGGATATTTCCTAGTCCGTTGTAACTCCATGCTGAACAAGTTTATAAATTTTGTTTTAATTTAATTTTTTTACTTGTTTAAACAGTTCTGTCTGTGCCTTTAACCATTAATTACCATTGTGCCAAGTGTAGTGTTACATCCTCTAACTTGCACGCATCATGAAATGCCACCCATAACATTGGGGGCACGTGCAATTGTTGTAATTCATTGCAAACTTTGTACTTGCTTCTACTTCAGTGCTGATGTTCCCTTAGATACAATATTAAATGTTGAATTAACTTTATATACATATTTGATGACAGTACAAAGTAACCCCCTTGTCATATTTACAAAGAGGTGGCATGCATTGGTGGGACTAAAACTTGTATTTTTAATCTCCCTCCCAGGTTGTCTTGGAGACACTCAGTTCTGCTTCAGATTTCGTCAGTCGGCAGGCAGGAAATCATCCCTGCACTGTGTTCTCGATCAGACAGACAGAGATTCACCTGTTTATTTAAAGGTCTGTCTGTTAGCTTCAAACTGCACTAATGTACACTCTTTAATTTCCTTTGCAAAAAAAACTTACTTTATAGCAGCTTCAAATCATATTGGAGCAGACGAAAATAAGATAATTTGATTTAATTGTACATTTATAAATGATGTGAAAATCCTGTGATTGGTTAGATGTTGCTGTTGTAGATTCAAACCTAAGTCACATTATTAGTTTGGTAACATTGTAAAATTATTCAAAGCAAGTAGTTTTTATTTACTTGCAATATACCTAAGAAAAACTACGGACAATTTATTTATTTTTTAAACTTGATCTTTGGAAATGGATGGAGCATAAACACGGTTCATTCAGAGCTGTAATGGTCCAAATCCATCACAGAATCCCACGAAAGTGCAAACTGCAGACATTAACAAAGGGGAACAAAATGGAACTCCTGCAGAAGGAATGAAAAGATAGTAAATATACATTAAGACAGGGGTGAAAAGGGAGCTTTTTATGTCCTGATGAAAGTTCACAGGATGAACCGAAGCATTGACTATATAGGTATTATGCTATAATAAAGGAAATACTGCAGCACTCTGAACTGGAATATTTTTTTTGTCTGTTAGTATGTTAATATACCTTTGTGATATTTGTTTGGTGTTATGCTTTTCTTTTTGCTTGAATTGTTACTAGATTTCCTGGGCATAGTATCAACCTGAGATACTCTGTACTTGCTTGTGATCTAATGCGATCATTTTTTATTTTATTTTTTGTATGCAAAATGTTCGGAAATATATATATTTTTTTGTCTTGGGAACATAACACAGACACACACACACACAATTATATACATATTTATTTTGTTTTAATACATTTGTATCTTATTATTTTTGCAGAAAGATCCAGCCTGTTTTTATGGTTACGTCTATTTTCGACAGGTCAGAGACAAGACTTTAAAAAGGGGCTATTTTCAAAAGGTAATTTATAGTATAAAATCTGTGTTAAGCCTGCTTCTTTCTTGCTCTGTACTCCATTAACCTACCCTCACCTTCTCTGTCTTAGAGCCCTGCCAGGGGAATTACAGGCATCAGATCAGAACCAAGTTTTCCTTCTAGATACCTTTTCTGATGCCTGCGATTTCAGAGAAGAAAGGAAACCAAACATTATAAGTGCTTGTTAACATTCGTGTACCTAGAATTCTATGCAGAGTTTTTGTCTGGAGTTCAGTAATCGGGAACATATTACTGGATCTTTAAGATCCCACATATACAGGGCAACTGCAAAGTTTTAAGTATATTTCGAGTAGGTATAATATTCTTTTAGCTTTTCTGACCAGCCATCTCACACACCGAGCAAACATGTTGCCTTTGGTGGCATTTGCAAATTTGCTGCTGTTTTAGATATATTGAATAAACATGCTCAGCTATATGTACCTGAAGGCACATAATGAGAATTGAACCAAACTATCCTTTTAGATATTATGACTTGTGTTCATATACATACCTTTTGTCATGTTGGTTGCAATACTTATGTTATTTTAGCTATGTCCTGTATTTCTCTTTATAACTTCATTGTTTTTCCGTTCTCTTTTTTCACTTAGTCCCTAGTTTTGATCAGCAAACTTCCATACATCAATTTTTTCCACACTGTGCTGAAGCAGATCGCTCCTGAGTATTTTGAGAGAAGTGATCCCTGCTTAGAAGCAGGTAAGGAACAATTGCATTTCGCAGGCAGCTTGAGTGTTTGTGCCACATGTATTGCATCGAGCTTGCCTGTGCATATCACAAAAACTCTCTACATGTAGCTTTCAGAAGATTAAATGATAGGAAGGATTTGTCTACATGTTTTTTGTTTTTTTTTGGTTGGAACAACCCTGTAACTGCATCCTAAGAATATTTTTCATTATGTTTACATTGTTTCTGGTACTGTTTGCAAACACTAACCCTTATCTTTCATGTTGGGTGCTTTCAGTTTATGGATTTAACCACTCTTCCCATCCTTATACAAATCCATGTGTTGTCAGGCTTAACATGTGTTCAGTCCTTAAAGGGGTTAAACACACAATTTTACAACTAAACTATAGGTATCCACAACAGAACACTTTTACGTAAAACGTGGATCCTTTATTTGCAAATAGAATATTATTACAAAGTTATCTCACAAATGACATTCATAGGTTTGTTTACATATAGTTAGATTCCTTAAAGTACTGCTGTACTGGCTGCTTTGCAAAGATTGTAACGTGGCTGTGATTTGCGTGGCATCTTTAATGACAAGTCTGCCACATCCTGAGCAAATATTGGACTCTGTTCCTGTGTGCAAACTGCTGATTCATTGATTTCCGATGAGCCTCTGAAATGACTTTAGATGTGACCTCTTGGGCTATAAATGAACAGCCACGTTACTTAACCTATAAATAAATAAACAGATACTTTAATCTCGAAAGAGATTTTCCACTTTAAAAATCTAATCATAAATGTTTTGCTTATTATTTTGTGTGATGTATATGTAAATACACACAAGTTAAAGGAATACACTAGTTAAAATATACAGTCATGGGAAAAAGAAAGTACACCCTCTTGAAAATATGACGCTGGAGGTCCGTGAGGACGTCCAGCTTCAGATAACGGACCAAAAGTCCATTTGGCTTCCGGAAGCCCTCTAGTGGCTGTCTGTTAGACATCCAGAGAGGGCAGACTTAGAGCTGCAATGTAAACATTGCAGTTCTCTGGAACTGCAATGCACTACATTGCAGCACTAGGTGCAAAAGGGACAAAGCAGGAGGGACACTGTAGGCACCCAGACCACTTCAGCTCATTGAACAACACATGACTTCTTACACCATGTCATGATTTATTTAACAAAAATAATCTAAAAACATATTAAATTACTGTACTCTTCTTAAAAACAAACATTTACAATTGCAATTAGATTCCTCATTGCAGCCCAGTCCTTCTAATGTGAGATGTTTACGATTTTTCCAAATAGAGAAGCATTCGGCAGACCTCTTTGTGCATCACTCTTGTTGCACACAAGGTCACTTTTGTTACAGTGTTTGAGTGCCTACCACTTTAATATTAACAGTTTATTCATTCAGGCTGGTTATGTTTTCATTTTATTTTATAGCCTGCAGTGACATCGACCGATGGGCAGAACCTCTGCCAGGGAAGATATTAAACCTGCCAATTATGGGAATTGTAATAAAGGTAAGCAAAATATCTTTTCGTGCAGAGTTTTCTCCTGGAGAAAGTCTTTGGCGCACAGTCCTATCAAATACGAAAAGATATATAAAAACAGACTATATATTTTATTCAGCAAAAAGAATTGTACAAAATGATTTCTGTCTTTGAATTATGTTAGAGGAGAGCTGCTACTTACCAGGATTTTGAATATTGAAAAAATGTTTGTCGAAAAATAAAATTAACGGAACACTCCAAACACCATAACCACTATTGCATTTCAGTGCAATCACAAATGCCACCTCGAATGAGCACATGCATAATTTCTTCCTGATGAATCTTGGGACATTTGAAACACACTTTATAGGCCAGACTGTGACAGAACAGTCTTGGGTTTTTTGAAATTGTTTAAAAAAAATATATATATATTTTTTTTCAAGACTCAGTGAACGTTGTTAGAGCACAGTTAACTGCGAGGTGTGTGTGTTTAATGTTATGAATCTCATGTGTGCCAGTCCGTGAGATGCCCGCTTACATGGCACAATATTTGATGTTCATTTGCAGATTCCTATGCATGTGCCCATACCCACATCAATCTGGGATTAAGTCTCAAGCACTGTGGGAGGCATGTACCTAACTGAACATTTTTTGGAAGTAGATTTTAGTGTTGCTTAGCCACTGGGAATTACATGAACATTCTAAGTAACATAACCACTACACCTGGCTGTGGTCATGATGCTTAGAGTCACCGGTACCATTATTCTGTTTAATATCAAACTGTTAAAGAACCATCTGATGTAAGCTAGAGCTATTTCGGTGCTCAGTGACTGACCCCTGTCTCATCTGCTTTGATGGTTCACAATTAACACTTCTGCATTATTGTTTATTTTGTCCAAACTCTCTCACAACCAAGTTGGCCTAAATTGACATTGATAATGCAGAAATTTTAATTCTTGGATATGAATGCAGCCAATATGCAAGTGCATTTATTTATTTATAATGAACAGTTTGATATTAAACCGAGTGATGGCAAGGGCTACCAGGCAGCAGAATTACAACCCTGTAATAATTGCATTGCTTAGAGTTCCAGATTAATAACAAAAAAAGAATATTAATCCCAGAGCCTATTGTGGTCACCAATAAACTATATAATGATATACAGTGCCTAACATATCACCATTTCTCCTCTAAGGTCCGTATTCCAACACGTCACGATAAACCTGGAACAACGCAAATCTTGGAGCTCACACAACCGGTGAGACAGGCTAATAGCCATCCTTTGATCCTGTATGCATTAGGGGAGTCAAAGTGAAATTAATACTCATTATTTCTCATGTTTTCTGCCTCATTGTGCTGTCAACGTATGCTGTTCAAGTATAGTTGTAAGAGCATTATGGGAGATGTAGTCCACAACGTCTGGAGTGACGAAACTTGCCGACCACAGACCTAAGTGAAGATTCAAAATTAATTTCAAATTCAAGACCAAAATAGCCAAATTGCAAACCTTATCTGTCAGCTGTGCTTCTTGTTCAGCTGCTCTGACCCTTAATTTGAATTCGCATTGAAGTTTGTGACGTTAATGCTGTCCATGTCTATGGATGGCCTATTATTGAAGCTAGTTATCTACTTATGATATCAGCTTGGGAAGAAAAATACATGTTTGCAGTATGGTTTTAAAAATAGCTGGTTGTATGTTCCAATACTATGCTAAATGTAGGTGCTTGTATTTTTCTTCTGCTAATGAATGTCTTAATGATATCTGACACTTGACTTCCTTAGCCATGTCTAGAGCCAGTTTGATAGTCCACGATTGATTTTAGTGGTGCCTTGTATATCTCTGCAGTGGTTCCATAAGAGGCATCAACAGAAGGTGGAAAAAAAACTTCCATCGCTTTATAGATCACATGTACAATTTTCTTTAAACATAGGCTCAGGTTCTTGAGACCATGGTGTCAAAATTCTACATCGTTTTATAAGAATTTAAAGAAGGGCCACAAAAGTGGTGCATAGAGTGCTTGAAGAAAATTAGTACTAGATCAAAATGCATGATTTGAAACTTCAGCCTAGAAGTTCAATGTCAATGTGTGAAAATACTGCTTTAATGGGTAGGTACCTGGAATAGCTTTCCAGTGGAAGTCGTAAAAAAACTGAAAAATGGCTGTGATGTGCAAAGGCTCTCCTGAAGGTCAAATAAGTAAAATGACTGTGATAAATTGATTAGTCTAGTTGGTCCTAATATATCATTACATGTCTTGTGGTCTTTCCTGCAATGTTTTAATACATTTCTCTATCACATTCTAGTCAGATGAGCACATCTCTGTTACTTTACCCACCATTCATGAAGTGGATATTTTCAGGTAAGCATGCTGAAGCTGGTCATGTTCTTCAGATAGCGATTTATCACTATAAACATGTTTTCCTTTAATAAAATGATAGTTGTGTTAAGGAGTCCCATATGAACTAAGGGTCTAAACCAAAAGATCAGGGTTAAATCACATTAAATCGCATTGTCATAAAATTCAGTTACATTTGAGAATCGCATCAACCACCTGCTTGGTCCTAGCAAATACAGAATTAGGGTCTACTGGTTTCACATACATTGTGTTAGTAATAGTTACATTTGTTATTTACGTACCTCGTACCGTGCCGTGTACATATCTCTTGAACTTGATGTTATGCAGGATTGCAGTCATAATCTACAGCACAGCGGTGCACAAGAAGACAAAGACACCATACCTATATATACACTAATCTACACTCTGAGATCCAGAACACCTAGACACATAAAACTCCCCGCTCTTCCTTTACTAATAATGCATGTCATCTACATTTAGAGTAAACTGGAATTTTTGAAGTTGCACCATGGAGAGGCCTCGGGAGCTGATAAAAGGGACTACATATGCCCAAATGACTTGCGTGCTGAGGGTCATATGGGGGCCAATATCTAACATTCACATTCCAAACGCTTTACATTTCTGTCACTGTACCGGACACCAAATTTTGACTAGGCTATTTGCTGGTTAAGACTTAGACGTGAGGATACAATACAGGTTTAGGCATAAAGTCAACTCAAGCCAAGGTTACCTCACACAGGCCGAGACTCATAATAACAAATGTATGCCAAGTAAAGGTCTGTAGACTGTTGATATTCCTATGTTATAGTTGCCATGTACAGAACAATTGTGTACATGTGAACTATTGTGTATTGCTGTGTGACATGTAACCTGCAAGAACAATTTAATGTGTACTTAACCTGCAAAAACATTCCATTAAAAACCCATATGGTAACAAATACATTTTTGGAGTCCTCAGTTTGCAAGTTCCCTTTGGTTTCTTTGGAGTTTAATCCAAATTTAGCAGTGTGCCCCTGTATTGTTCTTGTTTTGCCTTGGTTAATTATAAAAAACATTATGCCACTTCTATCCCTAGGTTACTCACCATGCCCTTTGTAACAAGATATATCTCTATTTTTAGATGCTTCTCTCCAGTCTTCTTCCACATCCAGTTACTGTGGGAGCTAGTACTACTGGGCGAGCCTCTTGTCGTCATGGCGCCCTCCCCTTCACAATCATCCGAAACCGTTTTAGCTCTTGTTGGGTAAGCATGGGTCAGCATTTCTGATCACACGTTGTCCTCTGTCTTTTGGGTGGTTGCATTTATAGAGTGGGTTATAAGGATACATTAACAAGGAAATCTGAGTGGGCATATCTGTTCTCAGTCCATATTTTTATGCAGAGCTACCTCATATTGTCCTCTAATTGCTTATTTACAGAGTAGTCCAGCACTTTGACACACTAGTTTAGATACCCTGGCTCTATACTTTACCACATTGGATTTTATATTCAACAATGGCAAAGTGTGTGCTAACACAGTTGAAGATACATTCATAAACTATAATTCTTACTTTTTTTTTGGCATATATATCCTCTCCATGTTAGAGTCCCAAAAGTGACTAACCAAATTTATATAACCTTAAACATAGTAAGTGCATCTGATACTTGGTTGCAGATCATATGAATGAAATTATAAATAAAATAAATAAATGATTGCATTATATCTGCAATTTATAAATGCCATCACATGCAACGTTTGTTCCTTAGCGGTTATCTTCAGGGCTGGTATTGCAGCCTTGTTCTGTTTCTTTTTTCTACAGTCGTGTCTTCAGCAAGTGGAATGCTAGTTTGATTTAGGTCAGGAAATTGACCTGGCTGCTTCTAATATTTTTTTTTCCCTAAACAACTCCCTGGTTGCTTAGTAACGTTTGAGGTCATTGTACTGCCGAAACACAAAGGGGCTTCAGTTGAGTTTTGATTTTTGATTGTGGTTGGTTGGATCTAAGTAGACATGTTGGGGAAGAATTATCAAAATGTTGCAGACAGTTTTTTCATTTTTGGGGCCCAATTTGACTAAATAGTATCAATCTTTCTATCACTTTTTCTGCCCTAATAGTTTTCAGTTTCTCTTTTCCTTTTCCAATGTCTCTAAATTTGACAGTGTGTTTTTCTGGGGGAAAAAGGGGCAATACTTAGAGAGATGCTAACAGTTTTATTTATATATTTTTTATTTTTTTACATTGGCACAAGTCACATTATGGTTATATTTCTTCTCAGTTCTTTTTTTCGTGATGGACAGTGTAATCCTCGTGTTAAAATAATGCCATCTAAATGTGATTTATACATGTAATCAGTATAATAAAGCTCATAAGCAGCAGTTTTCCAGCTCTCCTGGATGCTGCAAAGACCCTTGGTAAGAAGCTATGCATTGGCCAATTAATTTTTCCAGCATAAACTACTCCTTTCTGAAGATGAACCAGTTATTTATATGTTCTGTGGATGACATGCTTACTTCATAATTTCTTAAAGTGACACTGTCACCGCTTTAGGCCTTTGCCCCACCGATGGGGACATTGCTGATGGGGGTCCGGTGGCTGAGGGGAGGCAGATAAAGGTGGTTTATGTACCTGAACCTGTCCCTTGTGGGCGCCACTATCTTGGTCCGGTGTGGTCATCCTCTGTATTGACATGCGCGAGAGTACAGCATTGAGGTCTATGGGGATTCCTCCATAGACCAAGCTCTGCCTTGTGCCAAGAAGAGTCAGGTGGAGGAGAAATACAGAGACAAAGTAGTTTCTACTTTGTCTCTGTATATTTCTTGACTGGGTTGGAATTTCAGTCATAATGAACTTTTCAGAAAGATTCTATCTTTACGAAATACACATTTTTTGTGTGTGATCGTGCCACTTGAAGTGTTTTTTGTTTGTTTTGTTTTTTAAATTTGAAATGCCAGTTTCTGTAATTTTTCCATGTTATGTGTGTCTGTTATAATCTGACTAGAAAAGATGGAACCAGTGGAATCTTCATCATTAAGTCACTAATAAAGAATTGGTACAGAATTGTCCATATTAAACTATGTGTTCCTGACTTGCAGGTGCATTGCTCCGTTGAAGTATTGCAGTGATTTCAGACCTTATTTCACTATCCACGACTCTGAATTCAAGGAATATACCACACGCACTCAGGCACCGTAAGTAGATTTATGTACACTACTTATTACAAGCTAGATCCAGCATTATTTTATTCTATTGTTTAGCTGTCTAATGAATGTTTGTTATTGTACTGTGTAACTGTAGAGACTGTGTGTTCTCAGTTAGATTGGGCAATATCCAAGACTGCTCTGTCACCATTTTAAAGGAATATTCCCGCCAGTTCATTGAATTTGTTAAAGGGGCAGGAATGTCATGAAACTGTCTTACCTTCATGGATTGAACAGATTTTCAATGGTGCCCAAAAATCTGACTTCCTTCCTCTCTATGTAGAAGATTTTGCCAAGCGGCTGGTGATAAATTAAAAGTGACTGGTGACGCTCCGAGTCTATCACTGGCAGTCCATTGAGAGAAATTAGCTCAGGTTATGGGGTTGGAGTGTTCCAAATTGGTAATTTCCTAATATGATTACATTTTATGCAAAGGAAAACACATTCTGGCAAATTATTACATTTCACTACTGTAAAAATGTGTATTTTAGAGAAATCCAGTAATGTGAATTACCGTATATACTCGAGTATAAGCCGACCCGAATATAAGCCGAGGCCCCTAATTTTACCCCAAAAAACTGGGAAAACGTATTGACTCGAGTATAAGACTAGGGTGGGAAATGCAGCAGCTACTGGTAAATTTCTAAATAAAATTAGATCCTAAAAAAATTATATTAATTGAATATTTATTTACAGTGTGTGTATATGATGAATGCAGTGTGTGTGTATGAATGCAGGGTGTGTGTATGAGTGCAGGGTGTGTGTATGAGTGCAGGGTGTGTGTATGAGTGCAGGGTGTGTGTATGAGTGCAGGGTGTGTGTATGAATGCAGGGTGTGTGTATGAGTGCAGGGTGTGTGTGTGTGTGTGTATGAATGCAGGGTGTGTGTATGAGTGCAGGGTGTGTGTGTGTGTGTGTATGAATGCAGGGTGGGTGTGTGTATGAGTGCAGGGTGTGTGTATGAGTGCAGGGTGTGTGATGCAGTGTGTTTGTGTTGCAGAGCCTTGGTGGGGGGTGGGCATTTAAAAAAAAAAAAAAAAAAATTAATATTATTTTAATTTTTTTTGTTATATTATTTTTTTATTATTATTTATATTTATATATTTATTTATTGTCCCCCCTCCCTGCTTGATACATGGCAGGGAGGGGGGCTCTCCTTCCCTGGTGGTCCAGTGGCATTGGCAGTTCAGTGGGGGAGGAGGGGGCCTGGCAGAGCTGTTACTTACCTCTCCTGCAGCTCTTGTCAGCTCTCTCCTCCTCCGCGCCGGTCCGTGCAGCTCTTCTCTCAGCTCACACTGTAAGTCTCGCGAGAGCCGCACTATGACCCCGCGGCTCTCGCGAGACTTACACTGGGAGCTGACCGAGGTGCTGACCGGACCGGCGCGGAGGAGGAGGGAGCTGACAGGAGCTGCAGGAGAGGTAAGTAACAGCTCTGCCAGCCCCCAGTCTGTATTATGGCAATGTAAATTAATGTAAATTGCCATAATACAGACACTGACTCGAGTATAAGCCGAGTTGGGGTTTTTCAGCACAAAAAATGTGCTGAAAAACTCGGCTTATACTCGAGTATATACGGTAAATAAGAATCTGCATGGGGAGGAATGAGGAAGCCCGACTCTAGGTATCCTAGCTATGTTCTGATTGGCTGTTTGATGTTTTCCATGTTCTTCCTTGTAGCACTTACCATGAAATAGACTGCTTCTGTCTAGACAGACAATGTGTCTCTATTTTATTTACTACGGTTTCTTGCCTATAGGCATAGACTCATTATTATTGTGTGTGTGTGTGTGGTTTTTTTTTTTTGCTGGGATGTCAATAATAGAATAAGTGACAAAATATCACGTTTCCCTTGTCTTCAATGTGAATATATTCTAATAAAAAGAATTTATTTGTTTGTTCCTTTACTAGTTTAGAATACTGACTTTCCCATAGAAAACGTAAACAAAGGCCATTAAACCACAATGTCTGATAGGACATTTTATGTTAAGCGAATGTGCTCCCTGTGACATTGTGAATTTGTGTGTATTCAATCTCTCTATGATGTCTTAAAAATTCTTCAATAGAGAACATTTTTGAAAAAAAATAAACATACTTATAATCTAGTGCCGTGACAGACTCTTCACTGCAACCCAATATTTCTCCTGTGAGATCACCAAGTTCGATGATCTGTGTCCAATCAAATGCATCTCTTGGTCACATATGACAAATGCATGACAGTCGCCACAATCCTCCAATTTGGTGCTTATGATCTGAGAAGCAGGAGCAGTTTGAATGAGTTAGATGAAGTGATTTTAGCGCTTAAAAATTTCACTTCTCATTTTTTTAAACGTTTACTACATTTAATGACTCTTGAAATGCTCTTTATTTTAAATGATATATATGGATTTTTTATTTTGAGAAAATGTCCTATTTTATCCGGCTCAGCTGCCATGTTGGATCAGTCTCTACTGTTATCTGACCAACAGTTTTGCAACTTAAAGCGGCACTGTCATGCCGAACTTTCCTTTCTTTAATCGATTCCTCGTCTCTCCCTCTCTCAGGATCTGTTCTTCATTTCTTCCTGTTTAACCTAGTTTTCTTTAAAACATAAGACAAAGTAGGGACTCCTTGTCTTATGGAGGTTTCCTATGGGCAAAATTTACTAATACAAAGTAATCTTTACTTAGTATTAGTAAATTTGGGTGAAAGACCAATTTAGGTCTTAAAGCCTTTTGGTTGATAACTCCCTAATACCGTGGGAATTAGGGAGTTATCTACTAAGCAGCTGCAAGATGCAGCCGCGGCACATATATGATCAGAGTTTCATTAATTCGAATGAAATTCCGATCCGAACAAAGTGCCGAATTGCGTTCCGAACACGAATGGAGAAACTGTTTTCTGTTAGGACGCAATTCGTTAGTTTCACATTACGTTGTTCTTGGAGGTTACTGACAGGAAGCATCGCAAGATCACGGATCAAAGGTGAGAATTGTGGGAAAATGTCTCTGACCACCGCAAATAAAGCACACTTTGCTCCTCCGCTGGTCAGAGGTGGTCAGGCGTAGGAAACCTCCATAAGACAAATAGTCCCTACTTTGTCTTATGTTTTAAAGAAAATTAGAGCAGACAGGAAGAAATGAAGAACAGATCCTGACAGATGGAGAGAAGAGGAATCGATTAAAGAAAGGCAACTTTGGCATGACAGTGCCGCTTTAAGTATTTTATGTTGGTGGGATTCATATATGTGTGTTCTAGAACGCATTTATAATGCTTGGCCTTAAAAATTGTGTATTTTTGCTTTTCATGTTAAATTCCATTTGTTCTGCTTGTATTAATTTTGAACTTTATTATACTTCTTTTTTAGGCCATCTGTCATCTTTGGAGTTACAAATCCATTTTTTGCTAAAACTCTGCAGCATTGGCCCCACATTATCCGTATTGGGGATGTCAAACTTGCAGGTAAATTTTGTATTTGTGTTTAACTGGCAAAGGTTGAATTTTGTTGGCCTCATTGGTGGTGAGCCCATGTACCATAATCTGCAAAACATCATAGATATTTTATTAAAGGAAGTAGTCTTATTTTTTTTTTTTAAATGCTGATATATAGACTTATACTTTGGTCTAATCTCTGTACAAGTGCTTTTGGCCATGATTTCAACGGGCAAATGCGATAGATCACTTGCATGTTAACTGTTCCACAATAGAGGACCAGGAGAGCCATGGCTTTGACTGATTTGACACAGATAAGGGTGATATTACTCTGTCTGTTTGCTCCATAACCACTACAATAAGCTGTAGATATGTTTTTACAGAGCACTTTCTAAGCCCACAGTTCTAAAATCTTGTTTGTTTTCTTACAAACATAGGAGATGTTCCGAAACAAGTAAAGGTTAAGAAGTTGAAAAATCTTAAAACCTTGGATTCAAAGCCAGGTAATTGATTTACTTTCAAGCAGTAGTTTTAAATTCTTTATTTTTGTCGTGCAAGTTATAACATGCAGCCCATGTTGCCACAACAGCAGTCACAGGCGTAAATCATCATACATTCTCAAACATGGCAAGGATTAGGTCTGCACAATTTTATAATGTTAATACTTGAGTGTCAGTCTGAGAGGGTATGCGTGTCTGAATGGAATATGTTGTAGTCGAAGAGCAAATGTAATACGGAGAGATTATAAAGATAAGTACATCTAAGAGTCTTAAGGCTGCGTACATTTAAATATAATAAACATGCTTATTTGTCCGTTACAATATTAACCTCAAGCATAGTGATATAGGCATGGATAATGTGAGAAAAAACAGTTATAGTACTTGTCTAGCTAGTAGGCATATGATTGGAAGTATATGCAATAAAGAAAAATCAACACGATATAGACTTCACTTGGCAGGCCTCTGTATGATACTGCTGTAAGAGGGAGATTAATGTGTCAGTGGCGCTTGCTCAGAGTGCGTGCTCTGCTCTAGGATACGGTGCCTCTATATATGTGAAGGGGAGTAGAATAAAGGTGCTTAACTGAGTGAAGATAACATTAATAACATGCTCTAATAGGTTGGTATACTGTATAGCCTGCCACAGTTCACCCCACACATGTGCTAGCCACCAGCGGCAGCGGGCTGTAAGCACATAGTTCTGTGATTGCTTGTCCCTCTGGCTCCAGGCCGTCCCAGGAGCTCATGGGCGATTCCTGCTGCTCTGGTCAGTCTTGCATTTGCGAACAGGGCCTCGAGAGAAGGTGTGCTCCTCACGGAAAGAGGTGTTTTTCGTGTGTGTGTGTGTGTGTTTTCTTTTGAGCCCTTGGGTCTTCTGTCCCGGTAAATGATTGCGAGCCCTGGACCTCATGAGAAACAAGCGGATGTCTGAGTTGGTTGTCTGCTTCTCCTGCCGCACTGAGCTAGGAGCCATGGGCTTTGTCCGACGCTTGTCTGCCGGGGGAGAAGGAGGGTCCGGAGGCTTGTGTAGGCGCTTGCTCGCTCTCCTCTGCTCCCTCCTTGCCTGTGCCCCCCTGTCTCACAGCTACTGCCAGAAATTGCTGAACAGCTCATCTAGCCACTCTTCTAGTGTCGCCAGGAGGCCTCGTGATGCGATTTCAGAGTCCTCTGCCGCCATCTTAGTTTCTGCAGTGAGGCTGGGAACAGGCCACAGGGGCGGATGGGTTACCAGGTACATTGGTTTGCCTGGAGGGAGAGCCTGTGTGCTTGTGCCGGGATAACCCCCACCGGCTGAGGGGGGAGAACGAGGGTCCCGATTGTATCAACGCTGTCCTGCAGTGCTGCCCATAGGGACATCGGCCACTTCTCCCACGTTTCCAACTGCTGGTAGGTCGCGATTCGTAGATGGTTTTAGAATGTTTCTCAGAGCTCGGAAAGCCACCCAGGATATCGATTTTGGTGTAGTTTTTCCGTAAGATGTTGCTTTTTTACGGATCTCTGCTCGGAGCTCTCTTCATGTGCGACCAGCCCGATCAACGGTTAGGCCCCGCCCCCCTCAAGCAGTAATTTTAACATCAGTCATAAAGGTTTATGTTAAGATATTTTTATTTTTTGCAGGTGTTTACAGCTCTTACAAACCGTACCTGAACAGAGATGATGAGATTATCAAACAGCTGCAGAAGGTATTTTGATACAATTCATTTTATATATATATATATATATATATATATATACACACACCTTCCAGAAATGTTAAGTTATGTAAGGGACATTCTATGCACTATATCTCATTGAGGTAAATTGTTCTGGGTAATCCAATGTTTTATTATTGAAATATCCCCTTCAATCTACTGGAGGCCAGCGGTAAATCTTTTTTAGCATTGCGTGAAAGTCAGGTAAAATGGCATTTACCAGTGTAATTAGTTACACTAGCACTGAAAAAAAAAGATGGTATTTATTAGAAATAATAAACAACTTTTGCATGAAAATTAGATACCCTTAATATGCCTATTAAAAATGCAGTTTCTATTATTCTCTGTGAAGACCACAAGTGACTGATTCGAACCATGTCGCTACTTTTATTGGCTGCTTAAAGGGAAGCTATAATGCCAGGAAAACTATGCTGTTATCCTGTCACAATAACTCCCAGCAGTGCCCACCTCTCCCCCTCTGTTATGCAGAAAGGGTTAAAACTCCCTTTTGTCACTTACCTGGATTCAGCACCAATGTCGGCGCTTGCTCAGGTCCACCTTTTGTTTCTCCTCTGCTCACATCAGCCGGCGGGGGAGACCTAATGCGCATGCGAAGAAATAGCCACGCTCGCATTAGGATTTCCTCATAGGAAAGCATTAAAGATTCCGGCAATGCTGGAAGTCCTCATGCATAGGTCAGTTAGGGGACCAAAAGCCACTAGAGGTGGAGTTAACACATAAAGGTAATTATTGCAGTTTATCAAAAAACTCAATACTTACCTTTCCAGGACTAAGGGTGCTGGGACACTGCACCCAGGCACTTTAATTAGTTGGTCTGGGTGCATATTGTGTCCCTCCAAGCCTCCAAATTGAAGACTAGTGTTGGTACAGGTATAACAGCAGATTGTCAGTTTTCCCTTTTAATGAACATTAGGCTTTGCTGGTTCATCTGATATCATTGGAACTTTAAAGGATTTACACCAGGACATTTATTATGCTATACTTTCCAATACTACACGTAATATAGTGAATCTCACAGATCTTTTTAAAGGAAACTAAATCTTTTTCTTGCTTATGCTATTGCTTTAAATAAATTAAACACACTAATAAAACCAACTGAGTAAGTGCAATGTAATCAGCCTAATCATTAGCAGCATCCATGTAATCATGTGCTGTCACTTCCACAGATATAACATATTGTTCACTGACTTTCATCATTGAGACTAATGCACCAGTGAATCGGTCAAAAAGGTATCCAGACTAATCAGTGGTGTAATCTACAGAGTATTAACCGTTTTACATGTATGAAGTGAGATTCCTTTTTACCAGAGTTGTCACAAAGGGAATGGGTCGAGTAGGCATTGATGGCAGTGCAAGGGTTATCTGAGACAAACGCAATATAGGTTTATGGGAGAGATTTGCTCTGGGCCATATGGTCCGTTAATATACAAAGCAATTCTTGCTTCATGTTGCAGGGAACAGCTGCCGTTTATAAAACAATGTTGGGATAAAAAGGGAAATCTTGAGAATGGATTTGTCAGAGCTTTAAAGACCAGTTCAAGTCATTAACGGAAGTTACAACATATTGACATTTGTGTATATTTAGATTGGATACATTTCATTGTCTCTAAATTAGTGTCAAATTTATTTCAAGATTGAAATGTTACATTCATATCTATTTCTGGAGGGTGAATAACTGCAGTAAGCCTTGATGGAACCTCTGTCTGTCAGCATTGGTCAAAGTTCTGCCATGCATGCTACGTGTTTGTTCAACACAGAGAATACAGTCTGCAGCCAAGAACACAATGTAAATCTCTGTGCGACAGATTCCGCAGGGACAGGCACGCATCATCTGTGCAAATCTGTAGGGAGAGAGTTTTAGCAATTCTACAATATGGGGTTTACTTACTAAACTCTGTAAATCCGTCTTACAGCGGTCTACATTTCAGACTTATAGACCAAAGTAGCAGAAATGATAAAATTCTCTTAGACTTAGAGTGACCCTATATGCACCCAGACCACTTCAGCTCTCTGTCCCCTTAAAGGACCACTATAGTGCCAGGAAAACATACTCATTTTCCTTGCACTATAGTGCCATGAGGGTGCCCCCACCCTCAGGGTCCCCCTCCCGCCCGGCTCTGGGGAGAGGAAAGTGCCGGACGGGGAGCTCACCGCCTCCGATCCTCCTCCTCCTTCTCCCTTTCGGCTGAATGCGCACGTGCGGCAAGAGCTGCACGCGCATTCAGCCGGTCTCATAGGAAAGCATTTACAATGCTTTCCTATGGACGCTTGCGTGTTCTCACTGTGATTTTCACAGTGAGAATCACGCAAGTGCCTCTAGCGGCTGTCAATGAGACAGCCACTAGAGGATTTGAGGGCTGGATTAACCCATTTATAAACATAGCAGTTTCTCTGAAACTGCTATGTTTATAAAAAAAAAAATGGGTTAACCCTGACTGGACCTGGCAGCCAGACCACTTCATTAAGCTGAAGTGGTCTGGGTGCCTAGAGTGGTCCTTTAATCCTGCAATCTAAAACATTGCAGTTTCAGATGTTTATATTGCAGTGTTAGGACTGCTTCTAGTGGCTGTTTACCAGACAGCCACTGGAAGCGCTTCCTGCTGTTTCATGGAGTTTAACTCTGTGAATTGGCGCTGGATGTCCTCACGCTTTGCATGAGGACATCCAGTGTCTTAAAATCCCCTTAGGAAAGCGTTGATTCAGTGTATTCATGTGGGGAAGGCCTAATGGTTTTCCCTCTGCTCTGTTATTGAAGGAGATGGAGCCAGTGCCAAGGGACCTCTGTGCTGTTTTAAAGGGTATCTAACACTTTAATTGCAATGAGAGGGTGGGAGATGGACACTAGAGTGTTAGGGATACAGCTTTGTATGCATAACACTATATTGTTCTTTTAAGAAAATAAGTTCATTACAAAAAAGTAAAGTATGGAGCTTGATCACGTTTTAGATTTACAGGGATTTAACGAGTGTTTTTAAATGTTTTTCAGGGTGTTCAACAGAAGCGTCCATTGGAGGCCCAGAATGCTATTCTACGAAGGCACTTTCTAGAGCTTACCCAGAGCTTTATCATTCCTCTAGTACGTGGGTACATGCACTAGTGTTTAATTAAGGCTTTTGGCTTGAATGTAATGTATTGTTTAAAGGAACACTTTGCAGGAATACAAATCTGTATTTCTAACACTATAGGAGCCCGCTGTGTCCTCCATCCCCGGCAGTGTGAAGGGTTAAAAAAAAAAAAAACACTACTTTTTTTTCACTTGCCTGATTTCAGTGCCAAAGTCAATGATTTTCTAGACGCTTAATGTCCTCGTTCAAAGGAAGTGCCTCAAGTGGCTGTTTTTTTGTATTTTTTTTTTCTTTTGTAATTTGTGTCTTATGATAAGAAACATTTGTACAGTGACTAGCTGGTGTTTAACCCCTTAAGGACCAAACTTCTGGAATAAAAGGGAATCATGACATGTCACACATGTCATGTGTCCTTAAGGGGTTAAAATATTTGTGAACAAAATTGTTTGCTGATTAATTGTGAATAATGCTTTAGGCATAAAGTTAACTTACTAATTGTTTTAACATAGAAACATAGAATGTGACGGCAGATAAGAACCATTCGGCCCATCTAGTCTGCCCAATTTTCTAAATACTTTCATTAGTCCCTAGCCTTATCTTACAGTTAGGATAGCCTTATGCCTATGCCATGCATGCTTAAACTCCTTTACTGTGTTAACCTCTACCACTTCAGCTGGAAGGCTATTCCATGCATCCACTACCCTCTCAGTAAAGTAATACTTCCTGATATTATTTTTAAACCTTTGTCCCTCTAATGTAAGACTATGTCCTCTTGTTGTGGTAGTTTTTCTTCTTTTAAATATAGTCTCCTCCTTTACTGTGTTGATTCCCTTTATATATTTAAATGTTTCTATCATATCCCCCCTGTCTCGTCTTTCCTCCAAGCTATACATGTTAAGATCCTTTAACCTTTCCTGGTAAGTTTTATCCCGCAATCCATGAACCAGTTTAGTAGCCCTTCTCTGAACCCTCTCTAAGGTATCAATATCCTTCTGAAGATACGGTCTCCAGTACTGTGTACAATACTCCAAGTGAGGTCTCACCAGTGTTCTGTACAATGGCATGAGCACTTCCCTCTTTCTACTGCTAATACCTCTCCCTATACAACCAAGCATTCTGCTAGCATTTCCTGCTGCTCTATTACATTGTCTGCCTACCTTTAAGTCATCAGAAATAATCACCCCTAAATCCCTTTCCTCATATGTTGAGGTTAGGACTCTATCAAATATTCTGTACTCTGCCCTTGGGTTTTTACGTCCAAGATGCATTATCTTGCACTTATCCACATTAAATGTCAGTTGCCACAATTCTGACCATTTTTCTAGTTTACCTAAATCATTTGCCATTTGGCTTATCCCTCCTGGAACATCAACCCTGTTACATATCTTAGTATCATCAGCAAAAAGACATACCTTACCATCAAGACCAATATCACTAATAGAAATATTAAAGAGAATGGGTCCAAGTACAGATCCCTGAGGTACCCCACTGGTGACAAGTCCAAGCTTCGAATATATTCCATTAACTACAACCCTCTGTTGCCTGTCACTCAGTCACTGCCTTACCCATTCAACCCTATGCTGTAGGTGATATTTCATAAGACCAGTTTTATATGCACTAAGCATTTTCACAATTTAAGTTCTAATGGTGAGACGGAGGCAAAAATAGCCAAATTGTGACTATGGCTGGGTTACAGAATTTTTCCTGATTGACTTTTTGGCCTCCGTTTTTCCATTCTTATTGAATTCACTAAAATTCAGAGTTTAAGTGAATAACCCTGCAAGGATCTGTAACAAAGCCTAAACAGGTTTTAATTCATAGCATGTACGTTAACACATTTATTAAATTAATCCTCCATCTACGAACACACAGAGCTATCTACTAAACTGAGAATTGTTAGGGATTCAGAGTGAGTTTCTGATTTTTAAATCAAAGTATCCAAACTCAACGCATAGCTAACTTGGAGAATTTTTCCAGTCCAGCTAGATTTGGCCTTAAAATTTAAATTCAAAATTGAATTCCAGACAATTCTCATTTTCTTAAATAACCTTGTACGAGTTAGTAGTTGGAGAATTAGTTTGTGCATTGGATAAAATATTAATCCCAGTGGTCTTCCCATTGATAACCACAATGTTGTAGTTCATCCAGTTAGCTCATATACTGCATAGTCTGATCTTTGCCATTGTTTCCCCTATGGACAGGAACGCTATGTGGCAGGGCTCATGCCGCTTCTAAAAAGCATATCTGCTTGGAAGGTGAGTGTGTGAGAATAACTAATTGTCTGGTTTTGTGTACAATCTAGTGGGTTTTTTTTTTACCATTTCTGTTTCCAGTCTGCCTAAAGGCAATTCTGTGCAAAAATTGCGTGTCATCAGCTTGCACTGTGCACTGGTGAAAGACATTTTCAGTTTCTTCCCTTGCAGGTAGCTCTGGGAGCTCTCTACAACACATACCCTATGCTAATCTCTCTCTAATTTATGTTTTCATCTTTCAAGTAAATTCATAACCCCTAACAGCAGTGTTCAGTCAAGCAAGAAGTCAATGGGCACGATAAAAGTGTGGGCCACTGACTCAAATCATGTAACCTGCCAAAAGGAGTGAACATGCCCCAAAAAAGGGGGCATGTCTGCCCAAAGAATTGGAAGGCTAGCCTGGCATGAATGCATGTCAGGCTGCCTGCCTATCATGCAAGCTGGCCAACTAAGGGCATACTATGCAGACAGCACCCATAACTTGGCATAAATGCATCTAATGATGCGCTCGCGCAATGCTTTCTAAGGACTGTCCCCTAGCACTTGCTGGTACACTTGTCTCCTTACCTTCTTACTAGCAGGCAGAAGCTCCTGGTGTATAGTCTGGGACAGAGAAAAGGTGTATGTAGTGAGTGTAGAAGAAAGGGAACATGTTACAGTGTTAGAGAGTCAGCATTACCTTAACTAATTTCATTGCCAGCCAGTCCACACAAGTTTTGTTCCTATCCCTCTTAAGTTTCAATTCTTAAGCAAGAGTATGTGAAAAGTAGTTATTGTTGCCACCTTTCTTGGAAAAACATACCTGCCTTACTAATTTGCATAATTAATTATGTATGGGTGACATCATATGATGTAAATCACAAGGAGTGACATAAAAGAAAAAGCTACTTAGTTTGATTCTGCTGTATAGATGGATTGTTCCCAGTGTCTCAAGTCTCCCACTGTCCCAGTGTCCTAATGTCTCCCAGTGTCCCCATGTCTCCCAGTGTCTGTGTCCCCATGTCTCCCAGTGCACTCATGACTCAGTGTCCCCATATGTCGATTAGCCCAGGTATCAGTGCCCCATGTCTCCATGTGTCCCCCAGTATTCCCATGTGTCTTTGTCCCCATGTTTTCCAGGGTCCTCATGTCACTAGGAACAAGGGGAGACCTGGGGACACAGAGACACCAGGGACACTGGGAGACTACGGGACACTTGAAGACATGGGGACACTGAGACACCAGGGTCACAGACACTAGGGACACTGGCTGGGAGACATATGGGCACTGGGAGACATATGGGCACTAGGGGACACTGGTTGGGAGACATGGGGACACTGGGAGACATGGGGACCCTGTGGCCCCAAGTGTCTGTGTCATAATGTCTCCCAATGTCCTATAGTGTCTCAGTGTATGTCTCCTTGCAGCCTTTCCCCACATCCCTCACTTTATTGAGCTGTAGGCTGTCTCTGCAGGGTGGGAGTTGCTGTCTGGACTCTCTGTAGCTGCTCCCCTGTGGATCAGTGAGTAGAGATAAGCAGGTAGGGATATGCTGGAACTTCCTATCCCTGCCTCTCTCCACACACACTGCGACCCCTACTGGCCAGTGCTGGTATTGCATCGTAATCTCTGTTTATATTGAGAAAAAAAACAGCATTTGTATTGTCAGTATGAATGCAATATCGGCACCTGCCAGGCTGTGCCAATAAAATACCAGCCAGGTGGAATCCCTAAGAGTAGTGTGTAAAAACAATTATAATAATAAAAATGTTTTTTTAAATCAATGGGCCTGGGTCTGGAGCTGCAGCTCCATCAGCCCCTATGTTAATCCGGCCCTGGACGTAAGACATGGAGAACAGCGACGAGAGCTTCGCTTGGTGCTAGATTCCAGGTAAGCTATTCCTTTTACAGGGTTTTTATTTTTGTTGTAAGTGGTCACTAAGTAAATAATGCCCATTAAGGCATTATTCATTTAAAAAAAAATGTTTAGTCTCAAAGGGCTGGAGTCGCCATTTTTACACTGTATGTTTGTCCTTCAGAGTCCTCCACAGCTTAAACCCTTCAGCCAGGAGGAGTTCATGAAAACCCTTGAGAAAACAGGACCTCAATTAACCTCGCGCTTAAAAGGGGACTGGATCGGACTTTACAAGTATTTATTTTTCCATTTCTTACACTGTTCTACTTATTTGTGTCTTGCATATGTTTGGTTATTTAAACTTAGAGATTTGCAAGCTTTTAAAGTTTTGACTGAGCTGTTTCAGTGCATTAATCTACAGTGTTTAAATGGTTTCTGCAATAATCATTCAATGCACAGGCTTTGGTGTTTTAAAGAGCAGTTGTATTAATTCACTATTTTAGCTGCTCTTTGTCCTGCAAGAAAAGCTTGTCCCACCATACCCCACGAGCCATCTGCGAATAAGGGTGGGGGGGGCAACCTTTTCTTGGATCTCCTCATTGCCATTAAACAGATCTATTAATCACTTGGAGCTCAGATGTTGGCCTTTCAGAATGATCATTGCAGTGTGGCAGATTTTTAGACAAAGAAATGACTGGATATTAGGAGTTAAACATGTAGACTCTCCTAGTTTACTTTTTTCTAATCTCAATTTGTGTATAGTATATACAAAAGCAATGAAAGTTCATTAGGCACTGCCATTTTATAAATCAGAGTTGTAAATGTGTTGTAGCTTTGTAAGAATCTTTTTGCTCATTGTTTCAAATATGTTACATGAGTAAAATTGTGGCAGTCTTTTTGAAGTATGCAATCTAGATCGATGCTGTCTGAAAACTCATGTTGGTCGGTTGCTAAGGATTTATTCACGTCAATAAGTTTATTGATGAGCAAATTGCAAAATTGGAAAAAGTCAGATTAAAATCAGCTCCTATAGCTCGGAAAAAAATATGCTCAAAACCATGCAGGAAAAAATAAAATCAAATGCCTTTAAATTATTCACTGGGCTGGGACTGTACACCAGAGGCCAAGGCGCAACCACAGTAGTTACTGCAAATATTTGGATGTATCATTTTTCTTGGCTATATGAGACATTTTTGATCAGTTTTGTGATCTTGTGTTAGCCCAAGTACATATCATTAGTATGAATCTTTATTTTACATTGTTACATTTTGGCCTAATTGAAAGGTTTGCATGTAATGCTCTGGGGGAAGAGGGGCTATTTATAATGTACCATAATGTACCATAAAATAATTCAGATGACTAAAATACAACTAAAATTAAAATAGCTTTTTAGTCAAAACACTAACACTAAATTGAAATTTGTTGCCAAAATTAACACTGCCATTATGTCAAAACACATTTGGTTATACCGATGCTCCTTACTTACCGATCTGGTTCCGTTCTTATGACCCGGTCGTAGACCGAATTAGTTGGTAAGTGAGACGCATGCATAGATTTGATGGATTTCTTGATCTGGTGCGCTTGTCTGTGTTCAAGGAAATTTCCTCGAACATAGACATACGCACCAGAGCAGGGAATCCGTCTAATATATGTTCGGGGGAAAACATAGACCAGTTCTCTAACATGGTGAATCCCTTGAATCCACACGCTAGAGAGCTGGTCGTAAGTGCGACCCATCTTAAAACAGGTAGGTCGCAAAGTGAGGACCACCTGTATAAAGGAAGCTTTTAAAGAAAAAGTGGTGCAATTAATGCTGCACTCATTTATAAAAAACAAATCTATCCCTCTGCACCAGTAATGGCAAAATAGAAAAATGATCTAATTACTATTTAGCTATTTTGATGCAGATTTTGTGTAAAAATAGGTGCAAAATTGCACTATTGTTTAGATAATTCTTTTGATGTGCTGTTCTCTTCCATCCTATATTTGACATTGTGTTATTCACCATTAGAAAAGCTGTAAGCTTGAAAATAAAGTGATAAATGCTTCCCCAGTATAAGGCTTATTTAGAGATCTGTATACTTACCATAGAGCTGCAAAGATAAGTATAGAACTAGATAATGCTTTGTGATAGAGATGACACAATTATTCATGTATCAATTGCTTGTTTTTATTTTCCCCTCTTATAGACATTTTCTGCGTTCACCCAACTTTGAAGGTTGGTTTAGGCTACGTCGGAAGGAGATGACCCAGAAACTTGAGGCACTTCATTTAGAAGCACTTTGTAATGAGGTAATGGTAAACCATGTTTGTAAGATGCTTATTTACAAGAATTGGGGATCTCTCTTTTGGCAAATTTTCACCTCAAGGTCTTTATTTTCATTCTGTATTGCCAACATATTACACATTTAATCTTGCATTCAACGTCCCATTAAGCACACTAGTTTAGTCCCCAATTAGTTTCTCAGAATTGATTCTCAATGAACTTGAGTCCAAACATGCTGGGATATTGGCAGCTAAGCGCCAGCTATGATGTTACCTCGTACCATCTGCCAGCAGCCCTTCATTGTGAGTAAACCTCTTCTTTTTGCATTTGCTGTCAGTGAAAATCGCACAGTACAAAATTTCCTTGTGTGTTAGTGTTTGACAATATTCACTTATTGGGCAAGAATATATGACTTGTCCCATGTTCTTCCTCCAAAATTACCATCTGGCAGTCCCACCCAGAAAAAGAAAACATTATTTTGGAAACGGCAGTTTGGGAGAATTAGACTCTGTGGTTTGCAGAAGGAGTGGCAGGATCTAAATTGCGACATTTCACATTATCTGCTTCAAACCGCATAAAAAGAAAAAAAGAGTTGTCGGCGCTTCAAATTATGGTAGTATATAATTAGTGGGTGTAATAAATGTAGTATTTCCCTACCACCTAAAAAACATAAAATCAAATACTGAAAAGTATTAAATCCACAGTGAGCACACAAGATATACTTATATGTAGGTATACATGAAGAATGGTATCATCTGTAAAAAAACAAAAATAAACATAGTGCTTTCTGTATGTAAACAATCAATGCAAGTGGAATCAAACTCACAAGTTGGGAGCCGGATCAGGCTTTGACTACTGATTGTAAATTTACTGTTTGCATACAGAAAGCACTATGTGTCTTTGTTTTTATTTGTTTACAGATGATACCATTCTTCCTGTATAACTTTCTGAGTTGTATAATTTGGAGTCAATTGTACAGATAAATGTTCCAAAATGTATGTGTTTGTGCAGCTTAAATATATTTTGTTTAACTATTCTCGTCTGTTAGATTGACTCTCATCTCATTCACTATAAAATCATTCTACTTTTAAACTTGGTTATTTGATCATTTACATTTTCTCCTGCCATTTTAAAAAAAATGTTTTTATTTATAATTCTTTATTTTTGTTAGTGCATAGGTTAACAACTGGCTTGCTACGCCACGATAGCTGTAGGAAGCCTATCTCCTGACATTTTAAAAGGACACTGAACTGCCTAGTTTAAAAATTTTTTAATAAAATCTCTATTTAGTAGATACACCCATATGAAAACCTGTATTTATGCATTTTTTTTAAATGGGTGGGAGTATATCTTTTTTTTTTTTTTTTTCAAATATGTTTTTTTATTAAAGTAAACAGGATAGCATCATACAATACATCCAACTGATAGTGTCAGGTACATACATTGTTGCTTGATAATACACAGTAACAGTTTGACGTGGTCTATTATACAGGGAGTGCAGAATTATTAGGCAAATGAGTATTTTGACCACATCATCCTCTTTATGCATGTTGTCTTACTCCAAGCTGTATAGGCTCGAAAGCCTACTACCAATTAAGCATATTAGGTGATGTGCATCTCTGTAATGAGAAGGGGTGTGGTCTAATGACATCAACACCCTATATCAGGTGTGCATAATTATTAGGCAACTTCCTTTCCTTTGGCAAAATGGGTCAAAAGAAGGACTTGACAGGCTCAGAAAAGTCAAAAATAGTGAGATATCTTGCAGAGGGATGCAGCACTCTTAAAATTGCAAAGCTTCTGAAGCGTGATCATCGAACAATCAAGCGTTTCATTCAAAATAGTCAACAGGGTCGCAAGAAGCGTGTGGAAAAACCAAGGCGCAAAATAACTGCCCATGAACTGAGAAAAGTCAAGCGTGCAGCTGCCACGATGCCACTTGCCACCAGTTTGGCCATATTTCAGAGCTGCAACATCACTGGAGTGCCCAAAAGCACAAGGTGTGCAATACTCAGAGACATGGCCAAGGTAAGAAAGGCTGAAAGACGACCACCACTGAACAAGACACACAAGCTGAAACGTCAAGACTGGGCCAAGAAATATCTCAAGACTGATTTTTCTAAGGTTTTATGGACTGATGAAATGAGAGTGAGTCTTGATGGGCCAGATGGATGGGCCCGTGGCTGGATTGGTAAAGGGCAGAGAGCTCCAGTCCGACTCAGACGCCAGCAAGGTGGAGGTGGAGTACTGGTTTGGGCTGGTATCATCAAAGATGAGCTTGTGGGGCCTTTTCGGGTTGAGGATGGAATCAAGCTCAACTCCCAGTCCTACTGCCAGTTCCTGGAAGACACCTTCTTCAAGCAGTGGTACAGGAAGAAGTCTGCATCCTTCAAGAAAAACATGATTTTCATGCAGGACAATGCTCCATCACACGCGTCCAAGTACTCCACAGCGTGGCTGGCAAGAAAGGGTATAAAAGAAGAAAATCTAATGACATGGCCTCCTTGTTCACCTGATCTGAACCCCATTGAGAACCTGTGGTCCATCATCAAATGTGAGATTTACAAGGAGGGAAAACAGTACACCTCTCTGAACAGTGTCTGGGAGGCTGTGGTTGCTGCTGCACGCAATGTTGATGGTGAACAGATCAAAACACTGACAGAATCCATGGATGGCAGGCTTTTGAGTGTCCTTGCAAAGAAAGGTGGCTACATTGGTCACTGATTTGTTTTTGTTTTGTTTTTGAATGTCAGAAATGTATATTTGTGAATGTTGAGATGTTATATTGGTTTCACTGGTAATAATAAATAATTGAAATGGGTATATATTTGTTTTTTGTTAAGTTGCCTAATAATTATGCACAGTAATAGTCACCTGCACACACAGATATCCCCCTAACATAGCTATAACTAAAAACAAACTAAAAACTACTTCCAAAAATATTCAGCTTTGATATTAATGAGTTTTTTGGGTTCATTGAGAACATGGTTGTTGTTCAATAATAAAATTAATCCTCAAAAATACAACTTGCCTAATAATTCTGCACTCCCTGTATAGTGAGTATACATGATAATGGGTACCTGCCCATTCTTTGCTGCTCATTGCTTTGGTATATTGTATCAGCATAGACTGTTATAGCATCTACTTTTACGGTATATAGGTAACAGGGGAGCAGGAAGGAGATTTGGGCTGGTAGGGAGGTTGGGAAGGCGGATGAGGAGGCTGGGGCACAGAGACCCCTATCCCTGCCAGCTCTTGGTTTGCAGGTAAATTAGCATTACATTCCATTTAAGAGATATGCACATCTACATTTAGATCCCATTGTTCACCATTAATTTTAATTTCCACCATTGCATTTAATTGTTCCATTTACAGTACCATTTACATTCACATTTGACAGTTTAGTGGGAGCCTTCCCATGTTTGGTTGCCTACTCTCACGGTGTGGGCCTCCAGCTTCCTCACTCACTTTCGTGCCTGTCTTCCTGGCCTTGCATTCTGCTAGCCATTAGTTCATAGGAGCAAATCACACCCACTCTACAGCGCACTGCCTCCATGGTAGGTATATTCGTACTTTTCCAGTTTTGAACTAGAAGGATCTTTCCTGCGCTAAGTATATTGATTATCACCTTTCTATGTGGGTGCATTGTCAGCTCAGGGGTCATGTGCAATAGGTAGTGTTCTGGCCGTAGTTGGAGGAGAAGACTAGTGGTGCGGAATATTAGGTCTCGTATTGATGTCCAGTATGTCCCCAATAACGGGCACTCCCAGAACATGTGCAGCATTGTTCCTACTCTCCTCCCACAATGCCAACATAGCTCAGTTGAATCTTTGTAAATACGTGATAATGTGGAACCAGGTACCATCTCATAGAGATTTTGCAATATGCCTCCCATAATGAGAGACTCTTTGAGGCCCTTTTTGTGTTTGTCATTGCCTCATGCCAGCTAGACACGGGAAATTGGTGACCCATTTCTTCTTCCCAATGTAACATATAGGTTGGTTTACCCATGACTGACCCTCGAGGAGAGCGTTGTAGCACATAGCCAATGGCTTCCTCAATTTAGGTGACAGAACCAGGGTGATTAGTAGGGGTGGCTCCTCTGGGGCCTCTTGCATTCCTCTCATGTGTGGTAGTAGTATGTTTTTTACTCTAAGGTAAAGAAACATATCTCTTTGAGGTAGGAGATATTGCTGCTGGAGGTCAGGGAAAGATTTAACCTTGTTGTCCTCCAGAAGGTCAAGCACTTTGTGCATGCCCCTGGTTGTCCATCCAGTCGTGGGTAAGGCTGGAGAGAATGCAGTCAATGTCGCTAATGGTGCTGCTCTTAATAGTGAGTGAGGGGGTGGGAGTATATCTTAACACATCTTGCAGAAGCTGCAGATCTCTTGTCTACGCCCTTTACAAGCTCTTTCCTTCTAGCCCCACCTAGTCTTTCTGTGACTGTTTAATCACACACTTCCAAAGCGGCTCAATGAGAAGTCTGCAAGGCAGGTGCTGAGCAATTGATGCTTCTTGAGTTTAGCTCCACTGAACTAACAAAATCAGGAAGAAACCAGATCAGTTGTCTGACAGCCAGAGGGGTGTAACAAGGTTAAATTATGAAATAAGTATACATTTATATTGAAATCTGCTCTTTTGTAAAATGGAAAAAAGAGGATACACTGTTCACACATAAAGCACTTCAACAAGTTAAAGTTCTTTAGGTGATTGGAGTATTTCTGTGATGGTTGCAAGGGTATCCATCGTCTCTTTTTCTGACTGACTCCTTATTTAATATTTTTGGATGTTCTGAGGTGGAAGTATATTTAGAAATACCTTTATAATACACATAACAAAAAGTGTATTCTAAAAGTAAAGTGTTGCTAAACAAACTTCCACCTCAGAACACCTCCACAAAAAGTCAACTAACATCTTTTTATGTACCGGTTTGATTCATGTGAAATGATTTGGAAGTGACTAAATATGGCTTATTATGTTTTCTCTAGGACTTATTGATCTGGGTGCAGAAACATTCAGAGGTTGAAGCAGTAGATTTGGTTTTAAAGCTAAAAAGTAAATTGGTACGTATAAATACAAATTAAGACCAATGTTTTATTTTTTGGTTGATATTTTCAATTCATCTCCTTGCTTATTTAATTTCAGACTTATAATTGTGGGGCAACAAACACACACCATAGACTAGCTTTTAATATAATGACCACAGAGAGAGAACGCAGGGAGGCTTCTAAGATAAATGCCTGATCCAAATTAACACAACATTTCTCCACTCTGCCTACCAACGAGCACACAACTGCACACAACTTTCCCATGCAGATTTGAACTTTGTTTTGAAAGAAAGAAAAAAAAAATGCATATTATCCTATCAAGCAAAAACCTTTCTACAAAGTAAACACTAGATTTTACAGAACATCTGCCCTTTTACACTCCCTCTTCCCCCCAGTCAGTGATAAATGCTGGAGATGTAAGGTATAGGTTGGTACCACTGAATATATATATGGTGGAGCTGCCCCTGCATACGACTGTTTTGGGACCAGGTTATACAGTCCTTGCAGTCGATCATGAAAATCTCCCATAGACTATCTCATTCACAGACTTTGCTGGGGTGGCCAAATTCCTTCACAGATGGACACAAACAAAATCTTTTGGGCGAAGCTAATGTCCTAATTGCCGCCTATTGGAGACAGCTCCAGATACCCACATTAGAACAATGGGTCTCCGGAATAGAGCTGACTAGATCCATGAAGGAAAAAACATAAATACGCACAAACATCGGCCTTACTAGGGTTTTGTAGGTACTCTGTGATGAATGATCCATAGAAGAATTAGCCTTTTCTTCTACCACTTCCCTTTAGCCCTAGAGGCCTCTGATTACAGGACCCTGTTTCCCGCATTCCCCCATACAGCTTTTCAATATCACGTGATCTTAATTGAGCTATAGTGACCAAGCTGTTGTCCCTACTGGTCGTATCTTTTTATGTTTCGTTCTACACCTTTGCTAGTCCTTTTGTAATGAGCTATTGCTTCTCTCATGTTGGCACTTAGTCTCGCTAGATGCACATTGTTTATCTACGTGCAATGTTTGTCTAATGTTTCTGTACTGAGATGTCTATCTTTTGCTACTGTGATTGCACTAATGACGACTACCCCTAACATGTAATCTTTGCCTTATAAAGTCCTTCAAATAAAAATAAAGTGGTCTGGAATGGATTTGAAGGTGATGGCTGGCAAAGACAGCAGACAAGAGAATTGCAGATATTATAAGCGTTTTTTAGATATGTCACCCTACCTGTTTAAGTGTATGGCCACATGAGAGGGTTACAAATATACGTTTCTTACCTTGTATCCTGCGGTGCGCTAGTCTCACTGCAGCTGCCCCGCCTCCTGGACTGATATAATCAATCTTTATGATGTCAACAAATCCAATGCTTTCCATTGAGAATTATTGGGAGATTAGTGTGCATGTGTTGCAAATATTATGCTGTGCCAGTCAAATGCTCACTGTGAAAGCATTTGATTGAATAGCAAAGACTGACTCCATTATTCCAACAGAAGAGCCTTTAGTGAGTGTCAGGAAGACACACCAGAGGTGTGTTAACTCCACAGTGAAAATATTGCAATTTCTACATTGCAGGGTTAAAATGACAATGGGGGACTGACAATAACAGGACAGTGTCATTGGGGTTGGGTCATACAGGGCAAAATGGCTAGTTTTTGGCAGCTGCCTCTCCCCCCTCTCTTTGTATCCTGTGCACACTGCTAGCCAATATGTCTTGTTTTTATGACCATTGGATTAATACTATTTCGTTTATTAGGTGCAGGCAGAGAGAGAGCATCTCCCAGTGAAAGCAGACACTTTGGAAAAGCTCCAGGACCATGTAGATACGATCATTCAGGAGCTTCCCGAGGATCTGCGGGGGATATTACTCAAAACGAACACATCATGAATGATGACTGGGCAAACTTCATGAAGACACAAGCATTAACAATGAACTAATCATGCTCAAAGCACAACCACTGTTCGCCGAGGAGAAGTCAACTGCCCTTGGCTAAGCAATTTGTTTCTGGCCTTCTAGATAGAGAAGTGATCACACAAAGGTTCTTGTGGCTGCTTGCATATCTCTTCTGTATGAGCAAGAGAAACACAGACTACAAAACCAAGCAGTTACAGGATACATCTGTTATCAACTTCATCTTGTTACAATATGAAGACATTATATCTAACCTCAAAAGGAGGAGGCAATATATGATAATGTTGCCTGTATGTAGAGAAAGGGGTCTCTTTAGACCCTGCCCCTAAATATATGATCAAGTGTTAAATAGCTTAATAATAGTTTAATAACAGAGGATGACATTTTGGATTCTCTTTTAGTGGTTGCATGCAAAAAAGAACAAACCTTTTATCCTTGTTTAATACGGGCATTACATGCTTATGGATGCAAAACACCCATCCCCCCAGAGCTTGCGCTCTGTCGGTTGTAACTTCATTTAACAATCATGTTCAAAAGCATACAAAGGACATCCAATTGTGGTTTGAAGAATACTACTTAGTGCCTTTTATTCTACACACGGATCTTTTCTGATATTTCATAATTTGAACAGTTGGATGTAAAGGCAGGAGTACTTTGTAACTCAATATTGGATGAGAACACAGTTCTATTCCTTAAGATGCATAACAGCAGAAATAACCAAACTTAATAGATTGTCCATTAAGGACTTCTGCACATTCAGTAAATCCCCTCTTAATTGTGCAAAATATTTATTTTAATGTATTTAACATGTGCAGTCTCTATTCTCCTGTTGTCCATATTCCAAGTAAATGGCATAGTTCAGCTTTTTGAGTGAAATGCATTTCTCACCTTTCTGGCATTTGAACGTTTAATTTACATGGATTCTGCAAGGCTGGTTCATCCATCCATGGATATATGCACAGACATTTACAAAAGGTGCATACATCATCAAATTATTACAAAAAGATTGTGACTTTACTACTGTCCGATGAACACTGAACCCAACTTCATGTTCTAAATTATGGCCACTGGAAATTGATATAAATTGTATTGATTATGTAAATGTCATTTTTTTTTTTTTGATAGCCGTTTGGTTTCCTTTTGTTTGCCAGAAAGATTTGAAATGCATGGAGTTAAAATATGTCGTGCCCCCAACTGTGGCACTAAATTAATTGTTTTTCCTGTTGCTCTTACGATGTATATACATAACTCTAATTCTAGTTTTCTGCTGCACAGTTCTAAAATCTTCCATTTAAAAAAAAACTCTGTGCACTTACACACCTTTAAAAGTTTATTCTAAGTGAGCTATGCCGTGTTGAGAGCAGAGTTGCAAAATTGAGTGCAGAGCCAAAAAGCTGGGTTCCTAAATTTTGCAAACTTCAACATTTGGTATCACAACTTGCTTTGAAAATGACTAAACCACTTAGAATTTGCAACTGTTGTAATTGAGTAGTTGAGTAGTCTATGAAAGTGTAAAGCTGCATACACTGCTGTGGGGTTATGACAAAACTTCTGCAACCATGGACCACCTGACAATAGTTTAGGTATGTAATATTTCTATACAAATTCAGACACAGCCTAAAATTGTATTATTTTAAACATCAAACAGACAATGTTTTGATGCGTTTGTGTTTATTGTATCTTTCTCAAGCCCGCTTTGATAAAGACTCCGAATCTATTGAAATGTTGACAGGTCCACTCTGTTGGATCCATTGTAGAAGTAAAGTTGTGCAATCTATATCTTTTCTGCAATTGAGACCTTGAGCTTCTGTCCAAATGCTTTTTAATAAGATTGCCTACTGCAGGACTATGGTCCCATGCTTTAGAGTGCAAAACCTTACAGGGATTTTTAACAGATGGGGTAGCTGCTGAAAACTTATAAAACATTGATCCTCCGTTGTACAACGATGTGCATTAGTGTTGCCTCTAGACTGCAAATATGTGTTTATGCATTTGTTGGATTATAAGGGAAACCAATAATACTACCTTGATTTTGGGAGGATGCCTATAGGTACAAAGTATAGCTTTACTTATTCAATTCCCAATTGCTTAATGCAATTATTTCATGAAATTATGATATTTCTAGAATCATCATTAAGATGTGTTTAGATACTAGATGGTATATGAACTACTAACCACTCAATGCCCAAAGAATGTATCGGCTTACACAACTATACAAAAGTATAAAGTTGTAGCACAAACTTGGTCAGGTAGGGAATTACTTGCACGCTACTCTAGACTTGCGCAAAAAATAGTTTAGACCAGTTCATCTAAATCAAATTATTTTTAATACACATCCAAATGAATTATTAATGGAATTAGACTTCACAGGTAAATCCTGGACAGATTGATTTGTTCGGATGTGAAGTGAGAGGAATTTAATTTGGACAAACCGGTCCAAACTAAATTTGCCATGTGTAATTTGCCCCTAATACTTTTGTAACAAGGGATTTCTTGTCCTTTGTGCTGATGTGCCCGGAATGACGTGTACTGTATATAGGCTTGTGCACATGCTATAAAAGCTCTTTGAAAACCAAGCTGCTTATATTCTAGCAAATAATCCTTATCTCCAGTACTACAGACAAGTGTGCTTCCTAACACTTTCTTATGTATAAACCTGGTTGGGAGCAATAATGTTTTTCAAACCATCCAATGTCTACAAAATTACAAGCTGCATTGGTGGCACTCGTATAGGGAATAAAATGCCAAATGCTTGTTTGTTTGATTTTTTTTTTTTTTTTTTAAACAAAATAAATAAAGATATTCAAAAACCCTCTTGCCCATTAGCACTGTCCACCTTGTCTGTTGCTTCTAACATAAAGCGACTGATCTCTGGCAGCAAGTGATATCATAGTCATAAACATACACAGGGACTCTATGAGCATTCCGGCCTATTGTAGCTGTTCAGGTTCTATTAGGCTATTGGTGCATTTGTTTTTGTTTTTTTAAGTCATCAGTCCAGGCTCTTTCACAAAAACAAATAAAATGGTTCCTAGAACCCTACACACTCCACCTCAGCTGCTTACATGATTGTGAGGATCTTCAATTGCTATATTATACCTTCCGATGAGGCAGTCACATATCGAATCACTGCAACTCTTCTAATTCTATGAATTAATTAGTGCAGATTTGTGATTTGGTCTAGCACTCTAAGCTTAACATTGCACATGCTATTTGGAAAGAAAATCATTTGAAACAGTTTGAGAAAAGCTGGGAGAATGTGCTCATAGCCTAATCGCATCATAGCCACTATAATAAGCTGTAATGGTGCTTGGTGTTCCTTTAAACATATGTGCATGTTTATCATAGTAGACATTTATGGGACCATGAGCACTTCAGCTTTTTGTAAATCCAATGAGAAACCTGAATGGCAGCAACGATTTTTTAATTTTTACTTTAAGTGCTTGTGAAATGTCACGTTACGAAAAAATATTACGAAATTAATGTGTCTTGTCTCCCACAGCAAAAAGGGCAAATTTGCACCTTTTCACAATTTTCTAAAAAATGTTTTTATTTAAAATGTTTTCTTTTTTTATTTATTACAGATTTTCAAATAATCCAATAACCAAATTCTCTGGATATTAAAATTCTATTTTGATGCATTCTTGAAAGCCTTAGGAATAACAATATAATGTGATCTATTTTATAACTAATTCCTATTTTAATATTCTTACAATTTTTATGCAAGTAAATTGCTAAAAAGCTATAATTTTCATAAGAAATGTGTATTTTATTCATCATACCACTAAAACACAAATGCTCTTTATAATTTTTAACAGCAATATATTTGCATTCATCGCAGATATATGTTTAATAAATATAGCAAAACTGTCTGAGAGTGTCTGTCAGTGTCTGTCTGACAGCGCATTTGTTTGATACTGATCTGATAACTACAAATAACAAAATAAAACCTGTAGGAGACACTGTAAAATCTCCTACAACGCATGTTAACTTGCACTGAACAGAACTAGCCACTGCAGTTGAAAGTATGTATTTTTCTAAACAGAATAAAGGCATTGATTGGTAAATAACAATGTGTGATCTATTTATTTAAATTCTATTTCTCTGTTTTGGAATGTACCTTTTTTCGACCGAGGAATAGGAAAAAAATTAGATCAGATTTATTTATGGTTTCCATTCCTGGTGATGAGGCATGGCCGCACAATTCCAGAGTTAGCTTCATGGAGTTAAAATGTCGTGCCCCCAACGGTGGCACTAAATTAATTGTTAGCTACCACTCAATGGCATAGCATGACCACTGCCATGGCAGCAAAACTCTAGAGTTGGCTCTACCTCCCCCATAGCCTGATTACGCCCAGTTTGTATCAATTCAAACAAACTGGGAAGGAGCATAGTGCTACCAGGGCCCATCACCGGAAAACAAAAACATCAGTAAATACCATTTCATTTTCTGCTTTCCAGGCCATAGCTTACGACCAGCTGTAAGAGCCACCAATAACACAGTTTTCAGGATCAATATTATAATTGTAATGTTTTTAAAAGACTTGAGAAGGGCTCGCTGAAAAGCAGAACGCAACACCGGCAAGTCCCAGTAGGGGGAGATAGACTTTGAAGTAGGGAGCGACCGATATTTAATTTTTTTAGAGCCGATACCGATATTCTGTGAACTTTCAGGCCGATAGCCAATACAATTTGCAGATATTCTGTACATTTACCATTTTGGAAAATAAAAACTATTTCTAAAGGTAAATTCACAAAATATACATGCTATTTGTAGTGGATGCAGTGTGTGTTTGTGTAGTGTGTGTAGTGGATGCAGTGTGTGTGTTGTGGATGCAGTGTGTTTGTGTAGTGTGCGTTTTTGTGTAGTGGATGCAGTGTGTGTTTGTGTAGTGTGTATATAATGAAAGCAAAGTGTTTGTGTAGGGTGTGGGTAGTGTGCGTAAAGTGAATGCAGTGTGTGCATTTAGTATATACAGCATTCACTTTATACACACACACTGCATTCACTTTACGCACACTACCTACACACTACACAAATACACACACTCTGCATTCATTATATACACAAACTACACACACACACACCCTTTAGTATATACAGCATTCACTTACACAAAGTGTGTGTAGTGTGTGTATATAATGAATGCAGAGTGTGTGTGTGTGTGGCGGAACCAATCTCGCCACTATGCACTGGAGAAGCCTGGTTGCCAGCCTCCTGCCATGTGACTATGGCCCCTGGGATGTATTGCCCTTTAAAGACATGATTTGGGCATAATGGATTTGTGTTGTGCTGCTGCTGGCCCTTTTAAGAACCATCTGGGGACATACTGTGGAGTTACTGGGTGGCCACCATTTCCTGTATCAGAGCACATGGTGAGAACAATGGATGGTGGCCATTTTAACTCACAGACACTGTTTGGACTTTTCAACACGGTGCCATCTCGCCAGTATTTAGTGCACAGAGACATCGTGCAGTGGTTTTGGACTATACAGCAGGGGACACATTATACAGTGATTGTTTTTCATTTAGCCTGTATATGTTCTGCAGAATCTGCATTAAACTGTATCTTCCAAAGTACTGAACGGATCTGGGTGAATTTTGGATATGTGGTTCACCCAGATCCCCCAGTTTATGGGGTTATTGCATGTTTTGGGATCCCTGTGATGTGTTTTATGAAACTGTATTTCTCTGGCTGTGATAATTAGATTACCCATTGTGTTCAGTAATCATATCACAGCCAGAGGGGAGGATTTTGTGTGGGAGTGTCTGGGTGTATTGTATGGATTGATTGGCTGTTTTGTAACGCCCTGTGGGCTGTACTATGTTTGTGGATTGGGAATAAAAGAGACTGTATGTGACAGTACAGGGAGTTCCTGTTTTAACCCTCAAAGTGAAGTGTCGTCTCATTATTGGGGGAAGGATTTATTGTATGCTGTTCCAGTTTGACTGCTAGGAGAGTAAACCTATTCGTATGGTTCCTATTCAACTGTCTACAGCATTCATATGCTTGAGAGCATTCAAATGCTTCTCCGGTTCGGTGGTTGTGGTGTCTGCTGCAATGCTTGGAGTCCTCAGGAAGCACTAGGAGTATCCTTCAATGGAGGTACCCAGTCGGGGTGCCAGGCGATCCGTTACAGTGTGTATTTGTGTAGTGTGTATAGTGAATGTAGTGTGTTTATATAATGCAGAGTGTGTTTTTATAGTGTGTGTGTGTGTAGTGTGCATTATATAAACACACTACACAAACACTGCATTATATACACACACTATACAAACACACACTGCATTATATAAACACACTATACAAACACACTGCATTATATACACAGTGTGTTTGTGTAGTGTATATAATGGAGTGTGTGTGTGAGGGGGCAAGCGTTTACTCACCTCTCAGCAGCTCCTCCAGCTTCCCAGTGTAAGTCTCGCGGCCAGCGTGCGGCACGGAGCATTGCCAAGGTAACCCATGGCAACGCTCTGACGGCCGCGGGTCTCGCGAGAGTTACACTGGGGAGCTGGAGGAGCTGCTGGGAGGTGAGTAAACGCTTGCTGCCTGCCCCCTCATTAAAAGCCCGGCGGTCCTGGGAGGTATTATCGGCAATATCTGTATCTCTATTGGCCGATACCTATACTGCCGAAAATACCGAATATCGGCCGATTATATCGGTAAAACCGATAATCGGTCGATCCCTACTTTGAAGGCGGTTTGTATGGCAACAATGCCCTCAAGAATTTTGAAACATCTGTGTACAGCTTAAAGGATTGAAGTAGTCTGGGTGCAAACTCCCATCGCCATTAACCCTGCAGTGGTAATTATTGAAATTTTTATAAACTGCAATAATTACCTCTGAGGGTTAACTCCTCCTCTAGTGGCCGTCTAGCAGACAGCTACTAGAGGTATTTCTGGAATTTAAACTGACTTTTGGTCCATTATCTGATGCTGGACATCCTCGCACTCTGCATGAGGACATCCAGCGTCAGATTTTCTGCGTAGGAAAGCATTGAAAACAAGTTTGCTTTCCTGGCACTATAGTTTCCTTTTAAAAGCCTGAAACCTGAACCTTTAAGGCATGGTTGCCCAAAAGGTAGAGCCCCAGATGTTTTAAAACTACAGTTTCCGTGGTGGTTTGCCATTCAAAAGACATGCAAAGCAGCATGGAGTTGTAGTTCTACAACATCTGAGGATCTACCTTTTGGGCACCCCTGCTTAAGGCAAACATCCCTCACGAGTCCATGTGCCTACTTGTGTTCATGTCCCCCATTTGTGGCCATGTCGACCAGTTGGCATTGCCGCATATGCGCATTAGGACTCCACGGCGAGCGGGATCAGTCACGCCCACCGGCCGACGTTATTTTCATATTTTACTCAACAATTTTATTGGTTCATTCTAATGCATTGCTTAGTAAGGTTGCAAGATAATTATCCATAAAGTCTTTTTTAGAACATTTTTAGTCTTAATCTCAGAAATCTGTTAATGCAACAAACAGGTTTCATTTAATCCATAATAATTGCCATTTTCTATGTTATTAAGCAATGAGGAATAATCATTACTGTCAAATGTAATATTTCCTTCAACAATCTTGGTTTACATTTATTAAACTATGAACCTGTAGTTAAAACAGACAGGCAAACAAACACGTATTTACTGTTTTACTTAATGTTTTCTTAAAATATACTTATATGGACTCAATAAACGCATATTTTCCCCCCACACAATTTTTATATAAACAGAGCTACAGATTTTATAATTTAACATATTAAATAAAAAAAAGTCATATAAAGTACTAACCAGCACTGTGAGACAAAGAGAATAAGTACCAATGTTAATATAGAGCAAGGTTTATAACAAATAGAGCAGTAAATATAATAAGACATGCTAGATTGTAATATCATGGGTCAAGGTGTTCTGCCTTTTGTATTCGTATGTGCTTATTATTTGTCTGTATTCCGTGTAATGTACAGAGCTGCGGAATTTGTTGGTGTTATATAAATAACAAAAAATGTGTAATAAAAAAAGGTTAACATGGTGACGTGGGTAATTTAAGGTAAACATATATTTTTAAACTTTTTAAATTAAAATATATTTTTTATTCCCTATCCAACTAAAAATATGAAACACTTAATACATGAAACAAAGGTATGCTAGTAGACAGGACTAAAGGTCACTTGCCACAACAAGCCTAAAATGCTTGTTCTGGCCTCCAAGTTCCCAAATCTCAATCCGACACTATTGTTTCCCTTTAATGCTGGCCACAATAGAAAGGTGTCAGAACACACAGTGCACACAGTGCACAATTTTATCCATGGAGGCCCCTCTTCGCAACTTGCAGGATTTAAATGTGTTGGTGCCAGATACCACAGGACACATTCAGTAGTCTTGTGTAGTCCATGCCTCGACACATCAAAGCTGTTATGGCAGCACTAGGAGGACCTGCACGAGGCAGGTGGATAATCAGTGTACAGGCATATGTAAAATGTCTCCAGTGCATTATTGTAATAGGCATGCAGGTAGATACATAAAATCAATCACACCCTAATGCAGGGCAGCTTGTGCCATTACTGCCCTAATCCCCAATCTAACTTTCCCTGACATATGATGGCAGTACAATAGGGATGTACTCTTCCCTCGGGACAAGCATCTGAAATATATAATTAACATAGAAAATCCTCCCATTACCAGGTATAAGACACCCAACCAGCCGAGGGACCTCAGTTCTCTTTCTTGTTACAACAGGAACGGACGGCATCTGGAATATGGATGGTGAGGCACACGGGTTGCTGCCAGGGGGATCCGGTCTGATAGCCTCCCGGGTGGAGAGCTGAATGGCCAGAAAACATCCTGCAGATTACGGAGCAGGTATGTAAGCCTGCTTTTATGCCAAGTGCAGTCACCGGCAAAGCAGGGAGGCGGTCTCTAGTGGCAGCAAATCACTGCCCGTTGGAGACGCATGCGCGGTCTGAACTTCCCGAAATGGGGCCAAATTTAAAGCGGATCTGCCTATTTATGCTGTGCAGATCTTCCTGTCAGCGTGGATGCTCGGCAGTGAAGGTCTCCCGTGTCACCAGCTCCCCCACACGGGTCAGAGGTTTTAGAGGTATGATTCTTTCGACTTTCATCTTTAAAACTCTCCATATTTTTTTTTTTTTAATTATTGTTTCTACAAAATGATTTATTGCTTATGTATTACAGATATGTCTAGTCCTGCCTCTACTGATAATATGGATAAAGACAAAGTGCCTACACCTGCTTCTAAAAAAGCCAGTTCCAAAACTAAACATCTCTGTTGTAGTGAATGCTCTACTCCTTTACCAGATGGTTTTAAAAGGAAAGTCTGTAATGTTTGCTCTTCCTTGACGTTAGAAAAATTAAAACAACAAGAGATGAAATCCTTTTTGTCTTGGTTTCAAGCAGGGCCGGTGCTTGGATTTTTAGGTACATAGGCGAAGATTCATTTTTCCATAGGCGAAGATGCATTTTTCCGCCCCCCCCCTCAAAAAAAAACATCTTCACCTATGTGCCTCTTAACCAGCCCCTCTCCCCTCCCTGACCATTAGTAGTCCCTTCCCTTCCCTGTCCCTTAGTGTTCTTCTCCCCTCCCCCCTTTTCCCTGTCTCTTGGTGTTTCTCTCCCATTCCCTCCCTGTCCCTTGGTGCACCCAACACCCCTTTAGTGGTCACACTCCCCTTCCTGGTGTGCCTCCTACCTCTATTGTTGCATTGCCGAGTGGAGCAGATTCCCTAAAGGAGCTTCAGTTTTCTGTACCCGGCCGGACTGACAGGGAGTGCTCTCTCTGTGAGAAACAGAAGCTCCTGTACCGCGCTCTGCTCCACTACACTCTGTACACACTGACAGTCACACACTCAATGACAAACACACAGACGCCACTGACAGACACAGACTCATTGATCTGACACACACTCATTCATTGACACTGACAGACCCACACTGATTGACACTCATTGACAGACACACTGATAGTCACACACAGACTCAATGACAAACATACTCTCACTGATTTGACAGACACACACTCATACACTGACAAACACACTCATCATACACTGACAGACACACTCATACACTCACATGCACACACACTCATACAATCACTCACAGACACACACAGTCACTCACACACACACACACACTGTCACTCACACACACTGTCGCTCACAGACACACACACACTGTCAGTCACAGACACACACACTCTGTCACTCACAGACACACACTCTGTCACTCACAGACACACACACTCTGTCACTCACAGACACACACACTGTCACTCACAGACACACACACTCTGTCACTCACAGACACACACACACTGTCACTCACAGACACACACACTCTGTCACTCACAGACACACACTGTCACTCACAGACACACACACTCTGTCACTCACAGACACACACACACACACACACACAGTCACTCAAAGACACACATCACATACATTCACTAATTATTTTTATAACTACATATTTTCCACCCTGCCTCCCTACCTGGAGAGCTGGTGTGGATGATGGATCGGTCCCTGAGGGCTGGGGGGGCTGGTGCTGCTGGGCGGCGAGCGGCAGTGCTGTGATCAGGCGCGCGAGGGAGCTCTAATCTCCACCCTCTGCTCCCTCGCGGGCTGCCTACTGATGCTGCGGGATGACATCATATTCCGGCTCCCGCGGCATCAGCAGACAGCGCGCGAGGGAGCAGAGGGTGGAGATTAGAGCTCCCTCGCGCGCCTGATCACAGCACTGCCGCGCCGGGGGTCGAGATGGTGGCCGGGCAGGAGGGAGAGCTTCCCTCCTGCCGGTCACTGAAATATTGCGCCCCCAGAGCCGGTGCGCCCTAAGGCAGCCGCCTGTGCCGCCTTATGGACGCGCCGGCCCTGGTTTCAAGATAATCTGGCCCAGACTTTTGAGTCTTTTAAAGATCCTGCTCACACTTCTCCTGTAAAAGCTACTAAACAGAAGTCTAAAAGGAAGAGAACTCCATCTAGTTCAGAACTATCCTTGGGTGAATGTTCTTTTTCTTATTCAGAATTATCTAGCGACTCTTCTATTTCTGAGGTTGGATTTCCTCATGATGAGTTGAGAAAATTTATTAAAGAGATTTATGTTATCCTTTCTGATGAAACAGTAGATAAATCCAAGGGTAAAACACTGCCAGTCCAACAAAAAATGCTGGATTTAATATTCAGAGAATGGAAGAACCCTGAGAAAATGGCTTTTGTCTCCAGACATTTTAAAAGTATTGTTAAAATAGAGGAGGAAGATAAATGGGAAGAATTGCCGGTGGTTGATGTACAAGTGGTTCAATTGTCTAAAAAAAACTACCATACCTATTGGTGAAGTTTCTGGTCTGAAAGACCCTATGGAGGGCTGAAACTTCCAGCAGAAGGGCTTATCACGCTGCAGTTTTTCAGGCTAAAGCAGCATTAGCCGGGGCTTCAGTGGTGAGAGCTCAGAATCTTTGGCTTAACACTTTGGAAGATGGTCTGGGTGATAACCAAGACAAAGGTATTTCCCTCCTGTTCCAGAATTTAACGTTGTCTAATGAGTATCTTATGGATATTTTCACGGAGGTGATAAAGCTTTCGGTTCGTGTCATGGGTTTGACATCTGTGGCCCGAAGGGCACTGTGGCTTAACCCCTTAAGTACACATCCCTTTTAATCCAGAAGTTTGGTCCTTAAGGGGCAGGGCTGGTGCAAGGATTTTTGCCGCCCTAGTCAAAAAGAATTTTGCTCTGCCATATGGGCCAACGCCAGTCTTCACAAAGTGTCTTTTATCTGAAAAGACAGTGTGTTTACATTAAAAAGCCTACAGGCACAGGCTATAGACACCAGAACCACTACATTAAGCTGTAGTGCTTCTGGTGACTATAGTATCCATTTAATGTGAGGTAAATTAGAGATTAGTGCCATTAATAATATATTGGATTGCCTACTTACCACCAGATGAGGACAAGAGGCTGATGATAGGCTCTGTCTGGCTCCACAGGTCTGGTGTAGAAGAGGCTCTCTGGAGACTGTTTTTAACAGTGCTCACAACAATTAACGAACAGGAAGCAGCTCCATTTTTTAGGGCCCCTTACACAGCTCAAGGTCTGGGCCCCCAGGGCTTGACCGTGAGTATGCCTTCAATGCCAACCCATAAATCCACCTACATGGCACACCCATGAGTTCTGTCACAGGAAGTTGAGTGTATGTATGTAGGGGATGTTTTATGTGTTGTTATTTAATGTAGTGTATAGGGATACCAATTTCAAGGGAAACCAAGGGATGTAGTGTGTTTATAGGGGATGCAGTGTGTGTTTGCATGTAAGGAATGCATTGTATGTTTCTGTGTGTGTGTGTGTGTATGTAATTGAATGCAGTGTGTGTCTGTAAGGGGTGCATTGATTGTGTAAGAGATGCATTTTGTTTCTGTGTGTAAGAGAATGAGTGTTTGTGTGAACGTAAGGGATGCATTGTGTGTTTCTGGTGTGTCTGTGTGTGAGTAGGAATGCATTGTATGTTTATGTGTGTGTGTGTGTGGATGCATTGTGTATGTGTGTAGTGTAAAAGAGAGGGTTTGTGGGGTAGGATAGGGACTGAGAGGGGAGCAGCTCTTTATTTTTTTTATTTTTTTCACAGTGCTCTCCCCTCCTGTCAATTATTGATTTCCCCTTCCCTCCTGTCCCTCCGTGTTCTACCCCTTCTGTCCCTTAGTGCTCTCCCTTGGCCCCCTGTCCCTCTGCAGTCCCCCCTTGGTGGTCTTCTCACTCCCCCCTCTCTCCCTTAGTGGTCCTCCATCCCTTCCCTTAGAGGTCCTCCCTCTCCCAAACCCCTTAGTAGACCTTCCCCTCCTCCCCCCACCCCCTTAGTGGTAATCTCCCCCCCTCAGTGGTCATTACCCTCCCCCCCCTAGTGGTCCTCCCTCCTTACCCCCCTTTGGTGTCCTCCCTCTCCCAAACCCCTTAGTGGACCTCCCTCCCTCATCCCTCAGTGGTCCTTACCTCCCCTCCCTCAGTGGTCCTTACTCCCCACCCCTCCTGTGTTCTTCACCCTCCCCAAGTGGTCCTTACTCCCCCCTCCCTCTCTCCCCAGTGGTCCTTACTCCCCCCACTCCTCCCCAGTGATCCTTACTCCCCTCCTCTCCCCAGTGGTCCTTACCCCCCCTCCCTCCTCCCCAGTGGGCCTTACCCCTCCCCTTGTGGTCCTTACTTCCCACCCACCTCCCCAACTTCCCACCCACCCCTCCCCTGTGGTCCTTACTCCCTCCCTCTCTCCCCCAGTGGTCCTTCCCTCCCCCTGTGGTCCTTACCCCCCTCCTCCCCCAGTGGTCCTTACCACTACTAGAAAAATCACACCTTACCCCTACGAGGTCTATCCTGTTTCTAGGGTTTTTGATCAAGTCAGAGTCTCTGTTGGTTCATCTGACAAGAGAAAAGAGAAAAAAGATAAAGATTTTAATAAAAAACCTTCTTCGGATGTCAGAATGTTCGGTGAGGAAAGCCATGCAGGTTTTAGGTCATCTGACCTCTACAATTCCGGCAGTAAAATGGGCCAGAGCGGAAACAAGGCCCTTACAGTGGTAAATTCTTGTCCAATGGTCAAAGAAGGAAGAAGACTTGGATTATTTAATGAGTATATCAGATCATACAAAAGAAAAGATCTCTTGGTGGCTATGGGAAAAAATCATTACAGAATGCCTGTCTTTTCGTCAAAAATCTTGGATCATGATTTCTACAGACGCTTCAAATACAGGTTGGGGAGCTCACCTCCTGTATCACTTAAGACAACCATCGTTTGGTCGAAAAAGGAAACAAAGGAATCTTAAAATTTAAGGGAGTTGTTGGCAGTTCTCTATGCTCTTCAGCAGTTCAAGATTTAATTATAGGAAAATCTGTAAAGATCCAGTGGGACAATCAGACTACAGTCTCCTACCTAAACAAACAAGGCGGTACAAGAGTAAAAAAATTGTATTTCCTTTGCTCACGGATTATGTCCTGGGCTCAAAGTCATCTAGACGATATTTCTGCCATTCACATTCGAGGAGTAGACAACGTGGTAGCGGACGATTTAAGCAGATCAAAATGGTCTCAGAACAAGTGGTCTCTCAATACAGAAATTTTCGCTCATCTTGTGAAGAGATTCGGTCTGCCTGTCACAGACCTTATGGCAAGAAGATCAAATGCAAAAGTTAGATCATTTGCCTCCCTCTTCAAGGTAGACAAGCCGCTGGTAATGGATGGTCTTTTGATCCGGTGGGAGTTTCCCCTTGCTTACATTTTTCCCCCAGTGAGCCTTGTCCCAAAGATTCTGCAAAAGGTAACATCAGATCAAGCTCGTATTCTGGCCATAATACCGTACTGGCCAAACCGCAGCTGGTTCTCGGTTTTAAAGATGGCTTTAAAGTACTGGATTCTCCCGGTAACACCGGATCCTCTGGAAAACAAGTGAATTCCAGTAGAAGTATTGAACATGTTCAGGTTGACGGCTTGGCTGCTGCACGGCTAATTCTGCATAATAGGGGCATTAAAGAAGAGAGGTTTCAGTTACTGTTAAATTCTACCAAAAGCTCTACTTCTTCTATCTACTTAAACATTTGGACGAGATTTCTTCACTGGTGCATATCTCATCGTTGCATAGGATCCTCTCCTTCTACTGATACTATCCTTAATTTTTTGCAAGATGGTCTTGCTCAAGGTTTTAGTCTGTCTACCCTCAAAGTCCAAGTTTCCGCTCTCAATCATTTTTTGGTAAAAAACTGGGCTTCTGATCCTCTCATTAGGAGATTTTTTAAATCTGTTGACTCGTAAAGCCTCCTAAGATAATCTGTTTTCCCTCTTGGGATTTGTCTTTAGTTTTGAAATCTCTGTGTACTGAGCCTTCCGAAGAAGCTTTATTGAAGAATCTGTCCCTGAAAACCGTGTTTTTGGTGGCCATTACTTTTGGCTAAGAGGATAGGGGAACTCCAGGCCCTTTCTTCCTCTCCTGCCTTTACAAAACTTCTTCCGGATAAAGTGGTTATGTACCCTAAGCCTTCCTTTCTTCCGAAAGTCATCTCCTTTTTAAACCAACCTATTTTTCTTCCTTTCTTTAATGGTCCATCTATAGAGATGTCGCGAACCGTCCGCGAAATTCTCCCGAACAGTTCGCCGCGGTTCGCCACGAGCTGTTCGCGGCGAACTCCGGACAGCTGACACATCCCGGCCAATCTCCAGCAGACCCTCCCTCCCAACATGGATACTGTCCAGGAAGTAGGAGGGTCTGGGAGGGAGGGTCTGCTGGAGATTGGCCGGGATGTGTCAGCTGACCGGAGTTCGCCACGAACAGCTCGTGGCGAACCGTTCGCGAGAAGTTCGCGGACGGTTCGCGACATCTCTATCCATCTATGCCAGATTGGAAATTTGATTAGAGCCAACTAGATGTGGGTAGGTCTCTGAAAATCTACTTGGACCGCTCCTCAACGTATAGGATGACTGATCATCTATTCGTGAATTTCTTTGGAAAATTTAAAGGCCTCTTGGAATTTAAATTCCAAGGCCTCTTTAGCTAGATGGCTGGTGGATACTATTAAATTGGCTTATTCTTTCTCGAATCTACCTCTGCCTGCCTCTTGAAAGCACATTTTACTAGAGCCATGGCTGCCTCTTGGGCCGAAAAAGCGTGTGCCTCACCGGAAGATATTTGCACCTTAGGCTACCTGGTCTTCTTTCAACACTTGTGTCAAGCATTACAGGCTAGACGTATTCTCTGCCTCTGATGCTGATTTTGGGCACAAGGTGTTACAAGCTGTTATTGCCTAACTTCCTGCCCTTAGTATGGGATCTCAATATATCCCTATTGTACTACCACCATATGTCAGGAAAAAATTAAATTTTACTCATCGTAAATTCCTTTTTCCTTAATATGGTGGCAGTACATCACTCCCTCCCTTTATGTATATATTATATTTGGGTGTTCTATGGATTCACTGAGGTCCCTGGGCTGGTTGGGTCTCTTATACCTGGTAAGAGGAGGTACTTTTTATGTTAATTATTTATTTCAGATGCTTGTCCCGAGGGAAGAGTACATCCCTATTCTACTGCCACCATATTAAGGAAAAAGGACTTTACGGTGAGTGCAGTTTTTTACCTGCACTAGAGTATTAATTTTGGTTTCTCTGAATGAAAATAGAAATAATATAAAGAAACTGTACATTTATAATGTCACAAACGCCAAAACTGAAATAGTAGAGGACAAAGTGGGACTGGGGCAGGAAATTGCACTGTGAATGCATTAGGAGACTGATTGTGGGATTGTGTGTGTGTTAAGGGGGCTGTTTGTGGTGTAGTGTGTGTGTGTAAACAGATCTGTTTGTTTTGTGTTTCCGGTGTTCTTTATGTGTCTAGGGCTGTAGTGATAGAGAGTGCTTTGCTGATGATGCAGTGTGTATAAAGAATGTATTGTGTAATGCAATCTGCCCTCTTTCATCCTTCCCTCCAATACATAGATGTTTATTCATCCACTCTTAACTCCTCTTCACTGTCTCACAGCAAGAGGTCTCAAAACTTCTCCTATCCTCTTGCCTCACCATATATCCTCTTGATGCCATCTCTTCTGACATTGTCCAATCATAAAAAAGCCCTCTCTTGACCCTACTTCCCTTTCTAACTATTGTCCCTTACCGCTACTCCAATTCACTTTTAAGCTTCTTGAGAGGCCTGTGTTTGCTTTCTAAATACTAACTCTCTCCTTAACCCTCTTCAATCTGTCTAGAACTTCTCTGCTGCCTTTGATACTGTTGACTACTTTTTCAAGCCGTCCACAACCTTGGAATCCATGATAGTGTATGTTCCTGGATTTCATCCTATCTTTCTGAACACTCATTTAGTGTGTACTTCTTTGGTGCCATCTCCTCCTAACTGGCCATCTCAGTTGATGTTACCTAAGACTCTGTTCTTGGTCCTCTTTTATTATCTATTTACAATGCCTTTCTTAGTAACCTTATTAACTGTTTTGGATTTTCAAAACTGTCTATATGCTGCCTTTTTATTAGATCTACCTTACGTCTCCTGACCTATCCCCTGCCCTTTCAGTACATGCCCCAAACTGCCTCTTTTCTATCACACAAATGGAATGTCTTCCCGTTTTCTTTCTAAAACTTCTCATATGCAGTCTGTCTCAAAATCCAGTAACTGCCACCTTCCATAAAATATTGCCTGCGGGCCTAGGCATACAGCCTCCGACGGACCTTCCCAGTGTGGAGAGGCATCCAGCAGAATTACCACAGATACCAGTTGAATGGCAGGAGGTGGGAGCGAGAGGCAAATGGTATCGTATAACGCGGAGGGCACAGAGGGACTACCCAAGGGTGAGGGCCTACAGTTCCAGTTGTGGGTGGGGGACGTGGATCTTTTTCTGCCAGGGCAAGGGTGATTACCTTTGGACAGGGAGCGGTACCAGAGGGGTAGCCCATTGGAGGTCCTGCGGGAGGGAAGCCGAGCAACCCAGGGCTCTGGGGCGAGGTATTGACTAGGTTTGGGAGAGGGATGGGGGACACGGGATAGCCTGGACAGGGTTAATGTGCGGTAGCTGGAAAGTTCCCATTATCTCACCCCTGACAGTGCTCAACTGCCTGCACCAAGCGGAGGAAAGACTTGGGCGTCAAAGCACAGGGGGCGGCAGGAACAATTAGGGCTTAATGGTGGGTCCCCGCATATGGGTACACCGAGCAGGGGACTTCAGCTCAGAGGGGGTGACGGGCTGTGACACACAGGGCATAAAACTGCGATTTCCCCCCGGATCCCATATAACACCAAGGGACATCAGGCTATGGACACCCCTATGCGGGGCATACTGTCACATCATGCCTTGTTCTGCGGATCAGTCGGGTGATGGCTTCTGGTATCCAGTACTCTTTTTACATTTCTTGTTTAGTTTTTCTTGGTTTTTCTGGTTTTCTATTCTATGTCTGGTTTTCTTTATGCTGGGTTTTTCTGGGTTCATTCCTGTAATCCGTCCCTGGAATTCCCAGTGTCCAGGTTTCCTTTAAATGTTTGTTTTATGTAGCCACACCCATTTGTTTTCCATCATTCCCTTTGTTTCAGAGTTCCTGCAGGCAGCTGCTCTTTGGTTGTTTTAGCGAACATTAGGCAGTGGAGGACCTGCCGAATATGGGGTACATTGGTGTTGTGGCAGGCTTTTGCAATATATGATCATATAATGTAACTAAATCCCCATACTTTTCATATATAGTGCTTAGTTATGTCTCCTCTTGTTTTGCCTATTATATCTCGTATTGTTTTAGTTTGTATTCCCAGTCCATGTACAGTCCTGTCCTGCCCCTGTTTAGTTAATGTTCCCTTATGTATTGTGTACA
>OW240919.1:135914846-135949715 GCA_933207985.1 Pelobates cultripes
CTGACAGGAGAGAGAGAGACTGCTCACTGACAGGGAGAGAGAGAGAGACTGCTCACTGACAGGGAGAGAGAGAGAGACTGCTCACTGACAGGGGGAGCACTGTGACTGGCAGGAAGAAAGCACAGACTTGGGGGGGTGAGCACTGATTGACTGGCAGGGAGAAAGCACAGACTTGGGAGGGGAGCACTGACGACCGGCAGGAGACAGACTGGGACCCACAGCGACCGGGGGTACCGGCGACAAGACCGCAGGAGAAAGCACAGACCGGGAGACTGATTGACCGGCGGGCCACAGACTGGGACACTGATTGACTGGCAGGGAGAAAGCACAGACTGGTGGGGGGGGAGCACTGTGACTGGCTGGCGGAAGTCACTGAGTACTGATTGACTGGCAGCAAGTTGTACTGATTGGGAGCGGGAATGACTAGCTGGTTAGACACTAATTGACAGGGGAGAAACACTGCTGGGGAGCACTGATAGACTGACAGGGGGATATTACTGATAGAGTCGGAGAGGGAAGGCCCCAATTAACTAGAAGAGGGAATTGCATATGGAAGAGATCACTTCCTGAAGGTGTGGTATAATTAACAGGAAGTACTGATTGACTGACTGGGAAGGGGATTCACTATCTGGGGGAGCACTGACTGACTTGGAGGAAATACTGATGGCCTGTGAATGAGTTCCCCGGACTAAGGGTGTCACTGACTTGGGCTGCTTATCGATGGACTAGGAGGGGAAGAATGGGCTTTACTCATTTAGAGGGGTCATTAATGCTGGTCATTATATAGAGTACTACTGATTGTGGGGGTAGAGGAGTTTTGACTTATTGATAGGGTGAGAGAATCAGTGACTTAAGGGCCATGGACTAAGAGGTCAAATACCAGACCTGAAAACAACTAATTGAAAAGACTTACTCAGAACTGCACCATATTTGTAATAGCGAGAGAGATTTTGTCATCACAAAATGCACGTTTCATACCAATGGCTTTACAATTGAGGTGCAAGTGTGTGTTTGTTAAATTGTTAAACTAATTTAGCATTTTTCTTTTTAAAGCTAATTGATTTAAAATTATTGGATGCCAAGTCAAATTACATTTTTATAAGTTACCAACACCCATGGAATGTTACCAGTCTATAAACCACTAAATAAAGAAATGAGCAAAGTGAGATGTGATTACTAGTTTCACTTTAAAATTTATCTCAAAGGTTTTTACTAGTCTTTTCTCTTGGATAATCCAACCGTATAGCACCACAATCACTCCCCAAAAAAAAACATGCACTGCAAGCATATTCTATGCATGGTTATACAATACTTGGTCCATGTGTTTGCAAACCTTAACACAATAGTTTTAGAAACATGGTTTCAGTAGCCAAAACAATATTGGTTACTAAATGTTCAATAACAGCCAAATTCATCAGATTTATGCAAATACATATGCAGTAATTTAGTAATGGGCAAATTAAATATGTATAAATTTAGTTTGGTACATCCAGCTAATCGAGTGAGAATTAGATTTCAGGTGAACTGAAACTTCATTTGGACATAGACTCAGGGGTTACACTTGGGGAAGACTTATCAACCCCCAAATTCGGCAATTTTTTGCTTCTGGTTATCCTTGAATGAAAGTTCTTGGTTACAGAGAAAGGCTTTGTATAGTCGCTAGTTCTTTGCGAAGACTTGTTGAAATTGTCTGGGTTATCCACTGAAGTGAGAATTCAAAGTGAAGTTCAAATGTAGGGACAAAATGGATTATTTTCTCTCAAGTCAGCTATGCTTCCAAATCTGTTACTCTGACCATATATTATAAATTCACTTTGAATTCTCACTTTAGTAGATAACCCTTGTATGTCTAATAAACCATTGATATTGACTTTTTTTTTGTTTTGTTTTTTTAATCTTTCCTTATGTCAGGTTTCAGTGCTCCAGTCAACCTCTGATCCATCACGAAAAATATGTGTTGCAAACACACATTTATATTTTCATCCAAAAGGTAATTTTTTACTTGTCTACTTCAGACTTTTAGGAATACCGAGATTTTTACAAGTGAATCCCTCTTCATATGGAACTGGATACTGAGCCTAAAAAGCAGCTATTTATTTTGATCACATATTTAATTGAAAATCAGAATAACATTCTGTATAAAAATGTTACGGTCATTTAGAAACTGATGTTGCCTTTTAAAGTGCACCTGTCATTAAAAAGTTATTCAGTTAGGTGTGAATTTCAAATTATAGGCGAAGATGGCCACATTTTTATTTGAATAAAAAATGGCTATTTTGCCATAAAACTTTTTAATTCCTAAGAATCCACACTGGTAAATAAGCCTGTAAGTCCTGGTCGCATTCTATATGCCAGGAATAGGCAGACTCCAGCTATTGTAGACTACATTTATCATAATGCTGGCAACGCATCAATTGAGATGTAGTCTACTCCTCTGACAAAGAGATGAGCATTATCCTAAAATACATGGTGGGTAAATAATCTGGGGATTCAGTATCTACCCATAATATATATTTTAACCTATTTAATTTCTCAACACAAAGTTTTAGTGTTTTCTTAAAGGGACACTATAGTCACCCAGACCACTTCAGCTCAGTTAAGTGGTCTGAGTGCCAGACCCCTCAGGTTTAAACCCTTCACATGTAAACATAAGTTTCAGAGAAACTTATTTTAGCATTTGGGGTTAATCCTGCCTCTAGTGGCTGTCTTCTGGACTGCCACTAAAGGCGAATTTTGCCTCCATCGCACAGAGCATCCATAGGAAAGTATTGAGAAATGCTTTCCTATGGACACTTTGAATGCGCGTGCGGCACTTGCCGCACATTCGGCTCCAATGACGTCTGACAGGGAGGAGAGGTCACCAGTTAAGGCAAGTGCTTCAGCGCCACGGGAGGGGGACCCTGAGGGTGGGGGGACCCTCGAGGCACTATAGTGTCAGGAAAACCGCTTTGTTTTCCTGACACTATAGTGATCCTTTAAAACACTAAGTATTTATTTGGTTGTTCCTCTTCCTAGATTACTGCTGTTAATTGTTAGGAATTTAAAGTAAATTTAATTTTTTTGACTACACGACAAATTAGAAAAATTCAGTCAGCTATATTTTCAGTTCGGTTATTTTTGCTCTAAGATTTGAAAATCATTTTAAACTCACAATTTCTTTCATGAACTGTTATTTTGGCATCTGTTTTATAATAAATGTATATTTTCTCATAGCACAAATACACCTAAACTATATTTTTTTTGGGACATCTGTCCAGTAAATTGTGCACTCTAATTTTCATAATTTTTGTTCACAGGAGGCAACATACGTTTAGTTCAAATAGGAGTAGCCCTTACCCACATTAGACACATAGCATATGAACTGTACCCTGGCATTCCAGTCATCTTCTGCGGGGATTTTAATAGCACACCTTCCACCGGAATGTACAGCTTTATTACAAATGGGACCATCTCTGAGGACCACGAAGATTGGACCTCGAACGGCGAGGATGAACGGTGTAATATGTCTTTCACTCACCCCTTCAAATTGAAAAGTGCTTGTGGGGAACCTGCGTACACCAATTATGTAGGAGGATTCCATGGATGCTTAGACTATATATTTATTGATTCAGAGCGGATTGAAGTAGAACAAATAATTCCATTACCAAGTCATGAAGAAGTGACCAGTCACCAAGCTTTACCCAGCGTTTCACATCCTTCAGATCATATAGCACTTATATGTGACCTGAAGTGGTAGTTGATACACACGGGCATGTCCTTCAATTTATAGATTACTCAAATTGTGAGATGAAGAAATCAAACTTGCAGTACAAACATTCTCCTGAAATGTGTGCAGCTACACAACAGTAAGGCACACATCATTGCTTTTCAAAGCTATCCCTTTAAATAAATGATTTTTATGCAACAGATGTCTTGATGTGATTAAAATATAGTATTACAAAAATACTTTCTGCTGTGGAGTGCATGATTGGACCAGTTTTGCTTTCCAAAAGTAATTGGCAGAAGTCAGCTGTATTGCAATAGTAAAGGGGCACGATAGTCACCAGTAGTACTACATTAAGCTTTAGTGGTTCTGGTGTCTACAGAATGTCCCTGCTGGTTTTTTTTTTTTAGAGAAAAGGCAGTGTCTACATTGCTGCCTAGTAATCTCTAGTGGCAGTCACTCAGACAGGACACTGAATGTGGCCCACTGCGCTGCATTGATTCAGTGCATTTCAGGGAGGAGATGCTAGTTTTGCTGTGCATGAGCAATAGCCTCCCAATGCTTTACTAACAGAATGCAATAGATTGGCAGGAACCAAGATTGATGAAACCAGCAACAAAGGTAGAGTCATGTTAGGCCACCACTGTGTGACCAGCACGGCGTTGGAGAAAAGGTTTCATTCATGTGTGTTTAGTTTTTGTGGATTCTTACCACACAAAATATTGAATTCCATATAACTAATGAGCGCACTGTAATGGTTAGTGTCAGGACTATAGGGTTGACTTCGCAGAGTAATTTATCAAAACAAGTTTAGAAGATATTTACAACTTACCTGTGTCCCTTTGGCCCTTGTCCTGCAGGAGAAGCTGGATGTTATCACAGGAGTGTGAATATTTTTCTTTAAAAAAAAATACATGTCCCAGGAACTAAAGTTGTAGCACAATCGACTAGTCCTGCTAAAATAATTTCAATATTTGGGGACACCCTTGACTGGGTTAAACGGATGCCAAACATAGCTCACCTGGACAATTTTCCAACTCCTTTATAGTCACAAGCTATGGCAAAACTGGGCAATAAAATGTCAAGAGAATTTAATTTTCTAAAATTTGGAGTTGAGTTTTTCCTTATCCTCCTACATAGTGTATACTGGGTCAGGTGAAAAGTATTTGTGTGAGTTGACTGGATGTAGGATGGTGTCTGCTGGTAATGTATGGGTGCTCTGTTTTGCCCCCACCCTGATTTGCTTTCCTGGGTGAGAGATGGTCTAAAGGTCATATTCCTCAGCAGTCTAGTGAAGTAGCGGCTGCACTCCTCAGTTTAATTGTTCATTGTGAGTGCATACTTGGAATCCTGACATCTGCGGTCTGACTCACTAGAGAGCGCCAACCATGAGAGCAATGACACAGAGCTGTGTAGTTGCTAAGGGTGCAGACCTCATGCTCCCAGCACCGTCCTCCCGATGCAATTGCTTGCCCGCAGTAAGGCATCACACACAAAAAAACTGCATAGTGCCCAGAACTGGGTGTCAGGCAATACAAATTCCACATCCATGACCAAGCAGATCTAATGCCATTAGCCAAATAGCTCAGTGGCACTCCTTCAATGAGAATCGCAAAAGAGGGCTGCAGACTGTAGTGGTTATGGTTCTTGCAGTTTTTTGTTTTGTTTTTTTAAATAAGCATACACAATTAAAACAAGTTTTTGGTTTTTTTTGGTTTTTTTTACAATTTTATTAGGAATAAATCTTAGTGGGTTATGGAGAGAAAATGTCCATTTTTCAGTTTGAGGAATTAAAAAATAAAAAAAGAAATCTTGCATTATGACGATATGTCACCAATAAACAATAAAACAATCAGCCGAGCTATGATACAATGGGCCAAATGGTCAAGCAGTAAAGCAACATGCGACTAAAACTAATCTTAAAGTGACAATCTGCTGAAAAAACAAGCCAAGACCCCCTTCTACTGTGCCTTACACTGACAGCAAAGGAAGTTATTGCGAGGTTGTTCCGGCCAATTTGGGAGACATTATGTTCTATCCTCAAAAATAAATGTTTAAGGAGAACTAGCGTCTTCTAAAAGAAATAAAATGAATGCTAACTGGTTTAAGCTAATTAAATAGTGTTTTTATTGGGGGATTTTCTATTTTTTTTTGCTGGCACGAGCAGTAAAATAAAGAGTTTAGACAACACAGTCGGTAACCTCTGCCACTTGAGAGGGTTCGTTTTTATTGTGGGGAAAATATTTTAAATAAATACGCATGGAATGCTATGTTTTAAATCAGCAGAAATGTCTAAGGAATGACACAATCAAAAAATTTAAAAAAAATCTTGAAGCATAGACACTATTTTAAATCCATCAGTTAACCAGGATCGGGCAACACATGGCCCCAACCAACTCAAATATGACTTTGTTAATGACAAGATTACAAGAGGAACAAACCTCCCGCCCCCCACAAAACAACTTTCAATTCTATAGCATCACAATAATTATGTCCAGGAATAAAAGCTTGGGGAAAATAGGGGACAAGTAGAACCAGGAGTACACATTCACAGAAGGGAGGATTTATTATATTTTTCCATTTTAACCCCTGCCATGTTACCCTGGAAGTAACATGGAAACAAATAGTTTGGTAAATAAACAAAAAATAAATCTTTAAACATATGACTGTTGGCTGCCCATACCAGTTCCTTAAACCATATAAATGACCAAGATGCAAACTAGTTTGGATGTTACGAGCCTAGGCCAATTCGATCGCCATGTCCTCGGTGCAAGAATTGTACGTGATTTAGCGCTTGGAGAGCTCGTTTGAAAGCCAGTCAAGTCCTTCATATAGACCGGTTCCTTGAGTCGCACAAGTTGCTTGCACATACCACTGAAAAACAAAAAAAACAGTTTAATAACTACATTCAATACAAGCCAAATCAGCTATCTACCATGTCTACTTGCTATTAAAGCACATAGAATGCATTCGTTATTTCTTTTCACTTGCAGGATAGCAATGTGTCTCTTAAAAGGGACACCGTAGGCACTGTATCTGCTTCATCTCATTAAACTGGTTATAGTGTCTGGAGTCCCCTGGTACCATCATTTCTTTCAGCATTAAACAGTTTTTAATGTTGTAATGTTTTAATGCTAAACAAGAGTCCACGGCAGTCTATCCCCTCTGTGCTGCTTTGGCTAATAAGGAAGTATTACCCTGAGAGGCAATGGGCAGCTGTGATTGGCTGAGTGTCAGCTGACTGCTTTTAACCTGTCAGAGCTCCAACTGACGGTATGACAACAAGGAAGTGTGTAATCTCTGCCTTATCTACACATACAGAAGGGGCCGGACTGTGGGTGGCCAGGGACTCTTATTTTGTGGCATACTGCACAAACATGGTGCAACACTGAATGGAGGGACAATGCCAGGCCACTCCAGGCACTATAACCAATTCAAAGAGACAAAGTGTTTATAGTGACTACAGTGTCCCTTTAAGCTCTCTCCAGACATTTATCTAGGTTTCATGTCTCTACCAACTTTATTGGAAGGCAATTCAACACCTGACAGTATCCATAAATATCCCTCAGACTATAAGTTTTCTACAGAAAAGGGCACTTTGTCTAAAAAATATTTAATATTTTGGTCTAATATCCTATTATGGCTTATGCTCTCATATATATATTCTTATGCATAATTATGTGAATCTGTACCCTTCCCTCAGTTTCTTTTAGTGCAGGACTGACAAAGCTTCATCGCACATTCCAGTTCTCTTCTAGTACAATATTGCACGGAAGACAAAGGTTTTTAAAAGTAGACGATCTGAGCAACATGGCACTGGGACTTAAAACATGTAAACTAAAGAAGCTTCTAGGTTTTTCTGTTAATTTATTAGATTGTTTGCTAACTGCTAAAGTATATTCTTACACTGACAGCAAAGGAAGTTATTGTGAGGTTGTTCTGGCCAACTTGGGAGACATTATGTTCTATCCTCAAAGATAAATGTTTAAGGAGAACTAGAGTCTTCTAAAAGAAACTAGTAGTAGTACTAGGAGTAGTTAGGCAATTATCTATATACTTCTTCCCTTTTTAAGGTGTAACTGGTAAGTACACAGTATTTCAGATTAAATGGAAGCACATAAAAAGTTATTTCAATATTAACATGTCCATTATCAGCAGTTTGCTACTATTTGAGTGACAACAGAGAACAGGAGAGCCCTCCTGCACGCAGTTCTCTTGCTCTCCTTCAGCAACTACAGCCAATAGGGGGTGCATGGTAAATATATTTGTCACAAATGAATCATTGATAAAACCGGTACTGATGCTACCATAATACTTACAGTCTTATTACGAAGAGTCTGGAGTGTCAATTTGTCTGTCATTTCACTGATCGCCATGGCATTGGGCAGGTCTTGCTTATTTGCAAAGACTAGAAGTACTGCATCTCTCAGCTCATCCTCCTGAAGCTAAAAAAGGAAAGAGAAGAACAAATAAAATAGAAACTCAACCAATACAATGCAAAATACACCTTGCTCAAGGTCAGAACCTTTAGTTTTTCTACACTAGTGAACGGAAAACCAAATTGCTAAATTTAGGTTCAGATCCTTTTACAGTTTGACAATGTTATCCTAGTTTTTGCAGTTCAACTTTAAATGCACTGTAAAGGATAAGACCGTGCCAGTTGCTCTGGTTACGATTAATATTTGGGGGCTCAGGGCAAAAGTGAGAAAAGGCAGGAGGAAAGGAGTTCTAGACTACATGCTTTTTGATGTGATAGAAAGTAGCCACTTACCATTTTCTGTAATTCTTCGGCAGCTTCCTGAATTCTCTCTCTATCATTACTATCTACAACGAAAATGAGACCCTGTCCGAAAAAAAAATAAAAAGAAATTGAATATTGGCACAAGTAGCTTAAAAAATTATTATAAAACAGATTATTTTGTTAAGATTGGCAGTTTTGGATTACTGAGACATGTTAAAAAAAAAAATGTACACACACAACTAAATGGACTTTAGGAATCTCAGCTAGAATCCAAAAACCCTCACTATACAAGATCACATTTGCACATTTAAAATGCAGGAATCATCAATACCATATTGTGGTCTTCATTTAGTCTCACCTTCCTCCACCAAAACTGCAGTGTGGTGCTGGGATAAAAAGTCCTTCTTGTGCACCCTAGCCATTGGGACAGAGTATAATAAATAATTGAGGGTTAAGGGCTTCTAAAACCACACGCAGTACTAGCTGGCTCCCTGTCCCCTCGTCTCATGACCAAAGTCATTGTCCATTAATAATTAATGATATATTAAAAACAAAAAAACCTGCCCCCACCCTCCCACCCGATAGGTGATATCCAGTCTCTGTTCACAAAGTTAACAACTAAATGCAAGGTGAATTAGGGCCCAAGTCTCCGGACACCTGGCACATAATCCCATCACATAAAAATAAGCAGTTCTGGGCTGCAACCGGTTATGTTACCAAAAGCTAGCACGGTTGCTTCTCCATAAGAAGAGTTCAAGGGATTTTTGCCTTTTTGTTTAGTTAGAAACAGGTACTGAATGGAGCATTAACAGTTTTAAATGCTCATTAAACACGCACTAAAAAAGAGGTTAATGAATGCAGACTTTGTCCAGAGAGGTATAAAACAAATCTTTTCCCTTGACTAGTACTCAAAAAGTTAAGAGTCAAAAAGGATGGGAAAGGGGGACTTCTTAACAATCCAGTGCTGTCATAATACATCTCCTCTCCTTAAATCATGGGCACAGAGCACAATTCTGTTAAATCAGGTGTAAAGTATTCCATCTGCTCAGAGCAGGAGAGATTAAGCATACCTGCGTGTTCTGGAAATAGTGTCTCCAGAGGGGTCGGATTTTATCCTGGCCACCAACATCCCACACGGTGAAGCAGATATTTTTATATTCTACGGTTTCCACATTAAAACCTTAACAATGAAAATAAAATAATAGTTTTAAAAAACACCTCGAAATACATAACCGTCTAAAGAGGAAAACAAGCAAACAAAAACAAAATGCTGAAGAGCTGTTATTTGCTGGTTGCATGTCATGCATACAGATCCATCATTTTTACAGGACTATGCACTGTTTTCATGTAATACATGCTTGTAGAAAGCACGCACGTAGAACCTACAGTATGGGAGCGTATGGAAGACAAAGTTAGAAGCTTTGTCTGTGATCACTGAACTGCATACAATTACACATTATACAGATACTCCTGGATGTCCAGGGTTTAAGAAGACAAGACTGGAGCTAGCTCCAAATGGCTGGGTACAAAGTAACAGACTGGATATACTTCGCAATGGTCAAGTTGCAAAGAGACCGACTGCTGATGCTCCCTAATTGTCAAGATACAGAGTGAGAGACCCATGGCATAGAAAGTTGTAGACTGGAGTTACTCACCAATGGTTGGAATTGTTGTCACTATCTCTCCAAGCTTCAATTTGTATAAAATGGTTGTTTTTCCAGCAGCATCCAAACCAACTGCAAGAAACACAAGGAAATGGAAATTAAAGTCTTATGTAAATCCGACTGGCACAGATTCATATACCTTTATACATTTTTATTTTTTTTTAAACACACACAAGGCATTACAATGTAGGTGTATATCTGTGCACCTAATCCTAAAGGGATAATATAGTTGCCCATGTCTAAGAGAAGAGCACAGCGGAAATAATTCAAAGGGCTACTTCCTGTCCACAAGAAATGTGATCGATATACCCAGACCTCCAATTCTGGCTTTCATATCTTGTTTTGGTTAATGGGAAATGTCATTCAATACGAGCGCAGAGTTAGCACTTGACTGTTTAAGGACATTTGCTGTATTGAAGTAAAAGGTGTAAACAAGTTACAGACCCACACATTACATGCACCTTAAGGCATCCTGCTTTCTCTACAAAGAGGATACACTATTGCCCTAAGGCTGAAGATGTCACAAAGCTCTTATAGACTTTTCATGCTAGCATACACAAGTTACTGTGTTTTGTCTTATTAATACACCCACACACAGCAGACGATAGATGCAGAAGTAGCTAATGAACACTGTTACCTTGACAGCAGGTTGGACACAGGCCGCATGCACTCTGAAAGGTATTGTGCATGTAAACCTATCTGCACACCTGCTCTAGTAATCAGGAACATGTATTATCCCTCACATCTCAAATGAACCATGAAAAAATACATAAGGTGAATAAATGTGCGTAAAGGTAGAAGGCTTACACAGTCAACTCCTCCCGACAGGCCCACACCAGATTTCTATAAAGCAAAATAGAATGCAGTTTTACAAACTTGCAATTCTTGTTCATGCCGTATAGGCAGTTACATTGGAAGGCAGTATGTTGGGCAAGTCAGTGTCTTTGCAAACCATTTCCTTTACAGACATTACGCAACAAATCTGATCAGCGAGGCGGAAATAAAGTCAATAGTGGGAATAGTTTCAGTACAAACGTCTAAATATAAGCAAGACGTATTTCTACAAAATATACAAAGCAGCAATAATTAATTTTCTAAATCCTTACTGTAGCCAAACTGCGGCTTATAAAAACCTTTGATGGGGGAAGCCATATAAAAGTGTATTTATAGTCCGACAAGTTAACAAGTATACAAAATTCACAATGATTTAAAGCATTTACTATTTTAGTGGCTGAATATGATGTTATAAAAGAGCTGCATTGTCATGGCAGCTTGCTCATTCAGAAAGCCCCACTGTAGCGATCCCGAGTTGCTTGAAATAGAATGATGCTGGTTACTTAAAGGCATTGTCAAAGCCTGTAACCAGCTTTGTTACTTCATGCACATGAAAAATAGGTTTAGTTTTATTGTTACATGATGCAGCAAGAGATTTCTCTCTCAGATTGGGAATGTAGTACTTCTCAAGTCATCAGATATCCCTTTATGAGAATGTGCAATATTGTTTTGTATGCTGAGAACAAACTCTAAAGTAAGTCTTTCCACGGACCACATGTTTTGAAAGCCATGGTGCAAAATGTATTAGTATTCTTTAATCAGGCACTAAACATCCTTACTTATAGCTATTCTGTGTACCTGCTTCTACTAATGTTTGTACCATGGCTTTGAAAACACATGGACTGCAGCGCTAAGATCTGTTCCAGTATGTCCTAATATAACCGTGGGGCTGTTTAGTTTACCAGGCTTATCTAGAAAGCCTTACGATAAGTAATAACGAATTGAAAACATTTATGGCATGCTCTATAATAATAATAATAAATATAATAAACGTGTGATCTATAAAAGGAAGAGGTCAATAGTTCTCAACTTAAATCTAAAGCCTCGCACCCTATGAACATGTGGCTAAATATTTACTGTGACATAACAGTGGGGGTTTTAAAATCAATAGACTGAAAGCTACCCATTGGCTACTACTAGCTACCCATTGGCTACTACTGATGCATAATTAAAGGAAGGGCAAAGTCAGGTGTAATTAAATGAACAGAAAAAGAATAGCTAAAAATAATGTAATGCCAATCATCTTATTGCAAGATACTGGAGGATCAACTCCCATCTGAATGACAGCCACTAGAGGTGATACTAAGCTGAAATGTAAACCCTGCCTTTTCCCCAAAAATGGCAGTTTTGCATTGAAAGGCCTGCAGGGACAGGCTTTAGACACCAGAACAACTACATGAAACTACCGTAGTGGTTTTGGTGACTAGTGTCCCTTTAAATATTAGTTTCTACACATTTCATTTGGAATTTAACATTTTTTTTTTTTTTTTGTTTAAAGAAAAAATACTCTCTCAAGGCAGGGGTACTTCATAATGTTTTTTTTATAGACCTGCATGGGTACCTCTCCATAAAAGGTTGAGAAACACGGTTCTAGATATAACTGTCCCAGCCACTAGTTACACAAGCATCAAGCAAAGCTAAACCATGGGATTAATGGCTTGAGAAAAGATTAATTAAGCAAATATTAACATGCAACGTGGAAAGTAAATGTTAACAGATACTAGGCTCCTCCAATGGATTGCTTGCCAAGCCAATTTAACCTTTTCACCGCCAAAGAGCCTACAGCAGAATAACTTGATCTGTAACAGTGGTACGACTACTCAAGTTTAGCAAATGTTTTACAAACCAGACACCTAAAAATTAAAAATGTACAGCAGGTGCGGTAAATGATTTTTAATTATTTCTTTTTTTAGATAAGAGTCTCTCCACATAACCTGTTAATCAATTCTTTGGCATACTGACTATACCATAGCAACTATAGTAAGAATTGACTGACAAGTACAGCATGAATCCCTGCCACCCCCTACAGGTGGTTATCCTGTTTTCTATCACAGCAAGTACAGTGCTTTGACTACATCTCAACTTGTGCATTCCTAGGAGTAAATGAATAAAGCTGCATGATTCGGATAGCGAGGTAAGCCCTGCTCACTTAAAAGGGATGTACTGTAGATGAGAGCTACATGTAAGCTCATTCCATCAAGAGGAAACGAGAGACACTGACTTAAAATTTAATCAACTGACCTGACCCCTTAAATTCCTGCTCACTTATTTTATATATGGATCAATGTAATTCCCCTTGTGCATGAACAGTTAAGCCACAGACAGCATTATATCCTTGTTGGTTATACTTGTTAAAGGGTTACTCCAAGCATCTTAACAAAAAAGCCCATTCCCTTTTTTCCCTTTGGTAAGGATACAGGCATACCAAATCACCATTTAAAGGGACACTATAGGCACCCAGACTACTTCAGTTTATTGCAGTAGTCTGAGTGAGGTGTCCCAGTCCCACTTAGTCCTGCAATGTGAATCATTGTAGTTTTTGGGAAACTGCAATAATTACATTGCAGTATTAAAACTGCCTCAAGTGGCTCCCTGATTGACAGCTACTTCCTGCTTACTAGACAACTTTTGGTTGTCTAAACTGATGCTGGGCATCCTGGCACTCTACAGGAGGACACCCAGTATCAGTTAAATCACCATAGGAAAGCATCGAATGCATGCACCTTTAGTGGTGGAGAAGGAGGTGGGACATCTGCACTGGAATCAGGTAAACGTTAAAAGGTTTTTTTTAACCCTTGACATGCCAGGTGGAGGGAGACTATAGTGTTAGGTATACAAATTTGTATTCCTTACATTATAGAATCAATTTAATTCTCTTAGAGCACACAATTGAAATAGACTAGAAAAACCAGAATGTGAAACTTTCTGGTTTAGCAAGAGTTCAGAGCATACATCTTTAACACAACTGCAAGTAGCTTATTTTGAATTTGTTCATTAACTTGCATATTTCTACTGGATTATCTTTGATTCCAGTCTAGAAAAGTCTCTTAACAAGGTAGAAACCAATACCTGTACAAACGTTAGCATCATATTTATCATGCCAGCAAACAATCACTTAATATCGGGCTATAAGGGTCTGCATACTGAATACTTGCCTGATTTGTATACCGATTGAATAACCAGTTTGTGTAGGCCATTTGGCCAATACAGACCAGCATTTGCATGTTCTCACATGATGCATGTAATCTACTAGCCAGATATTTATTTAAATATTTATGCGTCTGGCACACCATATGGGATATTTTTCACCTCTATATTTTACATTGAGATGGGAGTGCAGCTTTAATACTCAACATCATTTGGATCATAACTTCTTTAGCTTGTTATGGTCTTCAGGAAGTGCACTCAGGGAACATATCCCGATCATCTTTTATAACTCATCGAGAGAGTGAACTTCTTGAAAAGACCTGTGAGTGCACCTCTTCTACTTGTATATATTTTGAACGCTGGTAGCACCGAGGACAACGTGTGTGTGTGATATATATTTAAAATATTTTTTCAGGGATCAACCGATATTGATTTTTTTTTAGAGCCGATACCGATCATCTGTGAATTTTCTGGCCGATAGCTTACCGATATTCTGTACATTTACCATTTTGAAAAAATAAACTATTTCTACACAAATCTACTGTTAGCTGAACATGTTTATTATTTATTTATTTTTTGCAAATCTTTTTTTATTAATGTAAGTGCACACAATATACATTCCAGAATTTTTTATGTTTTCAAGAATATATGTGTGTGTGTGTGTGTGTGTGTGTGTGTAGTGGATGCAGTGAGAGTATTTGATTAGTGAATGGTGTGTGTCTGTGTAGTGGGTATATCATGAATGCAGAGTGTGTGTGTGTGTACATAATGAATGCAGAGTGTGTACATAATGAATGAAGAGTGTGTTTGTGTAGTGTGTACATAATGAATGCAGAGTGTGTTTGTGTAGTGTGTTTGTGTAGTGTGTGTATAGTGAATGCAGAGTGTGTTTGTATAGTGAATGCAGAGTGTGTTTGTGTAGTGTGTGTATAGTGAATGCAGAGTGTGTTTGTGTAGTGTGTGTATAGTGAATGCAGAGTGTGTTTGTGTAGTGTGTGTATAGTGAATGCAGAGTGTGTTTGTGTAGTGTGTATACAATGAATGCAGAGTGTGTGTTTGTGTAGTGTGTATACAATGAATGCAGAGTGTGTATAGTGTGTATACAATGAATGCAGAGTGTGTATAGTGTGTATACAATGAATGCAGAGTGTGTATAGTGTGTATACAATGAATGCAGAGTGTGTATAGTGTGTATACAATGAATGCAGAGTGTGTGATTAGTAAATGCAGTGAGTGTTTGTGTAGGTATGTGATGTGTGTGGGTTTTTATTTTATATTTAATTGTTTAACATTTTGTTTTAGTACCCCCTTCCTGCTTCTAACCTGGCCAGGGAGGGGGGATATGGCAATCCATGGTGGTCCGGTGGCATGGACTCTGCAGAGGGGGCCCAGCAACACTCTTACTTCCCTTTCCAGCAGCTCCCCTGTCTAACTCCCGCTGCCTATGTGCCACATAGATCGTTGCCATGGTAACCTGTGGTAACACTGACGGCCGCGGGGCTTGCCAGATTTAGACAGGGGAGCTGAAAGGAGCTGCTAGGAAGGGAAGTAAGAGTGTGCTGCGGGCCCCCCCAGGACCGCCGGGCCCATGACAACGGTCTCAGTTGTCATGCCCTGATGGCGGCCCTGGTTTGCATTATCTGCATCTTTAAAGTCCGACACCGATATTAGTGAATATTCTGAATATCGGCCAGACCAATAATAGGTCGATCCCTAATAAAACAGATAAATATTCTCCAAATCCAGCAAAAAATGTAAAACATGCTGTAAGGACAGTGCTATTGACTAATATTACTCTTGGTCGCCTGACACTGGACGTCCTCACGCTCTGCATGAGGACATCTAGCATTAGTAATATTCCTATAGAAAGCATTTAAGCAATACTTTCCTATGAAGAGGGCCTAACGCATATTAGCTCCACATCAGCTGACCCAACACCGAGGGAGATCCGTGCTGGAATCGGTGAGTACAGAAAGACTTTCCTTATTAAACCAGGGTTTAACACATTTGCTTGGAATCTAGGAGCCAGCTAAAAACGTTAGGTTTTTCCTACATCAAAAATATAATTCTTAAAAGGGACACTAGTCAGCAGAACCACTACAGCTTAATGTAGTTGTTCTAAAGTCTATATCCTGTCCCTGCACGTTTTTAACCCCTTGAGGACCAAACTTCTGGAATAAAAGGGAATCATGACATGTCACGTGTCCTTAAGGGGTTAAATGTAAACACAGACTTTCACACAAAGAGGCAGTGTTTATATTGCTGCTTGGTTACAGTCACTCAGGCGTCTCTAGAGGTGCTTCCTAGGTCTGTGCTGCACTGTGCAACACCTACTTTAATGTCATCTATAGGGTTGCATTGATTCAATGCATCTCTATGAGGAGAGGTTGGCGCAGTGTCTCCCCCAATGCTTTCCCACAGAATTATCTCTGCCATTGAGGTGGGGCCAGCCACAGCGTCACCAGCACGGTGGGTTAGAAAGGGGCGTAAAAACACCTTTTCCATGTGATTAGAGGGGACGAAGTCACACTCAAAGACAAATTATTACTTTATTTTAATTTATATCCACCCGGGCTCCCTACCTTTTGGAGAGGGAGAGTGGATAAGCTTTCCCTGGGATCCAGTGGGCTGCGGTTATCTCCCTGCTCTGCTACCTAGAGCGCTGTTTAGTAATGCGAGACTGGACTTGCGTGATAACCTTGCATCAATGGATGGCACGCGAGCAGAGAGATTACAGCTCCCTCGCCACCATGCTCAGTCATCTACCTGCCCGCCTCAGCCTTCCGTGAGTCAACTGTCCGTCTCCAATCTCAGGCAACGTCATCTCGGGGGTTGAACGGGATCACAAGTCTAAGGAGCCAGGACACATTTCCTAGTTGCTATGGTGACAAGGACTAAACCCATTTCTTATAGACACTTACATTAATATATTTTTGGATAGTTTGATATAATCCTTTCTAAATGTTGAATTAAAAGTTACTTTTTAAATACTAGTGGGCTGGTATCTATATGCCTATTCAGTTGTTAATTCTGTTATTTAGGGATCCTGACACACCCTCCCTGATTTTGAACCAATAACTACATCATCTAGGCCCGGGCCTCAAGCATGCCAAAATAAAGGTAGTGCTTATCTTTGGACTACTAAACGTCACATGACAGAGAGCAGGAAATGTCCCTTGCAAATGTATATTAGAATTCTATGAATTAGATATTTAGAACATAACTTAGTTTTTGATCATGCATTTAGCCCCTTTTTAAATGTAAAAGCAATACATACAGATGGTGGATCAAACTCCTAGAGGGATATGCGTTCCACAGATAGAAGCCGACCATCCTACACATATATAAAAGGACGCTAAGGAAGAAGATACATGTATTACCGACTGAGGAAGCCCCTGGTACGGGACGAAACGCATTTCGGATTTTCAGAGACTCCTTTATTGGACTCTACCATATTGCTAGTTTTTATGTATTTTATTTGAGTAATTTTTTTTCCCTCCAATCCTGTTTTACCTTTTTGGATTAATAAACACTTTACTGAAGTAGTAAGTGTTTACAGTCATTTTTTTTCCTCATTATATCTGCTACCAGAAGATCCCAAGAAGGAAAGGGACATTCTAAGTAATGGTCCCAGTGCTGTTCCCATGAGAGCCACATGTATACGTTTGGCTCTTGGTTTGTGAGTACCTGATCTCCTCTACATTTATATGGACATTCATTTGCTGACAATACTACACTATATTGCTTTTTATTTTCTTTTAGATATCTCTAGGAGTGTGATCCACCATCTGTATGTATTGCTTTTATGTTTATAATTGAGTGGTATAAGGGATTTCCCACTCAGGTGACATATCACACTCATATTGTCTTCACTGTATATATATTGCACTTTCTTTATTACTCCTTTTTAAATGTAATTTAAAAGCAACCAAGTATGGTAAGAGGTACCATGAAAGCATATGAAAGAGTGTGGGAACCCTGGAAGGCCACGCATAGAGACGAATTAAACTATAGCGGGGCAGAGGGCAGCGCCGCCCCTGGTCAACCCTGGGCGTGATCTGAGCGAAACTCCGGTCTCTGACCTCCCCCTTTCCACTACTATCTTTTCTTTCATGCTGTCTGGGGACTCTGGCCTCGGGTCGACGCCATTCACCACAAGCTGAAAGCGACCAAAATCAACGAGGCGTCGGGCCGGGGCCCCCGCTCCTCTGCTCAGTTAACTGGTTAATGGTTTAATGTGATAATGTGACAATGTCAAAAAGTGTCATCAATAACAGTACATTTCAGCTTGTGACAATGTAGACAATAAGGTACGAACCGCACTACACAATGTATTCTTATACTCTATTGCGCCATGTACTATGCTATACAGCTATTCCCACCAGAATGTATTGCAACGACACGCCAAAAATAAAAGAATTAAAAAAAAAAAAAGCAACCAAGTAAAAATGAATGCTAATCCAGCTTATCTAATGTTAACTCTTCAGATAATTACAATTAATTTAATTCTACCTACCTTCTTTTTCTTAAAAGTGACTTATATTATCTTATTTGCAAAAAAATTTAAATAAATAACACCTCAAAAGTCGGTCACTATTCTGTTTTCATACTCAGTTTGGCCAGTGAATGCACCTTCACAAAATATTACAACACTGCAGAGGATGTGAACTCCCACCTATACAAGCAATTATTGTCAATATGCTGCCACCTCACCCCAGACACGCAAAGCAGGTAAGCTCTCTACCCAAACCAGGATGCAAGCTGTATTAAGAAAAGCTTCACAAACATAACCCTTTAACTTCAGAGACACCTTTGTCAATTATATTCTGCTTTCTACCCGTGGCTGTACTATATTTGAGAGTTATTTCTACTAGTGCCTTCTTAAAGGACCACTCTAGGCACCCAGACCACTTCAGCTTAAAGAAGTGGTCTGGGTGCCAGGTCCAGCTAGGGTTAACCCATTGTTTTATAAACATAGCAGTTTCAGAGAAACTGCTATGTTTATGAATGGGTTAAGCCTTCCCCTATTTCCTCTAGCGGTTGTCTCATTGACAGCCGCTAGAGGCGCTTGCGTGCTTCTCACTGTGATTTTCACAGTGAGAGCACGCCAGCGTCCATAGAAAAGGATTATGATTGCTTTCCTATGTGACCGGCTGAATGCGCGTGCGCAGCTCTCGCCGCGCGTGCGCATTCAGGCGACGGGGAGGAGAAGAGGAGGATGGGAGGAGGAGAGCTCCCCGCCCAGCGCTGGAAAAAGGTAAGTTTTTACCCCTTTCCCCCTTCCAGAGCCGGGCGGGAGGGGGTCCCTGAGGGTGGGGGCACCCTCAGGGCACTATGAGTATGTTTTCCTGGCACTATAGTGGTTCTTTAAGTATTTATCAAAAATCTATAGTCTGAATGTATACAAATTAAAATTACAAATGTCATTCATTTTTATCCCCTACCTCACCCCCCCAAAAAAAATTAAAACTAGAGAACAGAAGTATCTATGTTACCATGCCATCTTTCCATACAGTTTTTAGAACAGGAAGATCAAATAAATTTCACAATGGCCCAGTATGCAGGAAATAAGCATTGTGGGGAGGGATATAGAACAAGTTTTAAAGAGCCCACTAAAGGTACATAACTAGATCACATGTGCTGGCAATTGTAGGTGCTGGGGGACAATTGCAGAGTATTCTCATGACATTCCTACCAAACAGGTGTATTATGCTTCAACAATACAACAAATACAAATGTATTGCATTTGATCAGAAAGAAAGAAATGCATCACTATGTTTAAATAGTTAATCCAAGCACCATGACCACTTCAGTGATTTGAAGCAGCCGTGGTGCCTGGAGTCTGTTTATGCAGGGTTTTTGCTTCGAAATGCTGCATATAGCTTAACACCTGTGTTGGCAGAGGTGTAAACTCTGCCTCCAGCGGCATCATTGGAGACACCCTATCCAGCCCAGAACAATAGTTCCCAGCCGACATAACAATTCTGTGCTTATTCCAATACAAAATATTACATTCATGGGCTCATGGTAGAAGTGCTCATAGATCTATACACTTTATTCCAATAATGAGAAAGGAGATCCTAATATTACACCAGAAAAAGTAAAACACTACTAGTGAATACTTGGAAACAAATATATACACATTTTAAACTTGCTGTAGGTTATGTATAAACATTGTTGCCAATTTTAACACAATATATGGACGCATTGTTAAACGCGTTCCACTAGCCATTGACGAGTGCAAGTTAGCCGTAGCAAGTATAAGTTCACCTCTGGAGATTGTGCAATGACTTGCAGCGGTGATTAGGCCTGACTAGAAGCACTGGACAAATTTAAGCCCTGCTTTAAACTCTTACAAGTGTAATGGGAGGTCTACATTACACAGAAAAAGGCAAAGCCACTACAGAATACAACTGAATTATATGGGGAATGTTGACTAGATTGTGCCTTATCCAGCTGCAGACCCACAATACTAACATGAGGACCCAACTTTGGATCCCGATACAGGGGTTAATACCACTGTTCTCTCTAAATTTGTCTGAAGGTGTTTTAACTCAACATATTGACAGCTCACAGTATAGATAGGAAAGCTGGTAATTGTAGTGCAATAAGCCAACTAAACCATGTTACAACAATATTATGCAAAACTAGGCCCACATGGCTTACTAATGTATGGATCAGATTTTAGACTTACAATTACCTACATGCTTTCCAAGAATCATAGGATGTTACTACAACATAAGTGATGGCCTACTTCTTTTAAAACACACACACTAATTCAAAACCTCCTTATGTATGGCTGTCTAACAAAATAACATGTCATGAAAGACACCATACCTGGCACCAAAACCTCAAGATGCATTTTCGCTCTATTCTTTTAAATTTAATTTTGTTTTTACACACACATTTTAGCTACAATACTGCCACTGAGGAAGCAAATGCTCTTTTAATCTTCACATTACATACATTCATGCACTCCTTCCTTGCTCTTACATAAGGTCTATTCTATTTTCCCAATATAACTGGGCCCCTTTGTTAAACACATTTTCTTCACATTACATATATCCATGCACGCTTTCCTTGCTTTTACATACAATATATTCTATTTTCTCTATATGACTAGGCCCCTTTATTGAAAACACACACACACACAGTATATACATACACTATATATATATATACATACACATACACACACACATTGTATGTAACTCAAACACAAAGACAACTATTTTTCTCCCCCTTATTAAAGATCCCTCAGAACAGAGACCCCCTGGGCAAGGCCCTTACATGTTAAGTAAGGCCCCTATAAGGATGAGGAATACAGCTCCCTGTCCCAGGCCTCCCTCCCTGTGTGTGGCTGCCTGGCCGTGCTGTGATCCAGGTCAGTCTACACCCAGCATGACTGGCCGTGCTGTGTGTGGCTGTGTGGCCGTGCTGTGTGTGGCTGGCCGTGCTGTGTGTGGCTGGCTGCCTGGCCGTGCTGTGTGTGGCTGGCTGCCTGGCCGTGCTGTGTGTGGCTGCCTGGCCGTGCTGTGTGTGGCTGTGCTGTGTGTGGCTGGCCGTGGCCGTGCTGTGTGTGCTGCCTGGCCGTGCTGTGTGTGGCTGGCTGCCTGGCCGTGCTGTGTGTACTGGCTGGCTGCCTGGCCGTGCTGTGTGTGGCTGGCTGGTGCTGTGTGTGGCTGGCTGCCTGGCCGTGCTGTGCGTGGTTGGCTGCCTGGCCGTGCTGTGTGTGGCTGGCTGCCTGGCTGTGCTGTGTGTGGCTGGCTGCCTGGCCGTGCTGTGTGTGGCTGCCTGGCCGTGCTGTGTGTGGCTGGCTGCCTGGCCGTGCTGTGTGTGGCTGGCTGCCTGGCCGTGCTGTGTGTGGCCGTGTCTCACCCATCAATATCCTCATCTGTTTCTTGCCGAAGAGCCGAGAGAAGAGCGAGGAGATGGTGAGGCCCATGGCTGTTGCGAGTAGTGCTGCTGCTGCTGCTGTTTCTGCCGTGCTCTGCTCTGCTCGCTCCCTGCCACGTCACGCTTCCAACGCGCTCGCAATGACGTCATCGGCGCCACATCCCGAGCGGCAGCGGAAGTGGGGGGTTGGGGCGTGAGGGGCGTGAGGGGCGTGGCCGCAGCCAAGGAGAGGCCGTGGAGGGGGTGACGTTGCCGGCTGAGCGCTAAGCACTAGAGCGGCCGTGTTCCAGGCGCACATAAATGACGCAGCTAAAGATGGCGTCTCGTGCGTTTAGAACTCTGTCACCCCATGTACCTGGGAGAACGTGGAAGGGAGCGGCCCGTGACAGAGGGCGAGATACGGGGGGACCTCCAGGGATGAGCTATGATATGGCACGGGGAGAAACGTTGTCCTGTGCTTTTGTGCCTTATCACTTAGCAACTGACACTATAGTCACCATAACCACTGCAGCTTAAAGGGACACTATAGTAACCATAACCACTGCAACTTAAAGGGACACTATAGTAACCATAACCACTGCAACTTAAAGGGACACTATAGTCACCATAACCACTGCAGCTTAAAGGGACACTATAGTAACCATAACCACTGCAACTTAAAGGGACACTATAGTCACCATAACCACTGCAGCTTAAAGGGACACTATAGTAACCATAACCACTGCAGCTTAAAGGGACACTATAGTCACCATAACCACTGCAGCTTAAAGGGACACTATAGTAACCATAACCACTGCAACCAGTGACACCAAAAATCATAACCACTGCATCTTAAAGGGACACCATAGTAAACTATAACCACTGCAACTTAAAAGGGACACTATAGTCACCATAACCACTGCAGCTTAAAGGGACACTATAGTCACCATAACCACTGCAACTTAAAGGGACACTATAGTCACCATAACCACTGCAGCTTAAAGGGACACTATAGTAACCATAACCACTGCAACTTAAAGGGACACTATAGTCACTATAACCACTGCAGCTTAAAGGGACACTATAGTAACCATAACCACTGCAACTTAAAGGGACACTATAGTCACCATAACCACTGCAGCTTAAAGGGACACTATAGTAACCATAACCACTGCAACTTAAAGGGACACTATAGTCACCATAACCACTGCAGCTTAAAGGGACACTATAGTAACCATAACCACTGCAGCTTAAAGGGACACTATAGTCACCATAACCACTGCAGCTTAAAGGGACACTATAGTCACCATAACCACTGCAGGGTAATGTTGTTCTGTTGTCAGAATAATTTTTAATATAAACACTGCCTTTTCAGAGAAACTGCTAGTGAGGATGCCAGTGTTTACTGCTTAGTAACCGTTTTAGTGACAGTCACTCAGACGAGGACTATAGTTGCTTCTTGGGTCAATGCTGCACAGTGGAGGCACTGAGCGCAGCCGATAGAGATGCATTAATCATGCCCAAGTAATATGTCATTAAACTATAATAAATGTGTTTAAAAATCAGTCGGTGCAGATTAAACTTCATTGTTCTTGTTCTCAGTTACATTTTATTTGCATTAATTGTTATTCGTAAGTCACCTAAAATAACGCATAACTGCCCCGCTCCTGGCTACAACCCCACTCACCCCTAAAATGAAAGTGTGCCTCTTTGTCCATCTTAAATGTTGGTAGATATTTATGTGTGTAATCAAGGCCGGCGCTACCAAATGGCGGCCCAGGCGACTGCCTTAGGGCGCACCGGCCCTGGGGGTGCAACATCAGGATGACCGGAAGGAGGAAAGCGCACAGCGCTCCCTTCCAGCCAGTATTACTTGTAGCGTGGCCGAGCGCAGACCAGATCTTTCCGCCCGGGGAGCCCAGCCATCATATCCCTGCTCCCTGTGTACCACACAGAGCGGCTGGTGCACAGTGATGGGGCTTGGATGCAGGACGGGACTCCACAGAACCGGACAGCATGGACCCCAGGGACAAGATTTAACAGATGTAAGTATGTAATTGTGAATGTCTTTGTATGTATGTATGTCTGTCTCTGTTTCCATGTTTGTATGTATGTCTCTATATGTATGTATGTATGTCTCTGTATCCATGTTTGTATGTGTGTATGAATGTATGTCTCTGTATGTTTGTATGTATGTATGTCTCTGTATGCATGTTTGTATGTGTAGAAAGATAAGTCCTGCGCTCACTCCCATCACTGGGTGGCAGCAATGACTACAGTACACATCAGCCCCAATATATAGTAAAAACCAAAGAAAAACAAGTTACCTGTGCTCTCTCCTTAATCCCTATGTATTTTTAATCAAATGGAGGTTTTTTAGTTACCTCCAATGGCCATGAGAAGATAAGCCCACCTGCCAACGTCAAGGCAGACCCCCCAAGGTGGGTCCTAACTCTAACCATTCACCTTGCTTCCTTGAGCTTCTGACAAAGATCTCTAATGAGACAGAAAGGGGTATTTTTTATATATACCCCTATATATTATTAACCCTTAATAGGGAACACATGGGATGGGCAGCTGCAATGCTGTATGCTTGTATATGTCTGTATGACGGTATGTCTCTGTATGCCTGTAGTATGTATGTATGTATGCCTGTATGTCTTTGTATGTATGTTTCTGTATGCCTGTATTTATGTATGTGTCTGTATGACGGTATGTCTCTGTATGCATGTATGTCTTTATATGCATGTATGTCTCTGACTGTCTGTATGTTTCTGTATGATTATTTCTGTGTTTGTACGATAGTGTACCTGTATGACTTTGACCATAGGCGTGCGCACGGGGTGTGCCAGGGCACACCCTAATCCCCGTGGCACGCCTATGGTTTGAGTCCTGCAGGAACAGCGTTCCTGCACTTTTTTTGAGCAGGAACGCTGTTCCTGCAGGCACTCAGCGCCCCCTGTCTCACCTCTTGCCCCTGTCATGGGGAGGGCAAGAGGTGATGGATACCCCCCTCTCTGCATCTCAGCCGCGGCGAGGGAGCTGTGTGCTCTCTGCATCCTCTCGCCGCGCGCTGATGCCAGGAGCCGGAATATGACGTCATATTCCGGCTCCCTGCTACAGCAGACAGCCCGCGCGGCGAGAGGGAGCAGAGAGCAGACAGCTCCCTCGCCGCGGCTGAGATGCAGAGAGGCGCCTGCCCCACTGGACCCCAGGGAAAGTCCACGCCAGCACTCCAGGTAGGGAGGCTGGGTGGACATTGTATTATTAAAATATAATAATTTGTATGTGTGTGTGTCTGTGTGTGAGTGTGTGTGTCTGTGTGAGTGTGTGTCTGTGTGTCTGTGAGTGTATGTGTGTGTGTCTGTGAATGTATGTACGCCGCATATATATATATATATATATATATATATATATGCACACACACATGTATATTATTTTTTTGGGGGGGTGGGAATCCCGATCTCCCCTGTCAGCTCACGCAGAGCCGGCGCTATCTGAGTGCCGGCTCTGCTTTAAGCCTCCATGGGCCGGCGGGGAGACCAAAGATCTACCTCACCGGCCCACAGCAGCATGGAGGGAGGCAGGAGAGGACCCAGGGAGCTCTAGACAGAAGCTCCGCCATGTTCCTCTCGCGATATCTGAGAGTTGATGCGGCAACGCTCAGATCTCGCGAGAGTTAACTCTATCCCTGCAGGCTAGAGTTCACTCTCCACTGGACCACCAGGGATGGCACATGGCAGCAAGGATTTACTAATCTGCCCCCACCTCCACAATCCCTCCAAACATACAGCACCTACACACATACAGCTCACACACACACAGTACACTAACCGCACCCTCACAAACACACACAGCACCTTTAAAAAAAAAACCACAACACCCTCACACACAGCACACTAACAACACACACACACATACAAACAGCAACCTCACAAACACACACACACACACAAACAGCACCCTCACAAATACACAGCACTCACACAAACAGCACCCTCACAGGACAAACACACACACACACACAAACACCCTCACACACAAACAGCACAGTCACAAACACACACAAACACCCTCACATCACACTAACAGCACACAGCACCCTCACACAGCACACTAACAGCACACACAGCAGTGTATGTGTGTGTGTGTATATATATGCACACGCCTATGACTTTGACTGTGTGACTGAAAAATGATGCATGTGTGCCTGTGGCTTGGGAGTAAAGACACACAGGTGAAGATGCTTTTTTTTTTTTTTTAAGCAGGGTGGGGGGCGACAAAATGCATCTTCGCCTGTGTAACTAAAAATCCTAGCACCGGCCCTGTGTGTTATGTATTGTCCAGAGTCTCCAGATCATAAGGTGAGTCTCCAGATCATAAGGTGAGCCACTAGTCATTCAACAAAAGTATGTTATTCCACTGCAAAGGTATATATTGTCTTTTTTATACAATTTTTTATTTGAGAAAGAAAACTTTACATTTATTAACTAAGGATATTCTTACAGCTGTAAATATTCAGTTAAAAGTAGGTTTTAAACTTTATAATTCAACATATGGTCTGGGTTTAAGTCACCCCTGGGAGAGCCGAAATAAGTCCAAACACATCACCCCAAAATCACTTTATATTAGTGTACTGCCACCCTCTTCAACTACTTTGGAGCAGTTCAGAATTAACAATAGATGATTTAATTTAACAAGGTCAATATACCATCTCCATGAATGTAATTTAATTAATACCCATATATGCCATTATTTTTGTGGAAGTTGTACATACTTTCACACTCCACATCCCACATTTCACTTTTTATGTATTTTGTGCGTTCAGCAGCACAGTCTGCTCCGATGTGGTTCCCTTTTCTGTAAAGCACAATCAATTCATCAGTCAAATGGAGATGTCACTGTAGTCAAAGATGCTTTTTAACCCCACCAGTTACTATCAAAAAGCTTTACATTTGAAACTGAAAACTTCAAATCGAGAACTAAACTCTGAAAATCTAGTTGTTTAGATTTTCCTGTACACATGTCAACTCACAGTCATTTTTCTCACTGGACAAAGCTGCTCTGTCACCCAATGTTGGGAAGACTGTGGCAAAGTACAGAGTGCAGACATATTTAAAAGGTTACTCCAACCCTTTAAGTCAGTTTACATTTTTGGTGTTACAGTGCCCCATTGGTAATTGCCAATAACTGCCCCCGCCCCTTAAAACTCTCCCAGGACCAATCTCCCTCCTCCGTCTGACGTCAGTAAGGACTTTGCGCAGTCAAATCACATGCTTCTCATAGAGATGGCACCGTTTTGATGGCTCAGAGCGCATTCACCCGCTGTCCGCCAGCAAAGGGGGTTGAGGGAGGGGTCTTCAATAAAAAAAAAAAGAAAGATATAAGTAATGGAGGGATGCAAGATGGACGGTACAGAGGAAAGGATGGGAGAGCTAGTTTCACTTTGCAGACACAATAAATTAGAAGATTGTTACAGCTGTTGCCAGCGTGCTGTGTGCGCTGACAGTAGAAGTACATTTTGCACAGAGTTGACATTTGGCAGTCCCAGAGTTCTGTGCTGCCAAGACACATGTGCCGGTTGTGTAACTAGCCCCTGGCACACAAATGCAAATATCTCTGGATGTGCAGCTTTTCAAACAGAAACACTGCACATTCAGATGCCTACCACCATGATTAATTCAAATCACTGAATATATATTTTATGTAACACTATAATTAAAAGTAATTAAACAAACAAAATTAGTGAGGGAGTTAATATTTAATAACAGAGTGACTGCTCCTTTGTTTCAGAATTAACCCTAGTACTACTGACTTTGGTGTGAAGAAATAGAAGGGACCATATCTTCAGATCTCTCCTGGTTACTAGGTAACCTGTTTTGACTCCAGTTTGTTTTAATTTGTTAATTCAGTTTTGCTCAATCTTTGGGCAAATATTATGGATTTCTGAAGAACTCAGTGCAAAAATCATCTGAGTGGATTTTGTTAAAGGAACACTATAACATTTGGAATACAAATATGTATTTCTAACGTTATAATGTTCCTGTCCATAGTACTGTTAGGTGTCCCCTCGTTTGGCACTGAAAGGATTAAAAACCCTTTTTTACTTACTTGGTTTCCAGCACCGAGGCACCTTTGGCGCTGCTCACATCTCCTCCCCAAGCGCCATCACAAGGAGGTTGGGCCTCCTAATAGGAGCATTCGGGACCTAGTGCACTAATTGCACTTGTGTGGCTTCGGTATTACGTGACCCGAGTTTTACTCGGTTTGTGGCTGTCATTATGATGTTTCTCAAAAACTGCAATGTTTTTTATTGCAGGGTAAAGGAGTCAGGAACACTGCACCCAGACCACTTCATTTAGATGAAGTGGTCTGGGTGATTATAGTGTTCATTTAACTTGCCTCTTATTAGAACATATTGCTAGAAAAACATTATTTTATACATTTACTTGTATGGGATTCTCACCATACAACTAATTTTAAGCCATACACTGGATTATACTACTTGAAATGAGCACATACAATGTTAATCACTAAATAAATCTGATGCTGATTCTTTTAGTACAATATTAAAATAAATACTAAAGTTGTATTAGTAGAATAGGCCATAAATCTAAGCAGCACATTTTGTTGGAAACTTTTTTGTTTGTTTTGCCTTTTGTGGCTGTAAATGTTATGAACAGTACTCTACAATACTTAGTGTTGCTGTGTCCTGCATCGGCTGTGTTTCGGGAAAAGATGATGGGTGAGTAGTTCTGTAATTTGTGTCTTACAGAGATGAAAATGTGATTAAGTTCAAACAGACATGCATTTTGAGCAGATTCTCACATTTCTGCTTGCTAACAGGGCTTTGTCATTAAATTCTGACCGGAAAGTCCAGACCTACCATGTCACGTTATCCTCCCAATCACCTGACAGAGCAGCTTTATCACCCATTGTTAGGAGAACTAACAGCCTTAGCCCATAATTATCTGCATTTAAAGGAACACTATAGTGTTAGGAATACAAAGCTGTATTCCTCTGCCCTTGTGGCCCCCCTTGCTTTCCTATGGGGTTTTTGCAAGACACTTTCACAGAGTTAAATTGTCCGGTACAGAGCCACTAGAGGCAGCTTTACCCCTTTAATGTAAACATTTAAGTTTTCTGAAACTGCAGTGTTTTACATTGTAGGGTTAAGGGGGCAGGAACACGGCACCCAAACCATTTCAATGAGATGAAGTGGTCTGTGTGCCTATAGTGTCTCTTTAAACCCATATGTGAGCTCTCAGTATATAGATTGATTTGATTGGTTGTTCTGTTGGGCTGCCTGCAATCATTGCACACATGCGCACTACAGGCAGGTAATTTGCCTGTGATGCTAATTTTATCAAGGACTTGGCGATTCACCAGCCCCACACATACCTCCCTTTCCCAATATCAGACACACCAAAGATGGCATTTCTGACAGACATTTAAAATGAAAGTTCTGTTGAGTATCAGAAAGAAAGATGTCCACCATATTCAGCAACCACCACATACCAACTGGCAATTTTTTTTTTGCAGTTTGGTAGAGTTTAGAGAATTAGATCCTGGAAGAGATCTTATTATAGATAACAAAAGGGAGATTATTACAATCTGGGCGTGATACAGACCTAACTATTTTTGTAAGCAATTAACTGCTGTCATTTAATTCTAAAGAAGCTAGCTCCACCCAGCAGTGTACTTTTTGTCTTTGTAATCCGTGATTGGAAGTAGAGATAGTGTAGTACATTTAGACAAGACTCCCACAATTTGCAGATCATGCAAAACCTGTGATTTCAGTATTGCATTGTCATGCATTGTCAGGAATTCATTTTTTTATTGAATTTGAGCACACCAGGTTTAGCGGAACATGTCAATACAATCTATATTCCATGAGATGCTCTATATTCTTTACAATTATCTTAACTATTTAGGAACAGAGGCATACTTGGAACAAAGGGTAGAAAAGAACATTGGCTTGCCTTCTTAACTGTCAGTTTTTGGGGTCATTCTGCACCGCCTTACCTCCTTTTGTTAGAGATATTACACACAAGCATTATGATATAAAAACATATCCACACACACTCACATACGTACTTGACTTTATTCATGGGCAGACTGACAACTTATGAGCCCCTTGTACCCACCAACTTGCAAGCTACACAAATATACATCATGCCCACATACACGTACGGCCCACATGTACATCCTTGTGTTACAAAAAGGGTTGTAATGTGGGGGCTAGGAGCTTCAGTGGGGGACAGGAGCTGTAGTGTCAATGCATTCCTATGGGGAACATTCAGTATCTTCATGCAGGCATCTGACTGAGTGTGAGGGGAATATGGTCCAGGCTCTCCCTCCTCTGGTCCTGCCTCTTAGTCTCCCTCCTCTCTCTCCTGGCTTGTTGGTAAGCAGACAGGAAGTACATCCTACCACTAACACAGCATTAACCAGAGCAGGGGGGCCCAGTCATGCAGATAAATTGAAATATTGTCTTACTTTTGCATCATAGCTGCCCGTGCAGGAGGCGCACGTCGACGTTATTATGTGATGTAATGTTGCACACCTCTGTGCACTGGGCTGGAATCATCATCTGCTTTCCCTGGACCTACCTCTGCTCCTGGGTAAGCAGTGCTGGGCCTGAGGATGGTACGGTTACTTTTAGTTATAGTAACTATTGAAAGAAAATAGATTTTGTTATGAAGTATATGAAAAAAATATGAAGAAAAATTCATCCCTATTTCCTTTACAATTACAGAGTTGGGATATTTAGAACAAGTAATTGACATACGAAAATTAACAGAGACAAGAGGCCTTTCTCAAACAAACTTTCAATCAATGAGGAAGGGGTAAAGAAACGAGAAATAACAGCATGTCAGATGGGAGAAGGGACTGATGGCTAACATGCCTGTATCGACATAAGCTGGTAAAACTGGTGTTGGGAAAAAGCGAACAGGAGAAATAGTAAGCTGGGCTGGGAAGTCGAGGGAACTGAGGAACGCAATTGTAATGGGAGAAGAGTCACCCAGAAAGTTGGTAAGCTTTCCAAAAGAGATATATTTTCAGTGACTTCTTAAAGGACTGGTGGCTAGGAGGGAGTCTGAAGACTTGGGGTAGGGAATTCCAAAAGAAAGGGGTATACCTCAAAAAATCAGGTGAGAATTGGCAGTGTGGGAACAAGTGATGTCATGAAGCTTTTGTTCGCATAGTGAAGGTAATGAGAAGAGGGATGTATTTGTGAAGAGAACATGTAGTGAGGACTAGAGTTAATGATGGCATTGTAGGTTAGTGTTAGCAATTTTAATTAGATGCTGAAGTGTACAGGTGTGACAGTAATCACCATCACCTGGGGTATACCTGCTGATGCTTGCTACCAAGTAGGTGGATTTGGCTGTGGAGCCTGTACATTGCCACCTATTGGTAGCAACAGCAATACGCACTACCTAAATAGCAAGGCTAGTTAATTTGCATATACAGGTATATTTGCATTATGATGGCTTCTGTAGGCAGGAGAGATATTTCATGTTAATTATTGTCTTCCCACCCCTTTATTGTTATGTTTATGTGTTATTATGAGTGCCTGTAGAGCCAAGTAATAAAATAAATGTTAGTTCCTTTTGGAAATTTGTGTCCTGTGTGGATTTTTAGGGATCCCAGTGACAGAGTCTTCTGAACTGTTGGCTGGCTGCACGATCCCTCTAGCTCTGGGATAAATCAAGAGTGCTAGGCCTGAGAGCTGCAAGTGCCTTTGTAAAGGACAATAGCAATCACATTCCAGGCAGAGGTGGATACCTGCCAGAAAGAAGGGCTGCAGCGAGGCAGAGGGGACGATACCTGCCTGAAAGAAGAGCTGCAGCCTGGTTGGGTGGAAAAGCTCCAGAGGGACCTCAGTCAAGCCTCCGCGACTGAGGTCTGAAGTGTTCCAGGGTCACGGCAAGCGGCTAGGAAGCAGAGAGGGCGGAGGTACTCAGTTGGAGTACAGGAGCTCCGTCACAACAGAAAGCCAATCAATGATTGGCAATGGGTGAGGTGAGGGAGTAGTGGTGAGCCTGATGGCAACATTCATTATTAGACTTAAGAGAGGCAATGCAGTTATTTAGAAGGCCGTTAAGTAGTGAGCTGCAATAATTAAGTCAGGAAATAAAAAGTGAATGAAAAAGTGCCTTTGGTGAATTAGAAAAGAGCTAATGCGGGCAATATTTTTTTATTTAATTTTTTTTATTCTTTATTTTTTCAGCTTGGCAGGAACAGCAAACAAATGCTTAGCATACCGGCTTGTGCAAAAGCCCACTGTACATAACATACATGCCCACTTATTTGTACAATAGATTACCTAGTACAAGGTCTTTCCCACTCTGCTCTTTTTTACCGTCCGCCAAGGAATGTTTTATATTTTAAAAGAATAAACATAGCATACTACTAACATTGTACAGTATACATTGCCTCACTTTCTGAAGCACCAATGCTTAAACAGCCCTTTAGTTCGGCCTTTCGTACCCGACATACGCACATTCCCACGTTAAGCATGAGATAATAGTGAAGGAAGATGAAAAAGGAGAGAAAGGGAAAGAGACACATAGAAAGAGATGAGGGGGCGTAGGCGCGGGAGGCGGAGGAAGGGGGCGGCAGGCTCTTTACGTGTGTACATGCACTGCAGTCCGGTGGTCTCTGTTAGGGGCGACTGTCTGTCATACCTCCGCTGTCCTCCAGGCCCTATAAAGATCTCCTCTTATTCTCTTCCCTATCCCATTTGGCTGTTATCCCAGGGTTCCCATATTCTTTGAAACGCTACCGTGGTCCCTTTTACCCTAGCCATTAGGTCATCCATTAGTTTTCTATCCTTGATCTTAGAGACTACCCCCGAGAAATTCGGGCCCTCCGGGGACAGCCACGCTGTTGCATCGCTCTGCGCGCGCTTAAGGTGATTTTGTGCAGTAGTTTCTTCTCTCTCCTGGTCCACCCCTCCAGTGACCTATTTAACAGGTGTACCCAGGGGTCCAGGGCAGGCGATGTATTGAAGATCTGTATCAGTTAGTTCCCAACCGATTTCCAGAATCTAGTTATAATTGAACATTCCCATGTATATATGTTCCTCTAGTTCCGCAGCCCCTCCAACAGTCATATGTGTTTGTTTTGTGCATTCTAAAGAGCTTCACTGGTGTGGTGTACCACCGGAACATGGTTTTCCACGACTGTTCCTGTAGTGTCACGCACATTGATGTATTTTTGTTTGCTTTCCAGATTTCCTGCCACTCAGTACTCTCTAGAACCTTGCCCAGGTCTCGTTCCCACTGGTCAGTGTAAGTCAGTCTACCCCACTCGGTGTTTTCGAAGCAGAGGTGGGCGTACAACAGCGTTATCAATCCTTTGGGTGCTGTCCCTGCTGAGCACAATATCTCATAAAAGGTCATTGAGCTGCAGGCCGCTGCTTTAATATGAGGTTGGTTAGCAAAAACCCATATGTATCAGCAGGGTAAACAGGTATGGCCACCGGACCCTATCAAAAGCCTTCTCAGCATCTATGGAAAAGACCAGTGTAGGTGTCCCAGTGACCGCCTGTTTCCAGATTAAGTCTATATTCCTCCTGGTATTTTCAAATAGTTGTCTACCAGGAATTAATCCAACCTGGTCCGCGTTGATTAATGAGTTCAGTAGAGGGTTTAGTCTGTCCGCCTGTATCTTAGCCAGTATCTTAATGTCATGATTAATGAGTGATATGGGTCTGTAATTTTCCGGTTGGAGCAGATCTTTATCGGGTTTGGGCAGCAATACTATCGTGGCCAACGACATTACCGGATCCGGGGCAGATGCTTGTCTCAGTCCCGCAAAGAGCTTCACCAACCTCGGTGTAAGCTTGTCAGGACTTACATTACGAATCCTCTCCGACTCAGTTCTGACACTTCCGTTGTATGCGGAACAGTTACTGCCCCCTTTTCTGACGCGGCTTTCTCAAACCCTTATAGAGAAACCGCGCCTGTGGCGAAACCAACCTCGCCACTGTGAACTGGAGAAGCCTGGTTGCTCGCCTGCTCCCTTTGGACTATGGCCCTGCAGGTTAAACTGTTTATTTCCCCTGCAGAAAGGCTTATTTGTGTGATCTGAGTGCCATTCATCTAATAATGTGCACTCAGATCCCAGCTATCTAGGGATATGTGAAATGTCTGTGTGTTATGTGTAAATGTGACTTTATGTATTTTAAAGTGTTTTGTGTCTTTTTGCAACCATGTGCTTAATGGAGTCTTGTGTCTATCCTGGGAGATAATTGAATTACTTATCTCCAGGATAGAAGACTCTAAAACTGGTTTGGGCCAGAAAGCCATGCTTCATTTAGTCACAAAGGACTTTTTACTAACTTTTGAACCCCTTGTCTGATTTGTGCCATTTTTTAATATGTTGTTCCCCTGAATGGATTGATTGTGAATATGTAATTTTATGTGAATGTGATGTATGGTTTTAGAGTTATGAAAGTTGGGTAGAAAGTATGTTTTAACTGTATGTGTAATTGAGTTTCCTCTCAGGATAAGGGGAGGGAATATGTGGGATGTAACTGTGATGTGATTGGTTGTTTTGTAACGCCCTGTGGGCTGTACTATGTTTGTGGATTGGGAATAAAAGAGACTGTATGTGACAGTACAGAGAGTTCCTGTTTTAACCCTCAAAGTGAAGTGTCGTCTCATTATTGGGGGAAGGATTTATTGTATGCTGTTCCAGTTTGACTGCTAGGAGAGTAAACCTATTCGTATGGTTCCTATTCAACTGTCTACAGCATTCATATGCTTGAGAGGATTCATATGCTTCTCCGTTCGGTGGTTGTGGTGTCTGCTGCAGTGCTTGGAGTCCTCAGGAAGCGCTAGGAGCATCCTTTAACGGAGGTACCCATTCGGGGTGCCAGGTGATCCGTTACA
>OW240919.1:135949815-135990733 GCA_933207985.1 Pelobates cultripes
TCATCTATCTCCTTGCGCATGTTCGCCCGTACCGCTTCTGGGATGCGGTACGGGGTCTGACACATGGGAAGTTGCCCTGGGGTGTCTACTCGGTGAGTGGCCAGAGGAGTGTAACCAGGTACATTAGAGAAGATATCCTGCTTCTCCCTCAACAGCTGTTGTACCTCGCTCCGCTCCTGTGGGCTCAACCGATCCCCCAGGGTGACCTCTCCTAAGTCCCCGGATAACTGACCCTCTCCCAGCAGATCCGGGAGAGGTAAACTGTCAAACTCCTCGGAGTTAGGCGCACATATAGCGGTCACTTCCTCCGAGCGCTCCTGGTAGGGCTTCATCATGTTCACATGGAGCATGCGTCGCCCCCCAGTACCAACGCACGAGCCGACTATATAAGTGGTGTCACACCGTTGTTCCACCACCTTATAAGGGCCCTGCCAGGCGGCCTGCAGCTTATCGTGTCGGACAGGTTTTAAGATTAACACCTTCTGCCCGACCTGAAAGCTACGGTCTCTGGCGCCCCGATCATACCATGTGCGTTGGCGTGTCTGAGCCGCCTGCAAATTTTCGCGTACCGTCTGAGTTAAGGCCTCAAGGCGGTCTCGGAATGCCAACACATAGGGCATGATGGGGGTACCGTCAGTGCTCCGTTCTCCCTCCCAATGCTCTCTGATCAAATCTAAAGGCCCTCGTACCCTGCGGCCAAACAATAGTTCAAATGGGGAGAACCCAGTGGATTCCTGCGGCACCTCCCGGTAAGCAAAGAGGAGGTGCAGCAGGAACTTCTCCCAGTCCTTGTGGGTCTCTGCGAAGGTTCGGAGCATTTGTTTCAATGTACCGTTGAAACGTTCGCAGAGCCCATTCGTCTGGGGGTGGTAAGGGGAACAAATGAACGGCTTAATGTCACAAAACTTCCAGAGGCGCTGCGTGACTTCGGCGGTGAACTGGGTGCCCTGATCGGAGACAATCTCCCTGGGGAGTCCCACCCGGGAGAATATCTTCATCAGGGCTTCCGCTACTGTCTCAGCCTGTATATTCGTCAGGCCCACCGCCTCTGGATATCTAGTGGCATAATCTACTACGGTCAGGATAAATCTTTTACCTGACGGGCTTGCTTTGTTGAGGGGTCCTATTAGGTCCACTGCTACCCTGCTAAAGGGTTCCTCGATTATGGGGAGGGAATGTAACTTGGCCTTGCGCCGGTCCCCCCTTTTCCCCACCCTTTGACAGGTATCGCACGTGTTGCAATACCTGCGCACCTCCTGGCTAATTCCCGGCCAAAAGAAACTTTGGGTTAGCCTGTATCGGGTCCTGCTGACCCCTAAATGTCCAGATAGCGGAATGTCATGAGCTATCCGTAGTAACTCCGCCCGGTACCGCTGAGGTACCACTAACTGCCTCATCACAATCGGGTCTGACCCGGATACCTGCTTATCCGTCTCCCGATATAACAGCTGTTTGTCCCAAATAAACCTTTCGCCCTCCCCCCCAGGCGTGTCTGCTGTCACCTTGTCCCTATACACCTGCAAAGTGGGATCAGTCACTACCTCAGCTGCAAATTCGCTAGGAGGGGCCCAGGGAACACAGTCAGGGGAAGGGGAAGGATCTCTTACCTGGACCTCCGGGAGTGTGTTGTAGTCCTGGGTGCAGGCCTGTTGTCGAGTGACCACAGGGTGAGCTTCTCCTGTGATGGGTGTCTGGGGCTCAAAAGCAGATGTGAGCCTCCCCAGATCGTTCCCCAATAAAACCTCCGCCGGTAACTGCGGCATCAACCCCACCTCCACATGCCCTGCCCCCGCTCCCCAATGCAAATGTACCCTTGCTGTGGGTAGCCGGTATACTGCTCCCCCGGCTACCCTGACGGCCACAGTCTTGCTAAGTTTAGCTTGGTCTGAGACCAGGTGACTTTTTACCAGGGTGATGGTGGCTCCTGAGTCACGTAGCCCCTGAACTGCTTTTCCCTCCAGATACACGGTCTGCCTGTGATGCTGGCGGTTGTCTGCGTTAGCCTGGACGGGATCTGCCTCGTGCGGTACCTCCCACTGCTCTACGGTTGTGATGGGAACTGCTGAACCATACGGTGTGGCCACGATGTCCTGGTAGTGATGGGCTGCGGCGGCTCTCGGTGGTGGTGGTGGACCGGGTCGGATCCAGGTGGAACGGTCCCGCAGCTGGGGGCATTCCCTTTTATAATGTCCCCACTTCTGGCAGTGGTGGCAAGGGCCCGACGTGGGCTGGCGGAAACGTGGCTGTGTAGCGGGTGGTGGTGGTGGTGGTGGCAGTGACCTTGGTAGAGCTGGCGTGTAGTTATTTCCCCCAAAGGTTTTAAAAGGTACTTTTGGAGCTGCAGGTTTTTGCTGCCTGCGTGCATCCAGGTACTCGTCTGCCTTCCTGGCTGCTTCGGTAAGGGAGGTAGGGTTTCTGTCTCTTACCCACTCCTGTACCTCGCTGGTTACTCCTTCATAAAATTGCTCCAGCAGTACCATTTGCAATACATCCTCCATAGACCGTGCCTTGCTCGCTTGCACCCACCCCAAGACTGCTCGTTGTAGTCTGCATGCCCACTCAGCATGTGAGTCTTTCTCCACCTTCTTTAGATCCCTGAATCTCCGCCGGTATGCTTCTGGTGTTATAGCATACCTGGCCAGTATAATTTCTTTCACTTTGTGATAATTCCGAATTTCATCATTCGGTACAGTCCGGTATGCCTCAGCTGCCCTCCCAGTTAACCTTCCTGCCAAAATGGGTACCCAGTCCTCTGCGCTGATTCTATGCAGTGCACACAGTCTCTCGAAATCTTGCAGGAAAGAGTCTATATCTTCCTCTGCCTCCACATATGTTTTAAAAGCCTGGTACGGTATTTTCGGCTTACCTTCATGTGGCATATTTACTGCAGAGCTGCGTTCTGGGGCCGCTGTTTGACTCCTCAGTATAAACTCCTGGACCTCCGTTATCGTTTTGGAAATAATCTCTGTTGGAGGGAGTTCCCCATAGAAAGACAGCCGAAATTGTACCTGCCTCTGGAACTCCCTTTGTTCCGGTGTTTCTCCCGAATTCCCCTGTTCGGGAACCGAATCGCCTTCCATTCGGTACTCCGCCATCAGTTCAGTGATAAGTGCCGCTTTTGTCTTATTGCTGGCTTGTATACCCCTTGCCTCCAGAAGGTCTTTTAGCGTGGAGCGTTTTAGTGTGGCAAAATCAATCTCCATCCGTACTCCATTTAGGCTTGTTCCTCTGTGAGTCTGGATCCCACCGCTGCCAACCAATGTAGCGGAGATGCAATAGTACCCAGGTTATCTCCGCTTATAATCCAAGTGAGACTCAGGAACAAGTAAATAGTAAATCCAAAGGCAGGGTTTCCAGCAGGTAAAATACAGCAATATCCCAACAGCAATCCCAATAACTGGACGACACACAGTTTCAGGAGCATAACTGACAAGCCTTTAATCACAGTCTCCTTATAAAGCATGCTCCCATGCAAGGGAGGGATTACAGTAATTATTACAGTAGCCAATCCTGTCCTGGTAACCTCCCACACATCCCCTCCCCTCAGCCAGCATCATAATCCCCTTAGCCAGCACAGCACACCAATTCCCCCCATTTCTGGATGTACCCCTAAACGTAGGGGTACCCCTTTAAATCATACATCCCTGGGTAGCCCTGATCTGGGTGAACAACATATCCAAAAATCACCCAGATCGGACCAGGGGTTCGGGAAAAGTATGGAGGGAATAAAATGACCGACCGCACGAACAGAGATAGCCGAATTCGGTTCCATGTGAATGGGCCTTGCGGTCGGTCCTGGCATAAGGGAATAAATACACGAAAGCCTCTAGCTATAGAGGCTAGGGAGGGTTCGCCTGAATCCCCTCGTTCGGTATTCTCTATTTACCGAACGAGGGGCCGTTCGGTAGTTTGGAACCGAACGGACCAGGGCTGTGGAGGTCTCAGCGGTGTTCGCCTACTCGAGTGTCCGATTTTAGTTCCAGACACTCGACGGCAAAACACCGCTGTTCGGGAGTTTTAAAATGGCCGCCGCCACGTGTTCGTTTGTCGAATGGCGGCCACCCCCGAGAACAAAGGACGGCTACTTACTGTTCAATTACCCGTTCGCAACAATGTTGCAACGGGTAATTGAGGACACACTTCACACAGGGAGGTCTGGTTGTTCGGTAGTTTCATTCGAATAAACTAAGGGAATGAAACTACCGAACAATCAGAGGAATACAATTCTTTTTCAATACACAGAAAATACAGCAGATACACGGATGCAGCTTTATACAGTATTTTTGTAGGGTCGCCTGGTGCAATCCGCTACACTTTCCAGATTTCCTGCCACTCAGTACTCTCTAGAACCTTGCCCAGGTCTCGTTCCCACTGGTCAGTGTAAGTCAGTCTACCCCACTCGGTGTTTTCGAAGCAGAGGTGGGCGTACAACAGCGTTATCAATCCTTTGGGTGCTGTCCCTGCTGAGCACAATATCTCATAAAAGGTCATTGAGCTGCAGGCCGCTGCTTTAATATGAGGTTGGTTAGCAAAAACCCATATGTATCAGCAGGGTAAACAGGTATGGCCACCGGACCCTATCAAAAGCCTTCTCAGCATCTATGGAAAAGACCAGCGTAGGTGTCCCAGTAACCGCCTGTTTCCAGATTAAGTCTATATTCCTCCTGGTATTTTCAAATAGTTGTCTACCAGGAATTAATCCAACCTGGTCCGCGTTGATTAATGAGTTCAGTAGAGGGTTTAGTCTGTCCGCCTGTATCTTAGCCAGTATCTTAATGTCATGATTAATGAGTGATATGGGTCTGTAATTTTCCGGTTGGAGCAGATCTTTATCGGGTTTGGGCAGCAATACTATCGTGGCCAACGACATTACCGGATCCGGGGCAGATGCTCGTCTCAGTCCCGCAAAGAGCTTCACCAACCTCGGTGTAAGCTTGTCAGGACTTACATTACGAATCCTCTCCGACTCAGTTCTGACACTTCCGTTGTATGCGGAACAGTCACTGCCCCCTTTTCTGACACGGCTTTCTCAAACCCTTATAGAGAAACCGCGCCAGTTTTAAAATTGCTTAGTGAATGAGTTAGGTTACTTCTGTATTCATACCGCCGGCTAAGCTCCTCTCGTGGAATATTGTGTACCGAACTTCTGGATTGAAAAAACAGATTCCCTGCCTTCTCCTCTCCTCTGATCATGGACTGTATTTTGATTATCCTGCTCTCTCCAACCCTCAAGAACCGGACTGTTAAAAGTTTATGCTCCTTCCTGGCTACAACTACCCTGCCTTTGGAAGACTACTCACATCAAAAACTAAGTATACACTTTATCATAATTCTGGAAATTGCATAATTAATTAACTTTCACCTGCTTACTAAATTTCTCCTGCTTCAACTTGGCTGCCACTATCTCTGATACAGTTGCTTTTGCCTTCAACCTATCCACGAATCCTTAAAGCTACTGGCTACAGTAAATTGTGCTTACTTAAAGGACTTTTTCCTATCGCTAATGATACTCTGTTTAAATAAATAAGGAAAATTCTAATCTGCAGTTGTGTTCCACATCTCTTCTACCTGTGACATAACAAAGCTCCTCTCAAAAGGTTTTATAGTAGGCTCCGTCGAACTCATCAGGTCCGGGTGCCTTGTTCCCACTCAGGCCCGAGATGGCTCTGTCCACGTCTTCCTTCATTATATCAGCCGCTAGGCTATTCTTCGCATCTCTTGACAATTTGGGTAGCGCCAGTCCTTCCAGAAACCCAAGTATGCGTTCTTCTTCATGCCCATGATGGGGGAAAGCCTCCGGTGTGTGGTTGTACAAGAGTTTGTAAAAATCCTCGAATACTGAGGGAATATCCTTCGGGTTCGTTTTTATGGAGCCGTCCGGGTGTTTTATGGCCGTTATATGGGATCTTTCCTGTCTAGGCCCAAGCAGTCTGGCTAGGAGTGTGTCCATTTTATTGGCCTTCTCGTAGTATGTCCTCCTTCCCCATACCATTGACCTGGCCGCATCATCTAGCAGTAACGTACGTATGGAACGTCTTACAGATTCTAATTGGCGATAAGTCCCATCGTCCGGCGTCATTTTATGTCGAAGTTGGAGTGTTCTAAGCTGTGCCATGAGGGTATCCAACGTTTGAAATTTCAATTTCTTCCTCCTAGTTGCTAATTTTATGAAGGCCCCCCGCACTACCGACTTGTGGGCCGCCCAGACATACTCATCTGCATCTCTGGTTTGTTGTTTATATGAAAGTATTCCACTATCTCGGCCCTAATTTGTTCTATTATTTCTGTATTGCGGAGTAAAGAGTTATTAAGCTTCCACGTCCAGGAAGTACGCAACGCATAAGTTTCCTAGTGTGAAAGACGCCTCTGCGTGGTCCGACCAGGAGATATTACCTTGGGGTTGAGTCCCTCATTTAATTTCCGGGTGGTACCCCCCTTCTGCAATTCCCTCCTCTAATATTTGGGTGCTTTTGTGTCAGGCGGCTGCCATGGGTTACCCAGGGTCCCCGCCCCCCAGCTCCTCCCCTGGCCCCTGTAGGCTCGTTACGGAGACTATGTGGCAGAGGGCCCGTCCCACTGAGACCTGGACTACCCAGCTTTCCAAGTTTCGTCATAACTTGTAGTGCCCTTGATCTCCGCTCATCCGTGGACCCGCCCATGGTATTTTGCAGCAATCATGGCAGCTATTAGCTCACATGAGTACGTGATAACTTCCGTTTACCCAATTGACCCATGTTGTGAGCCTCCATAGCCAGCCCATAAAGAGCCTGCCCTACCCGCACATGAAAGGAACATTCGTATTACCAACTTATATACATTTTCAAATGTATTTTTTGTTTTGTTGCTTTGAACTGGAACTGGTTTTGAAGCTTATGCCCCAATTGCAATATTAAATGTTATTATATATTTTTTTGTTTTTGTTTTTCAGGGGGTTGGTAGAGTAAGTAATAGAATATAAAACCAAAACAAAAGGGATGACAATTGTCGTAGTTGCACTACGGTACCCTAATATGTTGTAGGTGCTAAGTGCTACAAGGTTGGGGTGGCAGGATCCCCCCTGAGACTCACATGCCGACATTTCCCCTTTTCCCCTCCCCGCCTCCCGCCGGGACCTCAGTATGAGTGTCACCCATCAATGATTTCCCATGTATGTGTCACGGGTGCCGGTACAGAAACCGGGACCCCTTAGTGCCTGATGAGAAGTTAGTAGTCTTCAGCGTGGAAGTGGATTATCAGGGCCTGGTGCAGGGTAACCACACGCCCTCTGGTGTTGAGCACCAGCGTTTGTGCGGCCACATACCAGAACCCTGATTCAGCTACAGCGGATGCCAGGAACTAGAAGCTAGGAAGTAAGCAGACCTCCCAGGAGATAAATAGGGAGTCTCTGCAGCAAGAATGTATCCAGTACAGAAACAAGGCAAGGCTAGGATAGTCACCAAACATGAAAACAAGACAGAACTAGTAGAACCCAGAACCAGAGGAGGATAGGAAGCTAAACCCAGAACATGTACACAATACATAAGGGAACATTAACTAAACAGGGGCAGGACAGGACTGTACATGGACTGGGAATACAAACTAAAACAATACGAGATATAATAGGCAAAACAAGAGGAGACATAACTAAGCACTATATATGAAAAGTATGGGGATTTAGTTACATTATATGATCATATATTGCAAAAGCCTGCCACAACACCAATGTACCCCATATTCGGCAGGTCCTCCACTGCCTAATGTTCGCTAAAACAACCAAAGAAGACATATATAGCACTTACCTGCAAGAAAGGGCAGAAGCCTTGAGCAGCTGCCTGCAGGAACTCTGAAACAAAGGGAATGATGGAAAACAAATGGGTGTGGCTACATAAAACAAACATTTAAAGGAAACCTGGACACTGGGAATTCCAGGGACGGATTACAGGAATGAACCCAGAAAAACCCAGCATAAAGAAAACCAGACATAGAATAGAAAACCAGAAAAACCAAGAAAAACTAAACAAGAAATGTAAAAAGAGTACTGGATACCAGAAGCCATCACCCGACTGATCCGCAGAACAAGGCATGATGTGACAGTATGCCCCGCATAGGGGTGTCCATAGCCTGATGTCCCTTGGTGTTATATGGGATCCGGGGGGAAATCGCAGTTTTATGCCCTGTGTGTCACAGCCCGTCACCCCCTCTGAGCTGAAGTCCCCTGCTCGGTGTACCCATATGCGGGGACCCACCATTAAGCCCTAATTGTTCCTGCCGCCCCCTGTGCTTTGACGCCCAAGTCTTTCCTCCGCTTGGTGCAGGCAGTTGAGCACTGTCAGGGGTGAGATAATGGGAACTTTCCAGATACCGCACATTAACCCTGTCCAGGCTATCCCGTGTCCCCCATCCCTCTCCCAAACCTAGTCAATACCTCGCCCCAGAGCCCTGGGTTGCTCGGCTTCCCTCCCGCAGGACCTCCAATGGGCTACCCCTCTGGTACCGCTCCCTGTCCAAAGGTAATCACCCTTGCCCTGGCAGAAAAAGATCCACGTCCCCCACCCACAACTGGAACTGTAGGCCCTCACCCTTGGGTAGTCCCTCTGTGCCCTCCGCGTTATACGATACCATTTGCCTCTCGCTCCCACCTCCTGCCATTCAACTGGTATCTGTGGTAATTCTGCTGGATGCCTCTCCACACTGGGAAGGTCCGTCGGAGGCTGTATGCCTAGGCCCGCAGGCAATATTTTATGGAAGGTGGCAGTTACTGGATTTTGAGACAGACTGCATATGAGAAGTTTTAGAAAGAAAACGGGAAGACATTCCATTTGTGTGATAGAAAAGAGGCAGTTTGGGGCATGTACTGAAAGGGCAGGGGATAGGTCAGGAGACGTAAGGTAGATCTAATAAAAAGGCAGCATATAGACAGTTTTGAAAATCCAAAACAGTTAATAAGGTTACTAAGAAAGGCATTGTAAATAGATAATAAAAGAGGACCAAGAACAGAGTCTTAGGTAACATCAACTGAGATGGCCAGTTAGGAGGAGATGGCACCAAAGAAGTACACACTAAATGAGTGTTCAGAAAGATAGGATGAAATCCAGGAACATACAGTATCATGGATTCCAAGGTTGTGGACGGCTTGAAAAAGTAGTCAACAGTATCAAAGGCAGCAGAGAAGTTCTAGACAGATTGAAGAGGGTTAAGGAGAGAGTTAGTATTTAGAAAGCAAACACAGGCCTCTCAAGAAGCTTAAAAGTGAATTGGAGTAGCGGTAAGGGACAATAGTTAGAAAGGGAAGTAGGGTCAAGAGAGGGCTTTTTTATGATTGGACAATGTCAGAAGAGATGGCATCAAGAGGATATATGGTGAGGCAAGAGGATAGGAGAAGTTTTGAGACCTCTTGCTGTGAGACAGTGAAGAGGAATTAAGAGTGGATGAATAAACATCTATGTATTGGAGGGAAGGATGAAAGAGGGCAGATTGCATTACACAATACATTCTTTATACACACTGCATCATCAGCAAAGCACTCTCTATCACTACAGCCCTAGACACATAAAGAACACCGGAAACACAAAACAAACAGATCTGTTTACACACACACACTACACCACAAACAGCCCCCTTAACACACACACAATCCCACAATCAGTCTCCTAATGCATTCACAGTGCAATTTCCTGCCCCAGTCCCACTTTGTCCTCTACTATTTCAGTTTTGGCGTTTGTGACATTATAAATGTACAGTTTCTTTATATTATTTCTATTTTCATTCAGAGAAACCAAAATTAATACTCTAGTGCAGGTAAAAAACTGCACTCACCGTAAAGTCCTTTTTCCTTAATATGGTGGCAGTACAATAGGGATGTACTCTTCCCTCGGGACAAGCATCTGAAATAAATAATTAACATAAAAAGTACCTCCTCTTACCAGGTATAAGAGACCCAACCAGCCCAGGGACCTCAGTGAATCCATAGAACACCCAAATATAATATATATACATAAAGGGAGGGAGTGATGTACTGCCACCATATTAAGGAAAAAGGAATTTACGGTGAGTAAAATTACATTTTTTCCTGACATATGGTGGTAGTACAATAGGGATATATTGAGATCCCATACTAAGGGCGGGAATTTAGGCAATAACAGCTTGTAACAACTTGTGCCAAAAGTCAGCGTCAGAGGCAGAGAATACGTCTAGCCTGTAATGCTTGACACAAGTGTTGAAAGAAGACCAGGTAGCCTAAGGTGCAAATATCTTCCGGTGAGGCACACGCTTTTTCGGCCCAAGAGGCAGCCATGGCTCTAGTAAAATGTGCTTTCAAGGAGGCAGGCAGAGGTAGATTCGAGGAAGAATAAGCCAATTTAATAGTATCCACCAGCCATCTAGCTAAAGTGGCCCTGGAATTTAAATTCCAAGAGGCCTTTAAATTTTCCAAAGAAATTCACGAATAGATGATCAGTCATCCTATACGTTGAGGAGCGGTCCAAGTAGATTTTCAGAGACCTACCCACATCTAGTTGGCTCTAATCAAATTTCCAATCTGGCATAGATGGATAGAGATGTCGCGAACCGTCCGCGAACTTCCCGCGAACGGTTCGCCACGAGCTGTTCGTGGCGAACTCCGGTCAGCTGACACATCCCGGCCAATCTCCAGCAGACCCTCCCTCCCAGACCCTCCTACTTCCTGGACAGCATCCATGTTGGGAGGGAGGGTCTGCTGGAGATTGGCTGGGATGTGTCAGCTGTCCGGAGTTCGCCGCGAACAGCTCGTGGCGAACCGTGGCGAACTGTTCGCGAGAATTTCGCGGACGGTTCGCGACATCTCTATAGATGGACCATTAAAGAAAGGAAGAAAAATAGGTTGGTTTAAAAAGGAGATGACTTTCGGAAGAAAGGAAGGCTTAGGGTACATAACCACTTTATCCGGAAGAAGTTTTGTAAAGGCAGGAGAGGAAGAAAGGGCCTGGAGTTCCCCTATCCTCTTAGCCAAAAGTAATGGCCACCAAAAACACGGTTTTCAGGGACAGATTCTTCAATAAAGCTTCTTCGAAAGGCTCAGTACACAGAGATTTCAAAACTAAAGACAAATCCCAAGAGGGAAAACAGATTTTCTTAGGAGGCTTTACGAGTCAACAGATTTAAAAAATCTCCTAATGAGAGGATCAGAAGCCCAATTTTTTACCAAAAAATGATTGAGAGCGGAAACTTGGACTTTGAGGGTAGACAGACTAAAACCTTGAGCAAGACCATCTTGCAAAAAATGAAGGATAGTATCAGTAGAAGGAGAGGATCCTATGCAACGATGAGATATGCACCAGTGAAGAAATCTCGTCCAAATGTTTAAGTAGATAGAAGAAGTAGAGCTTTTGGTAGAATTTAACAGTAACTGAAACCTCTCTTCTTTAATGCCCCTATTATGCAGAATTAGCCGTGCAGCAGCCAAGCTGTCAACCTGAACATGTTCAATACTTCTACTGGAATTCACTTGTTTTCCAGAGGATCCGGTGTTACCGGGAGAATCCAGTACTTTAAAGCCATCTTTAAAACCGAGAACCAGCTGCGGTTTGGCCAGTACGGTATTATGGCCAGAATACGAGCTTGATTTGATGTTACCTTTTGCAGAATCTTTGGGACAAGGCTCACTGGGGGAAAAATGTAAGCAAGGGGAAATTCCCACCGGATCGAAAGACCATCCATTACCAGCGGCTTGTCTACCTTGAAGAGGGAGGCAAATGATCTAACTTTTGCATTTGATCTTCTTGCCATAAGGTCTGTGACAGGCAGACCGAATCTCTTCACAAGATGAGCGAAAATTTCTGTATTGAGAGACCACTTGTTCTGAGACCATTTTGATCTGCTTAAATCGTCCGCTACCACGTTGTCTACTCCTCGAATGTGAATGGCGGAAATATCGTCTAGATGACTTTGAGCCCAGGACATAATCCGTGAGCAAAGGAAATACAATTTTTTTATTCTTGTACCGCCTTGTTTGTTTAGGTAGGAGACTGTAGTCTGATTGTCCCACTGGATCTTTACAGATTTTCCTATAATTAAATCTTGAACTGCTGAAGAGCATAGAGAACTGCCAACAACTCCCTGAAATTTTAAGATTCCTTTGTTTCCTTTTTCGACCAAACGATGGTTGTCTTAAGTGATACAGGAGGTGAGCTCCCCAACCTGTATTTGAAGCGTCTGTAGAAATCACGATCCAAGATTTTTGACGAAAAGACAGGCATTCTGTAATGATTTTTTCCCATAGCCACCAAGAGATCTTTTCTTTTGTATGATCTGATATACTCATTAAATAATCCAAGTCTTCTTCCTTCTTTGACCATTGGACAAGAATTTACCACTGTAAGGGCCTTGTTTCCGCTCTGGCCCATTTTACTGCCGGAATTGTAGAGGTCAGATGACCTAAAACCTGCATGGCTTTCCTCACCGAACATTCTGACATCCGAAGAAGGTTTTTTTTATTAAAATCTTTCTCTTTTTTCTCTTTTCTCTTGTCAGATGAACCAACAGAGACTCCAACTTGATCAAAAACCCTAGAAACAGGATAGACCTCGTAGGGGTAAGGTGTGATTTTTCTAGTAGTGGTAAGGACCACTGGGGGAGGAGGGGGAGGTGTAAGGACCACAGGGGGAGGGGGAGTAAGAACCACTGGGGGAGGAGAGGGAGGGAGTAAGGACCACAGGGGAGGGTGGGTGGGAAGTTGGGGAGGGGGTGGGAAGTAAGGACCACAGGGGAGGGAGTAAGGCCCACACTGGGGGAGGGAGGGAGGGGAGTAAGGACCACTGGGGGAGGAGGGGGTAAGGACACTGGGGGAGGAGTGGGGGAGTAAGGACCACTGGGGAGGAGAGGGAGGGGGAGTAAGGGGGGAGGGGAAGGAACACAGGGGAGGGGGTGGGGAGTAAGGACCACTGAGGGAGGGAGGTAAGGACCACTGAGGGAGGGAGGGGGGGTTTGGGAGGTCCACAAGGGGGGGAGAGGGAGGACCACTAAGGGGGGAGGACCACTAAGGACCACTAAGGAGAGAGGATATGACCACTGGGGGAGGAGATTACCACTAAGGGGGTGGGGGGAGGAGGGGAATGTCTACTAAGGGGTTTGGGAGAGGGAGGACCACTAAGGAGAGGGATGGAGGACCACTAAGCGTGAGAGGGGGGGGGAGTGAGAAGACCACCAAAGGGACAGGGGGCCAAGGGAGAGCACTAAGGGACAGGAGGGAAGGGGAAATCAATAATTGACAGGAGGGGAGAGCACTGTGAAAAAAATAAAAAAAATAAAGAGCTGCTCCCCTCTCAGTCCCTATCCTACCCCACAAACCCTCTCTTTTACACTACACACATACACAATGCATCCACACACACACAGAAACATACAATGCATTCCTACTCACACACAGACACACCAGAAACACACAATGCATCCCTTACGTTCACACAAACACTCATTCTCTTACACACAGAAACAAAATGCACCCCTTACAGATACACACTGCATTCAATTACATACACACACACAGAAACATACAATGCATTCCTTACATGCAAACACACACTGCATCCCCTATAAACACACTACATCCCTTGGTTTCCCTTGAAATTGGTATCCCTATACACTACATTAAATAAGAACACACACACATTGCATCCTCTATAACAACACATAAAACATCCCCTACACACATACACTCAACTTCCTGTGACAGAACTCATGGGTGTGCCATGTAGGTGGATTTATGGGTTGGCATTGAAGGCATACTCACGGTCAAGCCCTGGGGGCCCAGACCTTGAGCTGTGTAAGGGGCCCTAAAAAATGGAGCTGCTTCCTGTTCGTTAATTGTTGTGAGCACTGTTAAAAACAGTCTCCAGAGAGCCTCTTCTACACCAGACCTGTGGAGCCAGACAGAGCCCATCATCAGCCTCTTGTCCTCATCTGGTGGTAAGTAGGCAATCCAATATATTATTAATGGCACTAATCTCTAATTTACCTCACATTAAATGGATACTATAGTCACCAGAAGCACTACAGCATAATGTAGTGGTTCTGGTGTCTATAGCCTGTGCCTGTAGGCTTTTTAATGTAAACACACTGTCTTTTCAGATAAAAGACACTTTGTGAAGACTGGCGTTGGCCCATATGGCAGAGCAAAATTCTTTTTGACTAGGGCGGCAAAAATCCTTGCACCAGCCCTGCCCCTTAAGGACCAAACTTCTGGATTAAAAGGGATGTGTACTTAAGGGGTTAAGCCACAGTGCCCTTCGGGCCACAGATGTCAAACCCATGACACGAACCGAAAGCTTTATCACCTCCGTGAAAATATCCATAAGATACTCATTAGACAACGTTAAATTCTGGAACAGGAGGGAAATACCTTTGTCTTGGTTATCACCCAGACCATCTTCCAAAGTGTTAAGCCAAAGATTCTGAGCTCTCACCACTGAAGCCCCGGCTAATGCTGCTTTAGCCTGAAAAACTGCAGCGTGATAAGCCCTTCTGCTGGAAGTTTCAGCCCTCCATAGGGTCTTTCAGACCAGAAACTTCACCAATAGGTATGGTAGTTTTTTTTAGACAATTGAACCACTTGTACATCAACCACCGGCAATTCTTCCCATTTATCTTCCTCCTCTATTTTAACAATACTTTTAAAATGTCTGGAGACAAAAGCCATTTTCTCAGGGTTCTTCCATTCTCTGAATATTAAATCCAGCATTTTTTGTTGGACTGGCAGTGTTTTACCCTTGGATTTATCTACTGTTTCATCAGAAAGGATAACATAAATCTCTTTAATAAATTTTCTCAACTCATCATGAGGAAATCCAACCTCAGAAATAGAAGAGTCGCTAGATAATTCTGAATAAGAAAAAGAACATTCACCCAAGGATAGTTCTGAACTAGATGGAGTTCTCTTCCTTTTAGACTTCTGTTTAGTAGCTTTTACAGGAGAAGTGTGAGCAGGATCTTTAAAAGACTCAAAAGTCTGGGCCAGATTATCTTGAAACCAGGGCCGGCGCGTCCATAAGGCGGCACAGGCGGCTGCCTTAGGGCGCACCGGCTCTGGGGGCGCAATATTTCAGTGACCGGCAGGAGGGAAGCTCTCCCTCCTGCCCGGCCACCATCTCGACCCCCGGCGCGGCGTGCGGCAGTGCTGTGATCAGGCGCGCGAGGGAGCTCTAATCTCCACCCTCTCCGCTCCCTCGCGCGCTGTCTGCTGATGCCGCGGGAGCCGGAATATGACGTCATCCCGCAGCATCAGTAGGCGGCCCGCGAGGGAGAGGAGAGGGTGGAGATTAGAGCTCCCTCGCGCGCCTGATCACAGCCCCCCCAGCTCTCAGGGACCGATCCATCATCCACACCAGCTCTCCAGGTAGGGAGGCTGGGTGGAAAATATGTAGTTATAAAAATAATTAGTGAATGTATGTGATGTGTGTGTGTGTCTGTGAGTGACAGTGTGTGTGTGTCTGTGAGTGACAGTGTGTGTGTGTCTGTGAGTGACAGAGTGTGTGTGTCTGTGAGTGACAGAGTGTGTGTGTCTGTGAGTGACAGTGTGTGTGTGTGTCTGTGAGTGACTGTGTGTGTGTCTGTGAGCGACAGTGTGTGTGCGTCTGTGAGTGACAGTGTGTGTGAGTGACAAAGTGTGTACGTCTGTGAGTGACAGTGTGTGTAAGTGACAAAGTGTGTGTAAGTGACAGTGTGTGTTAGTGACAAAGTGTGTGTGAGTGACAGTGTGTGTGTGTGAGTGACAGTGTGTGTGTCTGTGAGTGATTGTATGAGTGTGTGTGCATGTGAGTGTATGAGTGTGTCTGTCAGTGTATGATGAGTGTGTTTGTCAGTGTATGATTGTGTGTCTGTCAAATCAGTGAGAGTATGTTTGTCATTGAGTCTGTGTGTGACTATCAGTGTGTCTGTCAATGAGTGTCAATCAGTGTGGGTCTGTCAGTGTCAATGAATGAGTGTGTGTCAGATCAATGGGTCTGTGTCTGTCAGTGACGTCTGTGTGTTTGTCATTGAGTGTGTGACTGTCAGTGTGTACAGAGTGTAGCGGAGCAGAGCGCGGTACAGGAACTTCTGTTTCCTGTACCTGGCCAGACTGACAGGAGGTGCTCACTGAGAGAGCACTCCCTGTCAGTCCGGCCGGGTACAGAAAACTGAAGCTCCTTTAGGGGATCTGCTCCACTCGGCAATGCAACAATAGAGGTAGGAGGCACACCAGGAAGGGGAGTGTGACCACTAAAGGGGTGTGGGGTGCACCAAGGGACAGGGAGGGAATGGGAGAGAAACACCAAGAGACAGGGAAAAGTGGGGGGGGGGAGAAGAACACTAAGGGACAGGGAAGGGAAGGGACTACTAATGGTCAGGGAGGGGAGAGGGGCTGGTTAAGAGGCACATAGATGAAGATGTTTTTTTTCGGGGGGGGTGCGGGGGGGCGGAAAAAGGCATCTTCGCCTATGTACCTAAAAATCCAAGCACCGGCCCTGCTCCCAGGTCGTATGATCGAGGGCCCCCTCCCTGGGTGAGCCCCACCGGCTTCGCCCCAGCCTGCTCCCCGTGGATCATTACAAGTCGGGTAAGCTCCGGCGGCGAGGCCCAGCCAGGGAGCCAGGCTCTCCCCCCCTCCTTCTCCACTCAGTGAGTTGGGTTGCCGCTTGTCCATGAACTCTGCGTACATCTAGGGCCCCTTTCCCCATTATTCTCCCCAACCTAAATCAGTTCCCCCTCACTTCAGTGGGGGTTGGAAAGGATGCAGATATATAGTTCAGTCCATGTTTCCGTGGGTCCATTGTTCAAGTACCGCATTCCCCTCCCCCCCCCCAGTCCAGCGGTCGGCACCCTGGCAAATGTCTGTGTGAGGCTGCCCCTTGGGCAGTATACTTGCGGTTATGAGGCGGTTCAGTGCATCTTTACCTGGTCCTCCGGACCCTTCGTCCTTAGTTGCTCGGTCTCATGGGGGATGTTATCTATGACCTTGGCTTGTGTCTTGTGGGCCCCCGGGATTCTCGGGGTGCGTGAGGCTTTCACATGTTGGAGCCCGACGGGCGGGTGGTCTGTTGCCTTGTTCTTATTGGTCTAGTTGCTTGCGGAGTTTGGTGTTGCAGTTCTGGTGGGAAGGTATAGTATGCCATTGGGTCTGGCCATTTCATTTGTATCGGTGGCAGTTGCAGCTCTCTTTGTAGGTCACTCATATCTCCGTCGGTTCTCATATTGAAAGGGCCATTAGGAGTTGTTACCTGCAGGCCCGTAGGGAAATTCCAGCGGTATCTTATCTTGTTAACTTGTAATGTTCTGGTAAGAGAGCGCATGGCCCGTCTATAGGCAAGCGTTGCTGGAGACAGGTCCGGGTAAAGTTGAATATCTGCTCCCTTGTAAATGACTTGCTTGGCGTCTCTTGCCTTTTTCAAGATGTCTTCCTTCCAACATATGACATCCCTTGGTGGAGATTCAGGTGGGCCTCGTGGGCGGAGGGCTCTATGCGCCCTGACGAATTCGATGGGTGTGCTTGTCTGCCTTTGCAGTAGAGTGTTAAATAATTCAGTTAAAGTGTCTTTGATCGCTGCTTGTTGATCCAGTTCCTCCGGTAGGCCTCTGGCCCCTATATTTAGCCTTCTTCCTCAATTGTCTAGATCTTCTACGTGTAATGCCATTTGGTGAAGTTGCGTTTCTCATGTCTGTAAAATGCTTGTATTCGCAGACTGTACCGTCGCCATGTGGTCCGCCTCAAGCCGAGCTAGCCTATGTTGTATACCTTGGATATCCTCTCTGAGAGCATGTAGCTCTCCCATAATGGATTTGTGGTGAGCCGCGTTCGCCTCTTTCAGATCCGTTTTAGTAGGTAGATTGTGGAGTAGTGCCATCCACTCTGGTTGCAGCGGCTGTGCATTGGGAGTTTGCGAGGTGTGAGGAGGTAGGCTTCCGCCTGGTGAGGCTGGGCGGGATAGGCCCGAGGCCTCCGAATCCGTTGAGGCCTGAGAGGCCTGATTGGCTTGTGAGGTGAGGAATTGGTGCATTCCCTTCGGTTGGGATCCTTGTGGGGTGTTGGTCGGGTGGTTACCCTGTGCGGTCTTGTGTGTTTTACCCATTCTTGTCTTCTCAAGTGCTATTTAGGCGGGTACTCGTGTTGAGCCAGCGGGGAGCTCTTAGTCTACGCCGCCATCTCGCCCGGCATCCAAGCCACACCGCGAGACATCCCCTATTATTTCTCCTGAGTGTATTATTGCATCCCGGGTCCTTTCTTTATCGTCCCCTTTGCTCCATGCTATCATGGCGGCTCAGCACCAAGGACCTTGCAACAAACCTCAAGAAAAAATTATTTATTCCATTGCCTGACAGGAAAGAGATGCTGAAGGTATTCCATGACAATGTGACCGCTGGGCATTTGGGTATTAATAAAACTGTATTCGCCATTTCCAGGTGATTTTGGTGGGAGTCACTCAGGAGCGAAATTAAAGATTATGTAGAAGCCTGCTCTGTCTGTGCAGTTTCGAAGGTTCCTCAAACTTTCGTGTGGATTGTTACAGCCACTTCCTATACCCAGTATCCCATATTCTCATTTATCGATAGATTTCATTGTTGAACTGCCTAGTTCCAATGGGTATACTACCAGCCTCATGGTAGTGGACCGTTTTTCCAAAATGGCACACTTTACTCCACTTAAAAAATTGCCATTGTCTCAGGACCTGGTGCACATATTTATATGCGATATTAATAGTAATAGTACGGCTGTTCTCCCTGCTGTGTTTCCTGATAACTGATATATATGTGAAACGCAGGATGCGTTCCAACGAAAGGTTTAGAGGAAATCAGCGCACAATTTCAATGCGTTTCAACGGTGAAATGCATATACTAGAAACCAGAAGTAATGAGGACTCAGGAGGGGTTTCAACGAAGGACTTACAGGAAATTAGCGCACGATACCTATGCGTTCCAATGGTGGAATGCATATGCCGGAAACCGGAAGTAATGGGGACCGGAAGTACGTAAGCAAAGGAGGAAACACGGATAAAAACGGCAAGAGATTACATTTAAAAGGGCCATCAGATACCTAGCAAGAAGATCAACTGAGGAAGCCCCCTGGAGGGGTGAAACGCGTTTTGCTACAAGGACTACATTTTAAGGACTTATCAGCAGAGACTGTAAGGTCTTTTATTGATTTATTTTTATTTTATCTTCTATTGTGCACTTTAAGAATAAAGCACTTTACCATACTTCATCTGCATATCTGTGATTACCCTTCATAAGGATCCTGATACACAGAGGAGGGAGTGGGACCTCATATATCCCACAAGGCGAACCACTTGAGCCCAGTATATAGTGGCTCCACTCTTGTGAGTTTAAATTCATTAGATCATTTGGATAATATATTAAGCAGTATAGACGATATTGCACTATTATTTGTTGTTTTTTCTCCTAGGCTTTATTATAGGAATATACCTATGTAAAGAATCAACTTTTAAGTGCATGTAAGATACTCCACCTTATTTTCTTGTTTATGTGTTTTCTGATATGGCTATCCCTACTCTGGATGATCACCTTACCTCTATTCGTGATACCTGGACTAAGGTTCACTCCACTCTTGAAACTGCGGCTGCTCGCTTTACGTTTCACGCGGATAAACGGCAGAGTGCCAATACAGTTTACCAGGTGGGTGATCGGGTTTGGTTATCCTCATGCAACATCGGGTTGAAGGTTCTCAGCATGAAATTTGCTCCGTGGTTCCTTGGTCCTTTTCGTGTGGTTAGGAGGATCAACCCTGTTTCTTATTCTCTGGCCCTTCCAGCGTCCTTACGTATACCTAATACTTTTCATGTGTCCTTGCTCAAACCGCTTGTTTGCAATCGGTACAAAAGTCAGATTGTTCTCCCTCCTCCTTTGGTTGTTTCTGGACAGGAGGAGTATGAAGTCTCCTCCATCATTGATTCCAGGTTTTCTCGTTATTCCTTACAGTATTTGGTTGATTGGAGAGGGTATGGGCCTGCTGACCGTTCTTGGGTTTCGGCTTCTGATATCCATGCTGGCTGTAAAATTGTAGATTATGCTAGCTTTAGTGTACCTATAATCTTAATTTTATTAATGACAGGAGGCGAGTATTTGCTTAAGTCTCTCTTTACTAGAACTCCACAGTAGCACAGAAAAATAACCAATCAGAAAAAAGTTAGGTACTATAAAACTCCCCTCCCCATGCATCATTTCCTCTTTAAAGCTGTGACAAAAACAGAATAAAAGGCAGAAAACATAATGGGGAAGAAACAAAGTCCTAGATACGATGAATACAACGATGTCCACCATCCGAGAAGAACTGCCAAACCAGATAGCGTTGATGGACTGTAAACTGAAACGAGAGAAAAACAGAATTGAACAGGTTGATTATCCAATGAAATGTACTCTGAATAAACATGTAGGTACCCAATGTAGCAACCAAAAGTACCTTAATATGTAGATATCCCAACCCTACTTATGAAAAAACAGACATAAGAACAGGCGACAGGTAGCAGAGACAACAAGCAGAGTTGCATACGTACCTGATTAATCCAAGCTATTAAAATTAAACCAGGGAGGGATAAGAATGGGTGGGAAATACTCACCTCCTGTCATTAATAAAATTAAGATTATAGGTACACTAAAGCTGGCATAATCTACAATTTTATAACATGACAGGAGGCTTCGTATTTGCTGTTTTAATGCTCAGTCAACAAATCCAACGCTGTTTGTTTCGCTTGTACCTATTCCGGGAGCTATCCGAGCAAATGGACTTTCCAATTGCGATAAATGACAATAGACCGATCGATGAAGATGCCAGTTGATGAAGCATCCTAAATACGGAAAAAACACCATCCGCTGATAGATCCATTGTACGTGAGGTTGCGACCTGTTTCCTACCAGCCAGTCCATGAGCTGCCAACCTGACCTATTAGCCATTTCCCTGTAGTTATAAAATGTCGAAGGTCATTTGCGGACTTAGGGCCGTGATAAGACACTGCCACCATGTCTCAACTCTTGATGTGTAAGGTTGCTCCACCGATCGTGCCCGGGTCACCTGGCGATGTGGCCTTGCAGGCAGATCTTCAATCTCAAGGAATGCTCCACCAATTCCGTAATAGAACCGAGTAGGATCTTTCGTTCCCTGATGGCCTACCCGGTGAGATGTCTCATCCGAGAATACATTTATTATGCAGGCAAGAGTGTGGCAAACTAGCTCTATCCCAAGTGATTCCAATATTCCAACTGGACTGTGTAATCCACGGCTGCGCTAGAGAAAGGACTCCAAAAAGGACGTCCAATCAGCATCCCAAACTGAACTTATGTGGTGGAACGGTGGTCGACTATTCTGGAAATAGTGGGTCCCAGAAATATTCAAAGGGATGGGAAACGTAAGCCAGAGTTGAGATTCCCATCCAGATGTCAATGTGTAAGAGTGATAAGATGTACGGATCCAATGGCGATTGGGACCTGTATAACAACAAAGAGTCCTCACGTGCTGTAGTGAGAGAGTGAAATAGTCCGACTACCCGTCGTACGATCCTGTTCCATGCCCGACCTGTCAAAATTCATGTAGAGGTTCCTGGTATTACAAGATAGGGTATAATATAGTGAGACCCTTAGGTCCCTGTACCCCTGACTGTCCGGGCACGTATCTCCCAGAGTAGGCCCTAGGTCAAGGGACCCAGGAATGTGAGTTTGATAATTGAAGTCAAAGTCTCCCTATAGAGGGATACCTCCCTTCTTAGCTTGGAGTCCCGCGAACACATAGCGTTCTCCAATACGCAGGCAAGGCGTAAAGTCCCTTCGCTCATGACAGGTGACTCCAGAGAGCAGATATAGCGAAAAAAGAAGGGTCTAGCTTCAGCCGTCCGAAACATGTGTTGTCCCGTTTGAGAATGTCGGCAGCCCTATCTGAGTCTGCTACACATCCTGAGCTGTACTCCAGTGGTAGGTTGTGACCCGACTTTGATGTCTGTGTAGGAGTCGGGGCACACCAAGTTCCTCCATAGAGTCTCGAAGGTCTCCTTGATGGTAGTTGAAAAGGTGGGTTAGCGCAAACCCAAACCAAAACGGCTCCCATGAGGGATATATAGAGTATAGACGGAGGGCCCTCCATCTCTGAACCATGTTCTCCAGGTATGTGCTCAGAGGAGTAGGGGCAGTCCTGCCATCTTATCCCAAGATTGTAATGCCCAGGGAACACAAGACAACCGGGGTTTCCAGTCTTTCCATGCATATGGTGTACTTTCAGACTGGGTAGTAGGCCTTCCCTAGTCTTGTCACCCAAGCAAGGCAGTGCCCGTTTGCTCCATGAAGGTCTCCGTATCTCAGGTCATCTTGATGGGAAAAACTGTCTGCGCAGTTTGTTCGCAATGGTTCGGATATCCAAAACAGAATGCAATTCTCTGTTTTACATAGCGCAGAATATACCAAAACCTGCACTCTTGTAATATTTGAGGCTCATCTGTTAGCCGTACCGTCTCCAGGAGTGTGTGTAAATAAGTGGGAGTCTCCCCCCGGTATACCTCTGAGTATTTCTCGTGTGTGGTACAGTGGTCCGGATCCAGTAGATCCATTACAGGAGATAAAATAGGAGGGATCCAGTCTAAATATATATATCCTGCATGATCAGGCAGCCCTCCATAACAAAATCAGTAGCACGGTCGTTAGATCTAATTGAATGCAGGAGGGACGCCCCTCTATGCAGTCATTGAGGTCTTGTACAGGTACAAGCCTGTGTGATGAACAAATGGACGGCACCGTAGAGCGTTGAGGGTATGAGAGAGCCGCTATCTAATAATGTGACCGAATTCCGTGTCCTGAGCGGGCCACACCCGTTAATAACCAAACAATAGAGTCTACATCCGTGACCGGTTCTCTCTATGAGAATGTGCCACTCCAAACATGTCCTCTGTATCCAGCTTAGTATCGGGCTGAGGTTGAGGGAGGGCCGCACCCTCTAATACCAAATCAAAATAGAACAATGAGTAAGCGCTAAATAACACAAATTAGCAGCAACCCTATAAGGGAATCCCTCAAGAACCCTTAAGATAAAACACAAAAAAGTAAAAAATACAAGAAAGGGCTGCGCTTGGATAAAACTTAGAATGATACTAAAAGTCCAGGTAAAGTCAGTGAATAAAAAGAGAGAGAGTCTTATCTGGCAATGTCCTTGATATTGGTCCGAAACAGTAATCTTGCTTTCTTTAATCTTCCTTATGAGCCGTCTCATATGCAAGAGATAAAAACAAATACAAAGCCAAAATAGTGTAGTATATATTGAAAAAAGGAAGTTGAAATGTAAAACTTGATTGCAAACTCACATTTAAAAGAGCTAGAACCTGCTCTGGTATAGAGGGCGTACAGCGGTTTTGATCCCCGCTTACAGGATATGGAATGACTTTCCTTCGCGTACTTCCTCCTTCCGTAATATGAGAGATACTCAAATAAAAAGAGACAGCTAATAGTGTTCTCTGCGTAAAACTTAGAATAAAATATATGAATAAAAGTGAATACTCACAAGACAGGAGCAGGTCAACTGCTCCTGATAGTGCGCGTTAGTGGAATAATCCCCACCTAGAATTACTTGAAGTCCAGCGAGTAAAAAGCAATGATGGCAGGTAACAGTAATAAATATATGTGTATAAAAATATAAATGGTACGATAAAAGATTACCAAATATGCTTTAATATTATAATTACACAATATAAAAACCATAAACGCGTTTCGCCAATCGGCGTTATCAATATGGGTAAAGAACCTGATACCTGGCAGTGGATCCTTTAAATAACATGTATAGACATTCAAAAATTGGCGCCAAAATTTGGGCAGCCAATCAGAATTCAAGTAAAAAATACATTTGTTAAGACAAGGTTAAAACAAATAAGGTAGATTACATATGAAACAAGGTAAGAATAACTACTATAAAAATATAATTTTTAATTAAAAACAAACAGTTTAATCATAGATTAAGTCGACATTCACACTCACTGGCGTCAGCCGCACGTCTCCTGCGCACTGACGCCAGTTGCCCGTCCTCCTTCATGACGCCGGCGGCTGCGCAGTGCCTGCCGGCGTCATACTACAAGTCCCATCACCCCCTTTGGTCGTGATGCCGGTCATGTGACCGTGCATCACAACATCTAATCTATGATTAAACTGTTTGTTTTTAATTAAAAATTATATTTTTATAGTAGTTATTCTTACCTTGTTTCATATGTAATCTACCTTATTTGTTTTAACCTTGTCTTAACAAATGTATTTTTTACTCGAATTCTGATTGGCTGCCCAAATTTTGGCGCCAATTTTTGAATGTCTATACATGTTATTTAAAGGATCCACTGCAAGGTATCAGGTTCTTTACCCATATTGATAACGCCGATTGGCGAAACGCGTTTATGGTTTTTATATTGTGTAATTTTAATATTAAAGCATATTTGGTAATCTTTTACCATTTATCTTTTTATACACATATATTTATTACTGTTACCTGGCATCATTGCTTTTTACTCGCTGGACTTCAAGTAATCCTAGGTGGGGATTATTCCACCAACGCGAACTATCAGGAGCAGTTGACCTGCTCTTGTCTTGTGAGTATTCACTTTTATTCATATATTTTATTCTAAGTTTTACGCAGAGAACACTATTGGCTGTCTCTTTTTATTTGAGTATCTCCCATATTACGGAAGGAGGAAGTACGCGAAGGAAAGTCATTCCATATCCTGTAAGCGGGGATCAAAACCGCTGTACGCCCTCTATACCAGAGCAGGTTCTAGCTCTTTTAAATGTGAGTTTGCAATCAAGTTTTACATTTCAACTTCCTTTTTTCAAGATATACTACACTATTTTGGCTTTGTATTTGTTTTTATCTCTTGCATATGAGACGGCTCATAAGGAAGATATAAAGAAAGCAAGATTACTGTTTCGGACCAATATCAAGGACATTGCCAGATAAGACTCTCTCTCTTTTTATTCACTGACTTTACCTGGACTTTTAGTATCATTCTAAGTTTTATCCAAGCGCAGCCCTTTCTTGTATTTAATACCAAATCAGTGTCCCGTTCTGTATATGAGAGGGGTTTGCTCTCTGTTCCTGAAAATAAAATATCATTCTCGGATCGAGGTGATGGAGGGCCGTACCCTCTTGTGATCCAAACTAGAGTCCTTAGAGACTCAGGGTGACCAGCTGCAGGGGTACACCAAATACTAATATCAGCATAAGACTGAGGTCCTTAGGTGGGTTTCTCCCCGACCACGAGACCTCTTTCTGAATCGCTCACCTGAGAAGGAATCAACTGGTAGTAAACCAGACCGATGGCAGATGGGATAGTATACAACCTTGGGCCATGTCCTTTCTTAATAACAGAAAGGGATGGTGCGAAAATGCAACCTTCGGAAACAAAGATGGAAACTACCAACTGACCGCCCGGATCCCGTGCGCTCGCACGCGCGGGGTCCAGGATGACCGTCGGTAGACTGAGGAAAGCTGGAGACGTTCTCCGCAATCCACGAGCACCCGAGAGGTTGGAGGAGGTCAAGTCAGGACAATTGACGACCCGAGCGATAGGAAAAGGAAGGCATGAAAACAAAACAATAATAAATGTAGATTAGGGTAAATTCTAACTTGGATAGAAGGCAAATAGCAGGCCGGAAGGCAAGTCAAGTAAGCCTCACTGAACAGGGCCAGGAGCTAACCTTACGCAGGAATAACTACCGATATCTAGAAAGATACTGGGAGGCAGTTAGAGGGTTAGTTGTTAAAGACAAGGAAACACAGTGTCCCCCTGTAGGCGTCTGAGTACCGATCCCTGCCTGTGCGAAGTTCTCCTTGGAGATGTGCCGTTGCCGGGCTGGTGTAAACCGTGGATGCGTGCCCGGGGTCTTCATAAGAAACCTTGCCCTTCAGGCATGAGGTTTAGGGCCTTCACACTTCCCACCATACTCAGGTGGCCGTATACTGGCGTCCTCTTGGATAGTATGGCATCGGTGCTTGCCTGGACACTTGCCTATCTCCATGTCACTAGTGGGTACTGGGTTTTCCTCAGTGATATTCCCCCAGGCCTGCGGCCAAAAGGGGGTTCGGCACCAAAAGAGCAGGCCCGTCAGAAGGGCACAGGCCCAGCAGGCCAAATGAATGGGCACAGAATAGTTGGCCAATCAAATAGGCACAGACATAGCAGGCCATTCAAATAGGCACATACATAGCAGGCCATTCAGATAGGCACAGACATAGCAGGCCATTCAAATAGGCACAGACATAGCAGGCCAATCAATGGGGCACAGACATAGCAAGCCAATCAAAGGGGCACAGACAGAGCAGGCCCGTGATAGCCTTCCGATAGCCGTAGGGCCCATCTGCGTGTGTTAAATAATTTTAATATGTAAAACCCACTAGCAGGGTAGTAATGTGATTACAACAGTATTTTTACATAATACCTCTGGATTAAGTTGCTATAATGTCTCCAGTCTAATATCACAGATGTTACAGCTACTAGTGATGAAGTGCTATACCACTATACAGGGAACTGGCAGACTTTAATGTTTGGCCAAAGGCAGAAAACCAAACTGCAGGCATCTCAGTGCAGTACAGGGTGTACTGCCTAAAGCATATTTTCCAGCCCAGCAAAATATTTATATAAAATTATATAAATGTGGAGTCATCTTGTGTTATAGATTAACCCTGAGCAGGGTGAGGGGCCCTCATCTGATATAAAAAACTCCGGCCGTGATCGGAATCCGGCCTTGATCCGGCCCCTCAAACAGACCTCCAACCAGTTAGGAACAGACAGACAGGGGGGACAAGGCCAAGGGGATAGAGGAGACAGGAGGACCCCAAAGACCCCCCAGAAATCAAAACTAAATATGTATATAACAGTGATAGCCTGATGTTACAAGTAAAAATAAAGTCCCACAGGGGTTTTAACAAAACTGCATGTGTAAGAAAAATTTACACATGGACCAAGGTAATACTGCATATAAAATGAATCCCACAAGGCCTAAATAAAAAATTCTGTAAAGATATTCAATATATAAGCATAAAAATTCCACAAGGGAAAATAAAATACTGAATATGAAGAAAAAAATCCCACAAGGAACATAATATTATATTATAAAAATAAAATCCTAGAAGGATTATAACAATACTGCATTATAAAAATAAAATCCCACATGGATTATAGCAATACTGCATATAAGAATAAAATCCCACATGGATTATAACAATACTGCATTATAAGAATAAAATCCCACAAGAATCAGAGTTTTCTTATCATTCTTCCATAATTCCCAATTGCAACAGTTCTGTTTTTTTTGCAAGATTAGTGTCATCGAAGGTTGATTGTCCACTGTGAAGATCAACTTAGTAGGAAATGCCCATCTGTAGACTATCTTCTTGTTTCTTATAACTTGGGTGACATCATTAAATTTTCTCCTGTTAGTCCTAGTACTTAATGAGAAGTCTGAAAATGGCAACAGGTCTTTGTAAAATATCGGCAGTGATTTTCCTCTGAATTCTCTCATCAGTAGATCTTTCAAATAAAAATTGTTAAAGCAGATGATTATATATCTAGGTTTTCCTAATAGTGCTGGCATGTTTGGTTTTGGCAATCTATGCAAACGTTCAAATGGGACACTGCCTAATTTCTCTTCACCGATATATTCGGATGTTATTTTCTGCAATAATCTTCAAGATGTTCATTAGTTATCTCTTCAGGGATGCCCCTAATTCTGAGATTGCTTCTTCTTGAACAATCCTCTATGTCAGCTAATTTGATTTAAATTTTCGCCAAATTATCTTTTAACGTTGTATTCTGCAGAGTGTTTCACACTTCTGTCTTAGTGTTTTAATTTCATTTGCTTGAATGTTCAAGCTTTCTGAGATGTATGTCACTTGTTAAAGATCAGATATGTTTGTTTTAAAATCAGTCTTAATTTTTTCGTATAAATTATCGAGTACTTGTGTGAGCATGATTTGGTTTACAGGTGTGATGAACTAGACCTCGTCACTGGTTCTTGGAGAGGCATACTTGCCAGCCTCTTACCCTTTGACTAAGGCCCATGTGATAAAACTTGATTTAAATCACTATTTAAGCTTGTTGGGACTTATAACAGGAACCATTCTCGAACTCTCGAACTCCCGAAGCCATTCGAAGTGCCCTTCGTCTACGTAGTGGCGGTCATATTGTTCGCATGGACCAAAACTGCATATAGACTTCAGGGGGACTTAGCTGTGAATGCCCTGGAACTATTTTCGGCATGACAACCTTTCGGTTACCGGTCGGTCCTCCAGCTGCACTTAGCCGCGATTCTATGGAACTATTTTCGGCTATGGGACGGTCGGTCAGTAAAAAATATCACTTCCAGAAAATTTCTGAACCCCTGAACTGATCTGAGTGATTTTTGGATATGTTGGTCACCCAGATCAGGGCTATTAGTGGATGTAACATTTGTGGGGATTTTGTGTTTCAGGGTACTTTTGGGACTTTTTAGAAATGTGTTTTTTTGTGTTTTTTTTTTGTTTGGAGATAATTTAGTTTAGTATAGTGCTTGACTCAATTATTTCCTAAGTAAAGGGGAAGGCTTATTGTATTGTATGTGGGAGTGCCATGCATGTGGGTGTCACCCTTGCATGGGGACTTGCATAAAAGGCCAGTGTGGCTACCATTAAACCAGTCCTGCTTTATTCTCAACATAGACCCTTGCCTCGTGTTTGTAGGGACCTGCTATACAAGCTATAACCACTATCTCTTGTAAGAGCTTCACAGCTATAACTGCTATAATCTCTTGGAGGAGAGGCCTTCCCACTGGGAGCTGGATCCAGGAGTTTGGTCCAGGGTGGAAAGGGACAGCGAGACCCCCAGCCAAGCTACAGCAGCTAGGGGGCTACAGTGCTGCTGGTGGAGTGCTTGGATTCCTCAGTGAGCACTAGGAGCATCGATTGTCAGAGGCACCCGGTCGGGGTGGCATGCGGTCCAACACAACAGGAATCATCGATTCAGATGTAAGAACTCAATTTTCATTGGTGCTTTCTCTGGTTTCTGTAATTAATTCATCAGTGACTGTTGGTATTCCCTGCAGTGATTTCTGTCCCGTGTTACAGGATTCTGGGAGAGTAAAAACAGTTTATTGGTCTGGTTTGCTGATTTTTGTCTTTCTTCTTTTCCTTTTCTCTCTTTGGAGCCATTTTGGCAAATGGGAAAATGGAAAAAAAATGTTTTATTATTTGAGCCCTTTGAGTAGCAGCAAGTATTGCTTTTTTAGGCACTTAAAACAGCACTGACATGGCCGAATCCAGTTTGTTTTTTCAACCCCCCTCCTGACTCCACTACATCTAATTGTCCCCCTATTTAACCCCAAATGTCCCTAAGCCCCCCATATTACCTTGTTTTTCATCTTTATTTTCTGCTCGGACCTAGGTCCTGGGCACCACCATCTTTGTGTGGATAGATGAAGTCCCTGTGGGATACATTATCTGCCCACACTAGATAGCGCTGTAAAAACTAAATACCTGTAAATAAAAAATAACTTACCATTTTTTAACCCCCCTCCTGACTCCACTACATCTAATTGTCCCCTTAGTTACTCCCAAATGCCCCTAAGCCCCCCATATTACCTTGTTTTTCATCTTTATTTTTTGCTCGGACCTAGGTCCTGGGTGCCACCATCTTTGTGTGGGTAGATGAAGTCCCTGTGGGATACGTTATCTGCCCACACTAGATACCGCTGTAAAATTCCTGCACATGCTCAGTTAAACACTTGAGCATGCAAACGGATATTTCATCCATTCATTCATTCGTCAGAAAGACAAATAAATGAATAGAATTTTCCAACGAATGAACGAAGACCTCTTCATTTGTTTGGTTTATTACAAGGAGGGAGCTACTGGTTCGCAGCTCCCTCCTTGTAATATGTAAAAATAGAAGCAGCGGGGAGCAATGCTCTCTGCCACTTCCTAAGCCCTCCATGTCCTCCCTCTCTCTATGGGGTCAATATGACCCCCATAATAGCATAAGAGAGATTAAAATCTCCCGAATGCCCCTATTTGCTATGCCACTAAACAGTGAGCAGCAAGTAGGGGCATGTCTACTAAACAGTGAGCAGCCTATTAACTAGCGGGGGAAACATAGTGGGCTATAAAAGTAAACTGGGTACATAGGGTCCCCCTTGGCCCCCATCCATGAGCAGCAGGTGGGGGCTCTAAATGAAAATGTTGGGGGGACCTATTGTCCTCCCTCCCAGCCCCCACACATGAGCAGCGGGTGGGGGCCCAAATGAAAATGGGTGGGGACCTAGTGTCCTCTCACCGGCCCCACCCCTGAACTGTGGGTGGGGGCCCTCAATTACAATAAGGGGGGGACCTATTGTCCTTCCCCCCCTGGCCCCCACCCATGGGCAGCTGGTGGGGGCTTAATGTAAATACCCCCCCAGGTGACTAGGGGTCTCCAAGCTCCTAGTCACCCCCCCAATTTTTTTTATTTTTTTTAATTCCTACCTACCCCCTCACCCTAAAAATAGTGAGGGGGGATCAAGAACACTAAATACCTGTAAATAAAAAATAACTTACCATTTGATGTTGTCTTTTTTCTAAAATCTTTTTTCAGCCCCAAAAAAGGCTGAAAAAGGGAGGGAGCACAATATTGTAAGTTAGGGCCCCCACCCACCTCTCAGGGGTGAGGGCCAAGAGGGACCCCATGTCCCCCGTTTACTTGAATAGCCCCTACTCGCAGGTCACAGGTGGTCATTATGTTCCCACCAGGCTAGTTAAAAGATGCCCCAACATGGGCCCATTTTCTGTTGAGGGGGGTTATTTATTTAAATGTTTTTTACAGGCTGCTCACTGTTTACTAGACTTGCCCCTACTCGCAATATAGCGAGTAGGAGCACATTAATTTCTAATACCAAGTAATTTTCACTTAGTATTAGTAAAGTTGGCTGAAAGACCAATTTAGGTCTTTCAGCCTTTTGGTAGATAGCTATCTACTAAGCGGCTGCAAGATGCAGCTGCGATCAGATCGAAATGTCATTCATTAAAATGAAATTTCGAACCGAACAAAAGTCCCAAATTTCGTCCTTAAACAAATTGACGAACTGGTCTCATCCTGTTAGGACAAAATTCGGTAGTTTTGCTGGCGTTCGGGAACACGGAAAGGAGGAAGAACATGGAAGAAAAGGTGAGAATTTTGGGAATATTGCTTTGACCACAGGAAACGGAGCAAACTTTGTTCCTCCGCTGGTCAAGAAAATTAGAGAAGACAGGAAGAAATGAAGAACTGATCCTGACAGAGGGAGAGAAGAGGAAACGATTAAAGAAAGGTAAGTTCGGCATGACAGTGCAACTTTAATACTGTTTCTTTATGTTCTGATACAGTGACTCTACTTCATTTTTCAAATAACACTCCCCGTCTCCTTCCTAATTTTCTTTGCTGATCTTTCAAAGACAGGACAAACACTCACAGCAGGAGTATAACTTGCAGGCTGCCCCTTTTTTTTCTTTTTTCTTTATTTCCCCTCTCCCTCCTTTTTTCCCCCCTGTTAGTTCCTCATAAGCAAATCAAGGGGGTTCAGGAGAGATATTCGTTTAGCTATGGAGACTTTATGGCTTGTATCACCTCTCAAATTCAATACAGTATGTTTCTGTTTTTACCTTTTAGTATTCAGAGTTATAGTTTACCTTGTTTTCCCCCTTTTTTTCCCCCTTTCTCCTTAATTTTTTCCCTTGCCATCACACTCTCTGCACAGTCTCCCAATTAACACATTTACTGTCTATCCAGCAGATATCTGGCGTTTTCTGGGAGCACTCCTTGCTTCTTCTCATTTTCCCTGTCACTGTCGCGATTGCGTTCCCGCTTTTTAAAGCCTTGTTCCTGGTTGCCAGAGTCACCTTTGTTGCAGCACCTTCCTTACTCTGCGATTCAATTCCTGACTATTACGATCTGTTAAGCTGGTTAATTCATTTAGCTGGAGAATCAACCTGCACCTTGCATACACCCCGCCTCCCTCTCCTCTCTCAGCACTCCAACACGCCCTTATGTCCAGGCACCCAGGAGAGTGCACAGCTTAGCGGACAGGGGCACATGTATGAATGTGGGATGGATGATGCATGATTGGCTATATGCTACATGTGGGAGTGTGAGATGTGAGGAAGTGGGTGGTGACAGATCAGACTGACCTCAGTGCCACTTAGGAGCCGGGCCAGCAACAAGTTTCTCTGCCTCCTCCTGTTGCTGGGCTTGCTGGATTTTCTGCCTGGGGGCCCTGGATGCTGGATCATGGTTTTACAGCCATCCTGTGTGCCAGGTAATGGTGCTGCAGACGGTGGCCTCCTCCATCCCCAGCGGCCTGGTGGTGAGGTTCCCCTCCCCAGCGGTCTGGCTCTCCCTGGGCACCCTGCCTGTGTCTCCCTCAATGGGCACCCTGCCTGTGTCTCCCTCTATGGGCACCCTGCCTCGGGCTCTGTGAGCCCCAACTCTCCTCCTCGGGCCCGGTACAGGACCTGCAGCCCGGGCCCGAGTCTTCAACAGGGCCGCGCGCCTGGACCACGTGGCGTGCGGCCTGCTCCGCGCCCGGTCCTTTCGCATCTGCTGTGGACCGTGCCCCCCCTGGAGGTAGTGGGGGGGACGCGGAAGCTCGGCAATCGACCCGGGCGGCGTGTGGAATGCCGTCCGGGGTCCTCCCCTCTCGGCCGGCAGTGGTAAGTGGGCCCCCACTGGGTGGCTCTCGCCCGCTGCCACCGGGTGGGGAGGGGTTCTGTACCCTCCCTCTTTTGCCCGGGCAGGGTCCGTGTGTGGTGTGGGCTCCCTTCCCCCCCTCCTCCCCTCCCCCCGTCCCTTTCTGTGTGGTATCTCCCTCTTCTATTTGTGTTCCTCCTCTTTCTTTTTTTATTGTTCTCCCCCCTCTTTCTTTATTGTTCTCCCCCCTCTTTCTTTGTTGTGTCCTCCTCTTTCTTTATTGTTCTCCCCCCTCCTCCTTGCAGAACTTCCTTGCCCCCCCACCCCCACCCCTCCCTCCCTCCCCTACCTGTCTCGGCAGCCTCCTGTCCTGGAGCGTTGGCTCTTCATCTCTCCACTGCTGCTTCAGGCTTTGGGTGCAGTTGCCGGATCCGTCCAGCAGGTGGCGTCTGAAGCTCCAGTTGCCATGGGAACTGCGCTGCAGGTGATGGACTCCCCTTTTCAAGCTGCTGTCTCTTCTATGGTGCCGCCAGCAGTTCCTGGGGTGCCGTCAGGTGAGTAATGTTTTCCTGCGCTGGCTGGGGCGATTGCACTAGGTGGGTTCATGTTGGGTTTATTTAAAAAAAAAAAAAAATTATAATAATTTTCTACAACCTAACCAAAAAAAATCAAAGGGTAACGGTCAGCTGCGCTCAATGTAGTACCCTCCTGGCACAACGGTGCCTCCACCGGTGGGTGGGGGGCAGTGCGCTCAGTCCTCAGCACGACAATTGGAGGAGAGTTGGGCCTCTTCCTCATTGGGGCTGTGCTCCCCTCTCCCCTGCGCAGTCGCGCAAGATATTCCCCTTTGGCCCTTGGGGGGGATGCTCTTCCCCTGGGGCACAAGGGGGGGTTTGAGTTTGGGGTTTGCTATTTTGGAGAGCGTGGTTGGGGAGGCCAGGTTGTTGCGGGGAGTTGAACGTCAGCTGATGTAAGTGGGGTAGGTCATGCTGTTTTAAGCTCAAATGCTCCCATCGTGGTGGGGGCTCACTCTGCCTCCTGCTGTTTCAAGAGGGGTAAGTACGGGGGAAAAAGGGGACGTGGGGGCGCAGGGCGGCGACGCCAGTGCTCGTAAGCACGATGCACCAATGGCTTGACCGCTACTGGAATCGGCAGGCCATGGGACCCCTGCTGGAGGGGGTCACCCGAGACTTCGGGATCTCCTTCTCAGAGCGCCCGGCGTGAAAGTCGCTATATGATAGACAATTTACATACTTAAAGGGAATCAGTGCAGTAGGGAGGAGTCTATGTTTAAAAGAAGTAAAACTTCCGCAATAAGAATACATAGTCTTAAATTGGAGGGGCGAAGGTTTCACAATTGTACCCAGATGTATTATGTGAACAGAAGGGTAGCGAATGCATGGACTAGCCTTCCAGCTGAAGTGGTAGAGGTTAACACTGTAGAGGAGTCTAAGTGGGTGTGGGATATGTGTAAGGCTGTCCTACCTATAAGATAAGGCCAGAGACTAATGTCAGTGGTTAGAAAACAGAGCAGACTGGATGGGCCGAATGGTCCTTATCTGCCGTCACATTCTATGTTTATGTCTGTGCTCGACTTCCTGCAGATGGTGCTGGATGAGCTCCTGCGGGAGGTAGCTTTGGGGTGGTTCGCGGGGTCAGTTGAGGCCCTGTCGCTCCCCAAGTTGCAGGTCCCCCTTGGGCCTGGTGCCCAAGTAGGAGGGGCACTGCTACATCGTTTGCCCTGCCCTCAAGGGGTTTCAGTGAAAGATGTTGGGCGTCCTAGGCATCCTTTGATGCTGCGGTATGCATGGTCAGGGCAGTGGGCCCTGGGGCTTTGCTAACGAAGGCCGACGTCGGAGCCGCGTTTCGCTTGTTGCCAGTTCATATGGATTGTCATCCTCCTGGGGGGTGGGTTTGTGGTCAGTATTATGAGGAGACGTGCTTCCCGATGTGTTGTTCATGTCCTGCTTTTACGTTGGGTGTGTCAGGGTTTCCTGGAGTGGGTGGTGCGGCTGGAGGCAAGGATTGGTTCGTTGCTGCATTACCTTGATGGCTTTTGTTTGTGGGCCTTCGCTGACTTGTCGACTCTTGCTCAACTCGGCGGAGCTTTAGGGTCCTCTTAGAGCACGATAAGACAGTGGGGCCCAGTGACGTGCCTTAGCTCCTTGGGTATCAAAATTGACTCTGTGGCCATGTAGTACTGGCTGCCATGGGATAAGGTTGAGAGGGTGTGGCGATGGCCAGGGGTCTGAGGAGGATGCAGCTGTGCAAGTTGCAGTCCCTGTTAGGGAGGTTGACCTTCCACTGCCGGATCAGGCCCATGGGGCAATTGTCCCGCAGGCGCCTGGTGGTCGCAACTACTGGGACTGCAGCATTTTATCCGGCTCTGGAGGTCTGTGTTTCCTTCCTGACCGAGTATATTGGAAGGTTATCTTGGCAGGCGCCGGAAGTGTCCAGTTCGGACTTGCCCCTCTATATGGACGTGGCTGGCTCTGTCTGGTTGGGGTGATTCTGGGATTGCGCTAGTGTGCTGACATGGTCAGCGGCTTGACCAGGAATCTTGCCTTCCTGGAGCTTTCCTGTTGTGGTGGCATTGGATTTATGGGGTTGGGAGTTACAGGACAGTCGGCTGTTATTCACCGTGCCATCCTCGGGGTTGTCCAGGCGATTAGCCAGCTCTCGTTCCCCCTTTACTTGTTTGGAACTTCCCCTGCTCCAGCGCCTGGTGCTCCGGTGCCCGTGTCTTCATGTGTCGTATAGGTCCGGTTCCTCTTGGGCCAAGCTACTCCAGGGTATGGGTGGAATGGCAGGCATGGGAGTCAGAGGTGGGTGTATTTGCGGGTTCGCCTGCTCGTTACAAGGTCTGTTGTGACTGCTGGAGCGTTGGGTTTTGGCGGATATGTCGCCCTCCGGGGTGTCCTTGCGCGTGTCCAGTTTAGTTTTCTGGTGAAGTCCCAGATTTGGGTGGCGGTCACCACGGAGTTTCTGGTATGGCTTGCGGTGTAGGGCCCGTGCAGGGGTCGATTTCTCTGGATCCAAAAAGGGGGCGGTTTTGGGCACAATTGTGCCAGGTGCTCCCAGAGGTATGCCTCGCCATTTCTTCATTTCTTTGGGGCCATGAGGATTGGGGTATTGGTGGGTCCTAGCTGGTCAGCCGGTAGGGCAGGTTTCTGTTTGCGGATGTCCGGGATGGTCAGGACCCGGTGTCCTTCAAGACTCGTCCATACAAGAGCGACATCCTTTGCAAGGGCAGGTGGGTCTCGCTGGCAGCGGTCCCAGGATTGGACACCTGTCTGGTCTGGGCGCTCAGGGAGTCCGCAGTATGGCCGTACCTGGCTGGCCCGATCATGGTACACGAGGAGGGGAACTTCCTCTCCCATTTTCAATTTGTTTGGCGGTCATTCTTTCCGCATTGGCGCTGCGACGGAGGCCTCTCAGCTGGGTATGCTGACTCGGGATGTGCGTAGGATAAGAAGGTGGGACTCGGGACTAGGAGATTTGTTCCGGTGTGCAGGACGCTGGTTTGCTCCATTGATTGTTTGTTTTTTTCTTCTCAGGGCGGATGATTGAGCACTCGACAGTGGAGGTGTGGTGGTTCGGCGCCGGGGGGACGTGAAGTGGGTCTGGCTCCTCCCAGAAGTGGTCAGGTTCTCTCGCTTGCAGGGGGGTGTCGTTGGTTCTGGTCATTCCCCCAGGGGACGGTGCCGCTCGGTGACTTGGTGGACATAGGGAAGCGGGACTTGTCCCAGATCCTTATGTCATTTCCGGGGGTTTTTGCATGGTGTGGTCGGAGGTTGTGGCGAGGAACTATTGGCGGTAGGCACACATCTGGAGTGCGTTGGAGCGCACCGTTCATTTTAGGGGTTTGGGGGATGCCTATTTCATCAGGTTTTGAGAAGGAGGCGTCAGATTTGTTGCGGCCGGATGGGGTTCATTTGACTGAGGTCGGGCTCAACCGTTTAATCTGGCCATTCTAGAGATGGTGGAACAGGCCATGGTTGGTTTGTTTGGGGTCACCCCCTGATTTTAGGCTTAAAACAGCGGGGTTGTGGCGGGGTGTGTCCTTGCCAAATAAGGGATGGTTTGGTAGATTAGATGAAAAAGGGGGATAATGGCCGGGTCTCATCCTCCCCCTGTCTCTTATGGTGAACCTGGAGAAGGTACCAGGTTGGACGTGTCCCCACTGGGTTGTAAGTCGACCAGTGGGGAGCATTATGGTTGGGCCCCACCGAGTTGGTGGGGAGCCCTGAAAAGGAAGATGTTTTTATTATGCCGAGGGGGGGAGGTGAGAGCCTTGGGGAAGTTAGATTGGCAAGGACGGTTTCTTTGGTTACTGTATGACTATATGCAAATTGTTTATGTTAATTTATGATATTTATTATTTTGTTACATGTTAAAGGAGTCATGCAGTATTTGGTTGTGTTAATAAATGCTGTGGCCTGTTTTCTCCAAGAAGTTGTCTGTCGTTATTTGAAGGGGTAAGTTATGGTTTTATGGGGGATGAAGGGAATGCTATCCAATGCCCACTACGTACATACAAGGCCCCAGGGAGAGTGTACAGCTTAGCGGACAGGGGCACATGTATGAGTGTGGGATGGATGATGCATGATTGTCTATATGCTACATGTGGGAGATGTGAGGAAGTGGGTGGTGACAGATCAGACTGACCTCAGTGCCACTTAGGAGCCGGGCAAGCAACAAGTTTCCCACCCACCCTCCCTTTGCTGCTTTGGGCCCGGGGGGGTTGTCACAGGTAGGCGGGGGTGTGTCCTTGCCAAATAAGGGATGGTTTGGTAGATTAGATGAAAAAATTGGATAATGGCCGGGTCTCATACTCCCCTGTCTCTTATGGTGAACCTGGAGGGGGTACCAGGTTGGATGTGTCCCCACTGGGTTGTAAGTCGACCAGTGGGGAGCATTATGGTTGGGCTTCACCGAGTTGGTGGGGAGACCTGAAAAGGAAGATGTTTTTATTATGCCGAGGGGGGGAGGTGAGAGCCTTGGGGAAGTTAGATTGGCAAGGACGGTTTCTTTGGTTACTGTATGACTATATGCAAATTGTTTATGTTAATTTATGATATTTATTATTTTGTTACATGTTAAAGGAGTCATGCAGTATTTGGTTGTGTTAATAAATGCTGTGGCCTGTTTTCTCCAAGAAGTTGTCTGTCGTTATTTGAAGGGGTAAATTATGGTTTTATGGGGGATGAAGGGAATGCTATCCAATGCCCACTACGTACATACATGACAGCGTCCTCATGTCATCATGCCATCCCACGTGACTTCTGGGGGGCTATTGGGTTGATGTGTTATCACCCTTTTGCCCCCTCCCTAGTTTAAATACATTCTAGCAAAACCTTAAACTGATTGCTGAGAACATTTGTTCCCTTTTGAGAAATATGCAAACTATCTTTTATTTTTTCAATTCTTTATTTTATTCTAAAAAGAGAAGGAAGGGTGTACCAGTGCTGATATTCCAAAATAATAATAACACTCTAAATGAGAAGTCATTGTAATAAATAAAGCTACTATAACACCTAGATATCTTTAGAAAATAAGAACTTGAAAACACTGGATAGGTGTAGCGCTGTATTCAGATAGGCGTAATAATGGAGATAAAAAAGAGAGAGGGTGGAAAGAAGGCAGTACCTCAAAATGTCTTTAAATAAATCTTCCCAGTTTTTCGTTTCTACAAAACATAAAAAACAGACAAACCAAACATAGTGTATACTGTATAATGCAATTAAATTATAAAAAGGAAGGGATAAATTCCCACTCACACTTTTAGGAGCTAATGTATAATAGCTCAATCTTAGCGCTCTTGGGGTTCAGTAAAGGCGACCCTCACCCTTCTTGGATATAAGTGCTTCTTGTATTCTATTAGAATGAAAGAAAACAAATATGATGCCGTACTGTTGATCTTAGGTGTAAATAGTAACTAAGATGGGGTACTTACAAACTTAGAGCCATCCAAATCGGCTCTGGTCTGAGAGCTTGTGTGGTTAAGGACCACACACCTTCTTTAAAAAAGTAGCAGGGATAATGCCAATAATGTAGATAAAAAAATATACAATATTTATTATAAACAATAACAGTATAAAAATATATATATAAAGAATCAATAAAGTTAAATTGGCATAAAAATTCCAAAGGTCCAAAGTCTCAGTCTTATTCCAGGGACGCGTTTCGCTTATACAGGCTTCTTCAGCTGGATGGAGTCTCTCATGGAATTCCCCTGCTATATGTACCCCTCTAAGGGGTAGATAATTGGTGTCCAGCTTGTATTTTCGCCATAGGCGTGCGCACGGGGTGTGCCGGGTGTGCCTGGGCACACCCTAATCCCCGTGCGCACGCCTATGGTTTGAGTCCTGCAGGAACAGCGTTCCTGCACTTTTTTTGAGCAGGAACGCTGTTCCTGCAGGCACTCAGTGTCCCCTGTTTCACCTCTTGCCCCTGTCATGGGAGGGCAAGAGGTGATGATTCCCCCTCCCCCCTCCACCCTGCAGCTCAGCCGCGGCGAGGGAGCTCTCTGCTCTCTGCTTCCTCTCGCCGCGCGCTGATGCCGGGAGCCGGAATATGACGTCATATTCCGGCTCCCAGCTGCAGCAGACAGCCCGCGCGGCGAGAGGAAGCAGAGAGCAGAGAGCTCCCTCGCCGCGCGCTGACCTGCAGAGAGGCGCCCGCCCCCACTGGACCCCAGGGACAAGTCCACCAGCACTCCAGGTAGGAGGCTGGGTGGACATTTAAATTTTTTTTAAAAATATAATAATTTGTGTGTGTGTGTGTGTCTGTGAGTGTGTGAGTATGTGTCAGTGTGTGTCTGTGAGTGTGTGTCAGTGTGTGTGTGTGTCTGTGAGTGTGTCAGTGTGTGTCTGTGAGTGTGTGAGTATGTGTCTGTGAGTGTGTCAGTGAGTGTGTGTGAGTGTGTGTGTGTGTCAGTGTGTGTCTGTGAGTGTGTGAGTATGTGTCTGTGAGTGTGTGAGTATGTGTCAGTGTGTGTGTCTGTGAGTGTGTGAGTATGTGTCTGTGAGTCTGTGAGTGTGTGTCAGTGTGTGTCTGTGAGTGTGAGTATGTGTCTGTGAGTGTGTGTGTCAGTGAGTGTGTGTGTGTGTGTCTGTGAGTGTGTGAGTATGTGTGTGTCAGTGTGTGTGTGTCTGTGAGTGTGTGTGTGTTTCTGTGAGTGTGAGTGTGTGTCTGTGAGTGTGTATGTCTGTGAATATATATATATATATATATATATATATATATAAACACACACACACGCGCGGCGTGTGTTTGTGCTTTAGGGTGCACACCCTAATGCAATAGGCTGCGCACGCCTATGCTACAGCACCTTTTGGAGTTCAAAAACTATTGAAGCATTCTACCAGGGGGGCTCTGAGCAAGTGGTTTTATTACAGATTGCAATCATCAGCAGTCAGCAATGATTTGCATTGTATAATTGTATTTAACACATGTGGGTACATGAGCATGGTTTTTGAACATTTTGTAATACCTACTACATGTGACAAAAAAAGTATATTTTTGGTATGTAAGCAAATATTTACAGGGATACTATAGTTACCATAACAGCTTTAGCTTAATGAAGTAGTTTGGGTGTATAGATCATGTCCCTGAAGTCTCACTGCTCAATTCGCTTCCATTTAAGACTTAACTCACTTTGTTTATGCAGCCCTAGTCACACCTCCTTGCATGTGACTTACACAGCCTTCCTAAACACTTCCTGTAAAGAGACACATGATGTTTACACTACCTTTATTGAAAATTCTGTTTTGTTTAGATTTTATTATTTCCTGTTCTGCCAATAGCCTGCTAGACCTTGCAGGAGCCTCCTGTATGCAATTAAAGTTCAATTTACAGAGCAGGAGAGACACATTTTAAAGTAAGTGAAGATCTAATTGAAACTAAAACCATTTTTTTCATGCAGGCTGTGTGAGTCACAGAAATGGGAGGTTTGGCTAGGGCTGCATAAACAGGAAAAAAAGTGATTTAACTCCTAAATGGCAGAAAAAAGAGCAGTGAGACTTCAGAGGCATGATCTATACACCGAAACTGTTTCATTAAGCTGCTGTTTTTGTGGCTATAGTGTCCCTTTAATTTATATAATATAATAAATATCTGTAAAGGATGAGTTAATGCATTAAAAGTTTACTGCAATCAAAACAATGGTTTTGAAATTGCATAAACTTGTAATAATTATTATAATTAATGCGGTATAGAAAACTCAGTATCATCCTATATTATTGTATTTTTATGAGGACTCTTTTTCTAATTCATAACAATTCATTGATAATGAA
>OW240919.1:136012309-136098473 GCA_933207985.1 Pelobates cultripes
TGTGCACTTCCTGTTAGTCCGGCCGGGTACAGGAGACAGATGCTCCCTGTACCCGCGGACCATGATACAGGGCTCGGCCACGCTACAGGGAGGGAGTGACAGGAGGGAGTGCTGAGCACTTCCCTCCTGTCAGCCCCTCTCCTCAGGCTGCGCCCAGGCGGTGCACCCTCATGGACCCACCAGCCCGGGCAAAGCTGCAGCCACCTGAGGCTCTCTGCAGAGCGCTCGAGCTGCTGCGCCCCACCCCAAGGCACCCCCACCCTGCTGGCACCCGGTGCGAACCGCCCCCTCCGCCCCCCCTTAGTACGCCACTGAAAGTATCTGCCAGTATTTTCTCCTTACATGCTGCATTCATCTTTCCATCAAAATTCACAAGATTCCCCGTGCCTTTAGAGCTCAGTGAGCCACCACTATGTTTTACAGTAGGGATGGTATTCTATTCACTGTAGGCCTTGTTGACCCCTCTCCATACATAGTGCTTATGGTTGTGACCATAAAGCTCTATTTTACTCACGTCACTCCAAATTACAGTGTGCCAGAAGCTGTGAGGCGTGTCAAGGTGTTGTCGGGTATTTTGTAACTTGTCTTGTTTGTGGCATTGGCTGGCTTCTTTCTGGCAACTCGACCATGCAGCAAAGTATCGTTCAAGTATCGTCATATTGTGCTCCTTGAAACAACCACACCGTCTTTTTCCAAAACGGTTTGTTTTCCTGGCACTGGAGAATCCCTTTAATAAGTGATTGAACAGTACTGGCTGGAATTTTCAAAGTTTGGATATCTTTTTATATCCTTTTCCATCTTTATAAAGTTCCATTACATTACATGTTATGCAGGTCTTTTGACAGTTCTTTTCTGCTTCCCATGGTTCAGTATCTAGCCTGCTCAGTGCATCCATGTGAGAGCTAACAAACTCACTGACTATTTATACACAGACACTAGTTGCAATTTAAAAAGCCACATGTGTGGAAAATAACCCTTTAATTACCATTTTAACCTGTGTGTGTCACCTTGTGTGTCTGTAACAAGGACAAACATTCATGGGTAAGTAAACTTTTTGATCAGGGTCATTTGGGTGATTTCTGTTATCATAATGATTTTAAAAAGAATTCAACCAACTATGTGATAATAAATGGCTTCATATGATCACTATCTTTCAATAGAGTTCATTTTTTTTTTTTTTTTTGCATGATCAGTCTTATTTTCAAAATCAATGCCAAAATTTCTGATTTTTTTTTACCTGGTTATGCAAACTTTTCAGCACAACTGTATATGGAGGTGAATGCCCCATTAATGAAAATAAAAGAGAAGTTTCCCTAGATCCCTTGGCTAACCCGTGGGGTGGGCCTGGAATCAGGGAAAAAGGTCAGGAAGGTGGTACCAGTTCCACCTAATATGGGCTTGGACCCGGTTAATGTAAATGCCAAAAAAAAGGAAATAAAATTAAATCGAATGCTGTCCCTTTAAGGGGCGCTATCAATTCACTGGTATCGGTATAACGGACATCCCTAAAAATAAAAACCAAAAAATACCTATGAACTCATGTGGAGAGGATATAAAATAGGGTAAGCAAGTATCAGAACAATGTGCACTGAGTATGGGATGTGCAACAAAGTATCGTGGCTAAACTACTGTTTCAATTAAACTTTATTACCGTTTGCCAAAAAGAGATAAAGTGCACTTAGAAAGTAAAACTACTGCAACCCTATATGATCATTGGAGACTGCTTAGGACAAATAAAATAATGGTAATTATTTATAGCTCGGTAATGGAACCTCACAGGGACCGAGACTAGTAATCCAGCCCTCTTTGAGTAGTCCTCCCAATGATAAAGGTGTAATATGTGGGAGAGAGAAACGATAATATTGTCTCCCTAGTAAACACCTATAATAAATATAAACCGGTAGGTAGAGGGGATAGAACAACAGCGAAAGCGGAAACAGAAAACCTCCTTAGCATATATGGACATCTAAAAGTGTTAGCCCATAAGCCATGAAATCGGACTAAATATGTAACTGCTAAGGGTGCTGCTATTCTGTTTCCCTACAAGCTCCTTATAACACCTTCGTGGGTGTTCTATGCTAGAGCTAGCACTAGAATGAATGTCCCTATCTACGAGCTATCTGCTCATAATCCTACTCCAAATAATACATGTATAATCAAAAAAAGTACAAGTGAAAAAAATGAGCAAAACAATAAGTGCCGTTAGGATTCCCTTAAGTGCATAGTGAGTGCTCAAGTGAGGTGTCGGGATATCCTAGCAAAAAACCCATTAAACTGCTATAAAAACCCTATTTGAGGGATATGCTTGGCCAAAATTAGTTCATGCAAAAGGACAATGATCCCAAGCACACCAGCAAATCTGCAACAGAATGGCTGAAAAAGAAAAGAAGCAATGGTCCAGTCAAAGACCAGACCTCAACCTGATTGAAATGCTGTGGTGGGACCTTAAGAGAGCTGGGCATAAACAAATGCCATAAACCTCAATGAACTAAAACAATGTTGTAAAGAATAGTGGGCCAATATTTCTCCTCAACGATGTGAGAGACTTGTAAAGTCATACAGGAAACGATTACTTCAAGCAATTGCTGCTAAATATGGTTGTACAAACTATTGAATCATTAGATGTACTTAATTTTTTACACATGGGTTTGTTTTTGTTCAGTAAATCGGTGTTGTATGTCATGTTGTTGTATTTACCTAATTTTAAGACCTGCTATGGAACAGATTATTGTTATTATGTCATTATATGTAAAACCACAGAATTAAAAAAGGGGGTACTTTCTTTTTTTTCCCCATGACTTCTCCTATAAAACCAAGACAGAAAAAAACAAAATGTTTAAGTGGGACAGCACTGTAATCCAATGGAAATGACGGGTGGTATTAACCCCTTAAAGGACCACTATAGTGCCAGGAAAACATACCCGCCGGGCTCTGGGGAGAAGAAATGGGTTAAATCTTACCTTTCTCCAGCGCCGGGCGGGGAGCTCAACTCCTCCTCTCCGCCTCTGATCCTCCTCCTGGGCTGCATGCTCGGCAGGAGCTGCGCGTGCATTCAGCCGGTCTCATAGGAAAGCATTTACAATGCTTTCCTATGGACGCTTGCGTGTTCTCACTGTGATTTTCACAGTGAGAAGCACGCAAGCGCCTCTAGCGGCTGTCAGTGAGACAGCCACTAGAGGATTTGAGGGCTGGATTAACCCATTTATAAACATAGCAGTTTCTCTGAAACTGCTATGTTTATAAAAAAATGGGTTAACCCTAGCTGGACCTGGCACCCAGACCACTTCATTAATCTGAAGTGGTCTGGGTGCCTAGAGTGGTCCTTTAAGGACCAAACTTCTGGAATAAAAGGGAATCATGAGATGTCATGTGTCCTTAAGGGGTTAAATAACTTCCTCTTTGTATATGTGTATCTTCACCGTTCTTTCCTATCGATGTTCCAATATTAAGAATTAACTGTATTAGACTGCTATGTATTATGCTATATCGATAACGCATACCTGTTTTACTGTACACTCCTTTATTGTACTTCTTTCTATAATATTCTAATGAAACTTGCAATACCAAAAAAACAAATGGAAAAATAAAAATTCATTGTCACTAATGTTTAGGATGCCTGTGAGATACAAGCACATTAATTCTATAAATTGATTGATAGTCTAACCGTTCACGATAAACTAATCCAGTTAAAAGCAGGAGTTTCAGTTTTAGTTAAATAATAATGAATTTCATTATATGAAGGCACCTCATCCACTTTACTACAACTTTTGATGTCTTACCATGAAAATAGTACAGTTATCTGAAGCTCTGCATTTGTATGTGTCTAATAACATCTCTATCTGTAAAGTTATCTGACTTGTGTCTGTGCTGCAGAGTCAACGAGGGTATAAAAGCCTATGAAGAGTCCATGAAGGAACAGAAAAAGAGGGTTCCTACACCCCCTGAACCCCAATTACCCTCAACTGTGAGTGTCAGTGTATTATTATTTGATGCATTTTATTATAAGCAGACTATAACCATTTTTTACACCATTTCTTGTCTTTTAAATAGGAATTGTAATTGCTCTGGAAATTTCATTATTGAATATAACATTGCAAATAACTTACAGTTGTGTTAACCCTTTTTCATTTAATAAAAGGAGTGAGACAGCGCTAAATAACTTTGGCAGCAACCTTAAAAAGGGAATCCCTCAAACCCTATAAAACAAGATAAAAATAAAAACAGTAAAAGGCTGCGCACATTAAGTAGAGTCCAATACAAGGAGAAGAGAGAAAAGTCCAACTGGTATATTCTTACAGGTATCCTTGGTTGGTGGGGTCTTCTATTTATGTAGTGGGTTCACTCGTTTATGGAAAATAAAAAGAGGAAAAAAAAGGACATCCAATGGTATAGTATGTAAAATTCAGATATAGACGTAAAATTGATAGTATAAAACTCACATTTACCAGAGCTAATGTCCAGCTCTGGAGTAAAGCGCGTACAGCGGTTTAATCCCTGCTTATGGGATATAGGCAGGTTCTTCTCCGTGGATGGTATCCAATTCTCGGGATAAAATAAAATAAACAGCCAATAGTGCTCACTGTATGGCAAATAATAACAAGATAATAAAAGAAATGTACTTACAAAGAAAGAGCAGACCCACTGCTCTTTGATGATAGCTTGGGTGGATTGATCCCCACCTACGGATTTCTTTGGGTACAGGAAACTTCCAGGAATTTTTAGGTTTCTTTTAAAACCATAAAAATATTTAAAATAACAATAAAAAAGGCCAGGGTAAAAAAGAATGATATGTGTCTATAAAAAAGATAATTGGCACAAGCAAATGACCAAAAATACTTTAATATATATAAAAACACAATTTAAATATCCATAACGCGTTTTGTCACAAAGGGACTTTATCAAATGGAATAACATGATTAACCTGGCACATAGATGTTATATAAGAGCATAATTGTTTGAATTTTGGCGCCAAAACTTAGTTTGACCAATCAGAATTAAAAACACTTATACAACTTTAAAATACATCATAACTTATTTAGCACATAGTTTTTGGTAATACAACTTCATTAAATTATATATACAATTAAAACGAAGGTATGAAAGTGTAATTTAAGATAGTTTAAAAAAATCACGTGACCGGCGGCACTAAATAAGTTATGATGTATTTTAAAGTTGTATAAGTGTTTTTAATTCTGATTGGTCAAACTAAGTTTTGGCGCCAAAATTCAAACAATTATGCTCTTATATAACATCTATGTGCCAGGTTAATCATGTTATTCCATTTGATAAAGTCCCTTTGTGACGAAACGCGTTATGGATATTTAAATTGTGTTTTCATATATATATATATTTTTTTTTTTAAATTCTTTATTTTTTCACTCAATAGACACAGCAAGTGTACATGTTTTCATATATATTAAAGTATTTTTGGTCATTTGTTTGTGCCAATTATCTTTTTTATAGACACATATCATTCTTATTTTACCCTGGCCTTTTTTTATTGTTATTTTAATTTTTTATGGTTTTAAAAGAAACCTAAAAATTCCTGGAAGTTTCCTGTACCCAAAGAAATCCGTAGGTGGGGATCAATCCACCCAAGCTATCATCAGAGAGCAGTGGGTCTGCTCTTTCTTTGTAAGTACATTTCTTTTATTATTTTATTATTATTTGCCATACAGTGTGCACTATTGGCTGTTTGTTTTATTTTATCCCGAGAATTGGATACCATCCACGGAGAAGAACCTGCCTATATCCCATAAGCGGGGATTAAAACCGCTGTACGCGCTTTACTCCAGAGCTGGACATTAGCTCTGGTAAATGTGAGTTTTATACTATCAATTTTACGTCTATATCTGAATTTTACATACTATACCATTGGATGTCCTTTTTTTTCCTCTTTTTATTTTCCATAAACGAGTGAAACCACTACATAAATAGAAGACCCCACCAACCAAGGATACCTGTAAGAATATACCAGTTGGACTTTTCTCTCTTCTCCTTGTATTGGACTCTACTTAATGTGCGCAGCCTTTTACTGTTTTTATTTTTACTTTTTCATTTAATGTAGCACAAAAGCAGGGTCGGCTCTAGACTTTGCGAGGCCTTAGGCGAAACTCAAACATGAAGCACCCACTAACCTCATTAGTGAAAGAAATAGTGCCATAGTTAGGGGGTGACATGGGGCAGAGTGTGGGGGGGTGACATTGGGCATAGTGTTGAAGGGGGTGACATTGGGCATAGTGTTGAAGGGGGTGACAGGTGGGAGGTTGTGACAGATGGCAGAGTTAGGGTGGGTGACGGGTGGCAGAGTTAGGGTGGGTGACGGGTGGCAGAGTTAGGGTGGGTGACGGGTGGCAGAGTTAGGGGAGGTGACGGGTGGCAGGGTTAGGGAGGTAACAGGTGGCAGAGTTAGGGGGGTGACAGAGTAAGGGGGATGGCAGAGTTATGGGGGGCTGGCAAGGGGGCAGTGTTGGGGAGAGAAATACCTTGCTCCCTGGTGGTCCGGTGGGCTTTCTAGTCGGTCTGCAGCTCCACCGGGTGTAAGCTGTAGACCATCTCCAGAAGTCTGTGGTAACTCGCGGCAACGCTCTGATTGGTTGGGGGTCGCAAGACACTTCAGCCTGCAGCTCACACCCTGTGGAGCTGCACACTGAAGGCTGGCTCTCTGGGCAGACGGGAGGAGCCTCGCACCCGGCGGCACACAGAGCAAGCCACCAGGCCCCCTCCCGATGCCGGGTCCTCGATCATGGACCGAGGACCCAACAAATCACTTGGCCCCCTAGGTGATTTAGGCGGCCACAAGGCCCCAGCCAGAGCGAGGCCTTAGGAGGCCGCCTAAAGCGCCTAATAAGAGGGCCGCCTCTGCATAAAAGTGTCCTTGAAATGTGTATGAAACAACAAAGAAGAGGTAATGGAAACTAATAGTGCAGTAAGTTTGGATATTTTGATATTAGAGGAGGTAGATAACATATTACACTCACACTTTTAAGGAACTTAAGTCCAGTTCCAATTTAAATGCCTTGGTTGAATGATCCCCGCCTATGGATATATTGTGATATAGTTCCAATAAGCTTTCTAAATGATAATGGTTGTTCTCGTGAAAACATAAAAAAAGAAATAAAATAGTATAGTGCAGTATGTCAGACACACTGGAGAAAGAAAGTAAAAATGTGCACTCACTCAATATTACTCACATGGGATAGAGCAAAATAAGGTTTGCTTAATCCAACAGGTATAGGTGGTATTATCCCTACCAGGGGTGTGGAGTCCAGGAGTCTAACAGTAACAAATCAGGTCCAGATGAGAAAGTACTTTACATTAAAATTAAATAAAGACGGGGCTTGGCCAGCTGTCTAACGAGGAAGACACGTTCTTGTGCAGCTCCGATATAGAGACCAGAAACCCGCAAACAGGACCCTCCAAACGCAACAAATACAGCCCCCACACAGTAACGGACATGGGGCGAAAAAACAAGAAATTTCGCCTTCCGTAACCGCTTAAAACAACCAAGATTCGGCTTTCCCTTACGAGGCCTAATCTGGCGGCACCAACCAAAATGGCGCCCACCGCACCCAGCGAGGAGGAAGCCTCGGATGTCTCCCAGGAGGTCAGAGACAGCCCCACCTCATCTCAGGTAGAAGACGGAGCCCAGTGTCAGGCATCTGAATCGGAGGAAGACTCATCCCCAGTCACAAAGAGGGATATTAGAGATCTCCTAGAGGAAATGAGGGGGGGGGGGTTGTGGAGGGCAGACTTGCAGACCACAAGGAAGGAGATGGGGGTCATCCAGAAGAGGCTCACTGAAGTTGAAGCCAGAGAAAGCGCCAGAGACGCCCAGCAACAGATCTCCAGTGACGCTGTGCAGTGTCTACGCTCACAGGTCCAGCAGTTCAAGAGGACGGTCACAACGCTGGAGGTCCGCCACAGAAGGTGAAACATTTGCATCAGAGGCTTACTAGAGACAGTTGGGGAAGATGCCCTTTTGAGGTACATATCCCGCCTTCTCACCAGAATGGAAATAAGGTTGCACACCGAGCCAGACAAAATAGTAACCGCATTTAGAATACGCAAAGCCGCCACAGCGCCAGCAGAATCCCCAAGAGACGTCATAGCGGTCACGAAAGATATACAAACCCACTCAGCGATCATGGCTCGCTCCCGAGAAATAGGAAGCGTTCAATTCGAAGGCAATACAGTGTCCCTCTATGGAGACCTCCCGTTCGCAGCCCTGGTGGAGCGGAGACCACTAGCACCAGTGGCTAAACAATTGAGAGCGGAGGCAGTCAAATACCGGTGGGGGGCAGATGAATCCCTAACAGCAATGAAGGGAGACCGGACATTCACACTCACTTCCACGGACGACCAGGCGCAATTTCTCCACCAGCTGAGAAAGCAAGAGGCGGAAAACAAAGAAACCCAGAGAAGCCGACACTTGGAAGCAAAGACACACACACAGCAAACCAGGGCCAACAAAGAGTCACCACACTTCAGCATCACTGAGGAGACAAACCCTCACCTGAGCGGCTTACCACAGCACTCACTCAGAGGACCACCAAATCCCAGGTGACGGCGAGTATATACGCAGCACCACACTGATAGGGAAAACCATCAACCAAGTTATATGCCCCAGAAATCCAATTCCAGATGTTATACCATTTTAGCTAAAGTTAGAGACTTTCCTCTCCCTAATGTTTAGCTTACAGAGAGCATAATGTTGGAGACCCCACAAACACCCCTAAAAATGGGACTGTCTGCATTAATACAGGCCTGAGACGGGCCGTAACATGGGGTCACAAGGGACCTGAGGTTACAGAGTAACAAACAATAGACGCTTTACCAACGATGCCACGGACTAACTGTTACAAAAACGCTGTTTTGTTGCTTTTTACATTTCCCATACTATGACACTGTTGTATTTTGAGTACTAAACCTCTAATAAAATATAAATTATATATAAAAAAAAAATAAATTAAAAAGACTATAAAATAATGCTTAAAAGTAGGTAAATACGGGGGCAGAGCCTGTAAGCCAACCTGACAGGACGCCATCTGCTCCAAAGCAAAACCTGCGGATTCTACGAATATCAGCCAGCCTGAGCCTAATCCAAGTCCGAAACCTACATCGCCTGATCCAGCGAGTTGGCTGTTATCGATTTAATGCCTTTTTTTTGCCTCCGAGAAACGACCCCAAAGGAGACGCAGGTCTCGGGCCTCCTGCATGCCAACGATCCCGGACCTGGGAGATATCTGGGAAGATACTGTTGCAAGAGGGGTCCAGTCTGCAGTCGTCTCAACACCGGCTCCACCCCAACGGTACTCACACCGACAATGGGCCGACGCTCTCAAAAACTCCACGCCGCAACTGAGGGCAGGTATATTGGAGAGATGCTTCAGCGGCCTACTCCACACAAGCCCACGCCCGCGGAAGTTCCGCAAGCAGACGCACCCTAACACAACCCGGGAACAACAGGGACAGGAAATCCCTCAGCCTTTCCCACAGGACTCCTCAGGCGACTCAGCCCCGACAACCAAAACTAGACCTGAAACTCCTGTGGGCAGAGATCCATAAACTGCTGGCCGCTAAATCCACCCTCATAAAAACGGAGATGCACGCGGTTACAGAACGGGTGAGAACCACAGAGGATGAAATGGTAGAAGTGCAGACCCACCTATCTAAATTGGATGTGTAACGGATCACCTGGCACCCCGACTGGGTACCTCCGTTAAAGGATGCTCCTAGCACTTCCTGAGGACTCCAAGCACTGCAGCAGACACCAAAACCACCGAACCGTAGGAGCATATGAATGCTCTCAAGCATATGAATGTTGTATACAGCCGAATAGGTTTACACTCCTAGCAGTCAAACTGGAACAGAATACAATAAATCCTCCCCCAGTAATGAGACGACACTTCACTTTGAGGGTTAAGCAGGAACTGACTGGACTGGCACATACAGCCTCTTTTATTCCCAATCCACAAACTTAGTACTGCCCACAGGGTTTTACAGAACAACCAATAACACACGTACATTACAGAAAGACACTCCCACACAAAATCCTCCCCTCTGCCTGTGATACAATTACCTTACACAATCTAATTATCACAGACAGAGAAATACAGTTTCATAAAACACATCACAGGGACCCCAAAACATGCAATAACCCCATAAAAGTATATCCTTGGAACCGGGGGATCTGGGTGAACCACATATCCAAAATTCACCCAGATCCGTTCAGTACTTTGGAAGATACAGTTTAATGCAGATTCTGCAGACCATATACAGGCTAAATGAAAAACAATCACTGTATAATGTGTCCCCTGCTGTATAGTCCAAAACCACTGCACGCTGTCTTTGTGCACCAAATACTAGCGAGATGGCACCGTGTTGAAAAGTCCAAACAGTGTCTGAGAGTTAAAATGGCCGCCATCCATTGTTCTCACCATGTGCTTCATCCATTGTTCTCACCATGTGCCTCTGATACAGAAATTGGTGGCCACCCAGTAACTCCACAGTATGTTCCCAGATGGTTCTTAAAGGGCCAGCAGCAGCACAACACAAATCCCTTATGCCCAAATCATGTCTTTAAAGGGCAATACATCCCAGGGGCCTTAGTCACATGGCAGGAGGCTGGCAATCAGTCTTCTCCAATGCCCAGTGGCGAGGTCGGTTTCGCCACAGGATGAATCTATGCTGCAGATCCAGACTATTCAGCAAACTTTGCCAATGAAGTACCCATATCAAGATAAGGGGTATCGCAGCTACAATCACGGCGGAGGCACTGCTGCATTATGTCCGCCGACAATCCTGATTCACACGTTGGCGAAAAAAATCACCATAGACAGAGTCTACCGTCTCTCACCAGTACTACACCACTCAAGCCTACACTGGCTCGCGATGTAATCTTCAGATGTCTTACCATTCCAGACAAAATCCAGATCATGTTGGCTCTTAGAGGCAAGACACCCCTGGCGTTTGAAAACTCCACTCTCACGTTCTACCAAGATCTCACAAAGACCACCCTCCTACAATGCAAAGGCTTTTGGAACTGTCACTGCCCAGCTGCATGCGGCCAACATGGCCTACAAGTGGGGAGAAAACCGCTCTGTTATAGTCCACCACTTAGTAATGTTACTAGAAGAAAAGGCACATTTGCATTTTGAAGGTTTTTTGTTTTCTATACCATAAACAAAAATCAGTAAAAATTGCTTTTAACCCCTTAAGGACACATGACATGTGTGACATGTCATGATTCCCTTTTATTCCAGAAGTTTGGTCCTTAAGGGGTTAAATTGGCTCAAATTTTGTACGTTTCTAACCCGATTAATTTCTTGCTTCCCTTACAGATGAACAGTGAGCAGAGAAAACGCAGAGTGAGTATTTTACATATCTTTTCCTGGAATTCTAATTTGATATCTGTAGAAATTGTTACTTTATTTCATTTGTTACTAAATAGAATGACACAAAATTATTGAATAATTGAAATCAAAGAAAGTTGCCAGTGAAAATGTGTCTAAATCTGCTTTTATAGCTTACTGTATATAGATCAACTACTAATCCTGGGTTTCTCAAGCCAAGTTAGTTGCCAATTTATCTGTTAAATTGCACACTCTAAGATTATCAGTGAATCGTGTCTGGAAATGTAGTTTGGAATCTATGCACCAATGCAAAATTACTCCCAACCCCCTTAAACGGTAAGGAATGTTCTTTTAGCTCCTTTATAAAAAAAAATTCTGATGTGGCTTTTAAAATTAGTTGTTGTTTCTACTGTCTCTCGTAGAACACTGTTTAACTGAATAACTGTTTCCTTGTTTAGCTGAATTACCTCTACATGAAGAACTGTGTAGAGAGCAGCCCTGTGGTGCCTATCCAGAAGCACTGGCTAAACTCTATACTCTCCCATGTACCAGCATCACTGCAGCAGGGGAAAGACCGGGAGGATCTGGTTAAAGAACTGCTAGAGGAAGTTTCACATGACTTTGAAAAGAGCATGAAGAGACACCTGGGTATGTGGGCTTGCAATAACTTCTAGCACTGCATGCATACCACCCAAAATTTAATATCTGAAGAGAGAAAATTTCATTTTAGGGGGTATGGCTAACTTGGAACATTTTTTTTTTTCTTCTTTCAATTCTGTATTTTATATTTTCGATAATTACAAACAAACAGTTGAAAAAGAGCAATATGAAGTAGAACCATAGTATGTAAGCAGAATAAAGGCTTGTTGTTCAATGAGTAATACAAGGTTGCAGATGACAAGGTCTTTATAACATTAGCAACCCAGAACGTAGGGATGTTAAATTGTCCATTAGCCAAAGCTCCTCTAGGGGAATTAAGCCTGGCCCTGACCATAGGTACAGTAGTTTTAAAAATAAACCAGACAACTATGTTGAGTAAATGTGGCAAGTAGGAGAAATCTGTTGTGATGTAGATCTATTGTTTTGTGCTTGTGTAAATACTGGAGGTGAATGTAGAAGTGAATAAGCCTATATCCCACAAAGTATGGATATATGTTTTTAATTAACGGTTAACCTAGGACATTTTAAATAACTGAATATATAATTTATAAGAAGACCAAAGTATTTATTTAAACAAACTAATTTCTCAACAAATTAACTGTATTGTAAAGGCACTTTACTGTTTGTTTTGTTTTTTGCTTTGATACAGTTGTACAGCAAAGCTATTTTATTTATGTTTGAGTCCTATGAACGATAATGGCTTTGTTTTAAGCAAACGTGTGGAACAGCATACAGTCAATGTTTCAACCCCAGTACCTTGACATATTGAGAAAAGCCTGGTAATGACAAAAGACAGACAGGGTTATTTACTAAATTTCAAATGTTTGCAAGTGAAAATCCAAATTAGCACAGTTCAGGCTAATACTGTTATTATAGCTTGTGATGATATGACCCTTGCGTCTCTGGCACTGAAAGTGTACCAGTTCAGGCCTGCTATCGTCCCTGGGTTTCTTTTACCTAACCTGTACTGTACTATTTGGGAGTTTGGATCACCAAAAGTATGGATAGGTTGATGGAAGACAATTTTTTATTTCTTTTGAAAGTAAAAAAAATCAGTTACTTAAAGGACCACTATAGGCACCCAGACCACTTCAGCTTAATGAAGTGGGCTGGGTGCCAGGTCCATCTAGGTATAACCCTTTTTGTTGTAAACATAGCAGTTTCAGAGAGGGTTGGTACAAAATTGAAATGGAGGCAGTAGGTCTGAAGAACTCCGACGGTGTTATCTGGAACACTAAAAAAATCGAAACAATGGGACTTGATTTTAAAAATAACAAAATACTGGATCAAGTGCTCCCTGTATGGGAAGAGATTAAAAGAAAAATAGGGATTAAATATGCAATGTTAGACTCTTTAACGCTTGATGTAATAGAAGCAAATATAAACAATATATCTCTTTCTAGATGGAGAGAGCGAGGTATCCATAAGGTGTCCCAAATGTTATATCAAGATAATCTGATGCAATTTGAAACTCTAGTCCAACAATTCCAATTACCTAACTTTGAAATTTTTTCATATCTCAGAGTCAAGTATTTTTTACAAAAACATCTAACTCTAGCTACTAAAAATGTCCCAAAGACACTAAAATATATTTTTTCAAATGAGGTAGTTCCTAAGGTTTTAGCAAAAGCAATAGATGTAATCAGAAGAATAAATCACTCAGACAGCCTGCCCCCAGAAGAAAGTATGAGAAAAAGATTTTTTAATTGCGTCTTAGATCATCGAGAATGGTGTAAAGCTCTCAATATTACTCTGTGGCAAACCTAGCCACTTCAGACTATTTTATATGTCTAAGGGTTGTCCTAGAAAAGCTGGTTAACTGATGTGATTTTGTGTATTCGCTTATAAATGTGATAGAGGGCATTCGTATGCTAGTGGCACGAAAGCCGCTAGCATTCATATGGTAGTTTCACGAACAGTGACTTTCAACACTGTTCGTGAAACGAACAAAGTACCGAATGGGAGCCCACACACAGGGGCAACAATGTATCTATCGGCTGCTAATTGATTCCCAGGGTGGCCGTCGTTCGGATACCGACCACGCGGTGGTGGCCATCTTGGATTCCCTTTTAGCCCAGCAGTGTTTGGTTGTCGAGTGCCTGGAACTAAAATCGGCTACTCAACGCCACGAACACCGCTGGACTTTCAGGCCGTTCGGGAGCGCCCGTCTTTCGGTACTTTCTCCCAACCTATGCATTCGGGACTTTTCTGAAGAGTTGATGTAAAATGTATTTTGTGCGGCGTTCGGTTAATTGTGCTGGGATCTGAGTGGTACTTTCACAAAGTATGCACTCAGACCCCAGCTATCTGCCGATCGGTCATTCGGTACATTGGCACGAATAAAGTATAAGTTACAGATTTTTATATGAATAGCCGGTTCTGCTGTACGGAGGGATAATTCACTTAGCAGGATATTCTTGTGGGAGTATCCCTCTCGTATAGCAGGGCATGGTGGGAAAAATGTCCTGTATGTTCAGTTCCCCATGTAGTCCTCTACTGTACAACCCCTGTAAAGTGATTAAGGAAACCCCTTGCACGGGGAACCACATAAATACTGAAGCTTGTGAATAAAAACCTCAGTTGACTCCCAGAACTGTGTTTCGTCCGGTTACTGGGGGGATTTGGGATATTGCCTTCCATTTCAGTGCTTTCCTTGGATTACTTTCTTTACCAGCGGAGATATTGGGATTTAATATTGCAGCTCCGCTACATACTCGTAAACAAGTACAATGCTTGAACTTGGTTAAAACCCGCTATAAATTTATAAACCGGTGGTACCTGGTCCCACATAGAATAGCACAGGTGTATCAGAATTTCTGTAATATATGCTGGCGATGTGGCCTCAAAGAAGGTACCTACCTCCATATATTCAGAAAGCATTAGACCTACTCTTTAAATATATTTTGGATAAGACAGAGGTAATATCAGAGCAGAAACCTGAAGTCGCACTGTTACATATGCACTGGCCAAACATCTCACAAAATAATGAGAGCTATATTATACATTGGTTCATTGCATATAAGATCATACTTGCACGCAAATGGAAGAATTACCATGGGAGCTAATTAAAGCTCAATTGCTCTTACAGATAAAGATGGACAGAGATTTAATCATCCTGTTCCTGAATGCCCCAAAAAGACAGGCTTTGTGGCAAGCATGGCTAACAAAAACACAACAGGCCTGAGTTCAAAATAGATATTATTACCAAGACTTTAAACTACGCAACCTGAACCAAGACCTACTACAAACACACCGACGGCCAAGACATAGAACAAATGGCCACTGCAGTCAGATAACACCAGACGAGAGTTGCGAAACCACACGATCTGCGCGCCACACACATCCACAGCCCAAACACAGACCTTTTTGATCTACCCCAAAACCCACAGAACAACACCACATCCACGCACACAGGTGAACCCACCTCAACGCGACGACACCAAGACACACAGACAGTGACTCAGACACACAAACCGGAACCACAAAGACGCAACATTAGAGGCAGACACACAGAGCTCCAGAATAAAGCAACACTACATAGACATAACCATGGAAACACGCAATAGAGGTGACACAGACTTACCGCAGAAGGTTTCACCATCACCAGCAGAGGGAAAGGACACGAAACATACAAAACAAATACAACCCCAATATGCACGAGCAGGTAGCCACGAGACACACTAGAACTCAGGGATACAGACAAAAGACTAGAACGCGTAAACACCAACACATGTTCGCAAGATGGGCCTTCACTGCAGTTTACGGCAACAGGGATAAATACGCAAACACAGGCATCTCAGAAGAAAACAGTGTATTATTAACGAACCACACTAACACCATTTAATGAGCCGATAGCTGAACACATGATACCAACTGCCACCCCAAATAGCCACTACATACCTGACAACAACGCCCTAACAACGCAATACCAAGCAAGCTCACCACCTTTTGCATGTCTAGCCCTGCAAGGCCTATAAATGTCTAATATTTGTCATTGCGTGTTTATTTTGACTTATACGCCTCTGCGCAGGCAACTATGTGTTACTCTGAGTTAACTGGAATATGTCGGCCTCACATTATATACACTTTCAATGTGCACGCCTCTGCGTAGGCAACTATATGCATGAATGATACCAAGTTCAATACCCGTGTTTATATTGCTGACAATAAACATATTTAAAACAAAATAGATATTATTGCCTGCAATCAGCATGATCTGAACATCTTTATACCCCTCTCAACTTTGCAGAAACTTTGTGGTCTTATTTTTTTCTTCTTCGATATTTGTATTTGTATATATTGATGTAATAACCCGTGAGGAATATGACACATTTATTATTGGAGGCATAATGTGGTGTTGTGTTGATATATGTGTCGTGGTTTTGTCTTTTTTTTTTTTTTTTTATGTCTATATTTAAAAAAAAATAATAAAAGAATTTATAAAAAAAAAATTATTAAACAAAATTTGCAATAAAGAAAGTGTAAACATTAGATTACTCTTTATAGGAAGGATTTAGGAAGGCTGTGTAAGTCACATGCAGGGAGGTGTGACTAGAGCTGTATAAACAAAGTGATTTAACTTGTAAATGACAGAGAATTGAGCAGTGAGACTGCAGGGACATAATCCATACACCCAAACTGCTTCATTAAGCTAAAGTTGCTTTGGTGACTATAGTGTCCCCTTAAGTATCAATCTCTCAATAAAAATCCTGTTTGTCTGCTCTGCTACCTGACAGGTAATTGGAACTGGTAATGAAGTGCTAGGAATGGAAATTGTACATTTTCTGCCAAGTGCTTATAATGAAATTTATATCTTATTATTTTAATTTTCTTAAGTGAAAAGTGTGCTAGTCAAGCCAGAGGTGAAAGGACTTGAAGCAGAAGACTCCAGACCATTACCGGAGTCCCCTGTGTGAGTATGTTTGCTTGTGTTGGGAGCGAGACCCTGGAAAATGTTTGTTCTAATAAAATATCTAAAATAAACCTAGATTCGAACAAACTGTTGATCACAAGATTAGCAAAATTAGCTTACAGTGACTTTCCACTGAACTTGCTATTCTCATGTATAATAAAGGCAAATCTGGTTGAAATTAAAAGTTATTTCAACCTACTGAGCACATCTCTTTTGCTACCATAATGTGTCTGCGTTAAAATCTTTTATTCTCTGAGATCAAAGACAGGCTGGGTATCAAAGACTGTTTTACTCAGGCTACACCCATCAAAATTCTTAAATTTTACATGCAGGATTTGTCCAGCTTGAACAATAATGGTATAGGTACCTTAAGAGATATTAAGTTAGATGAGGGTAGCCTGCAATTTGGCGTTTTACAAGCCAAATTTCACCTAAACCCTTACCTTTTACCGTAGAATTTATTTTATTAAGTTAAACATTTTTTTTACCTTATTTATCTTTGTCTATTTAACCATATTTCCCTTCCAACAAAATTGGATGATTTTATGGACAATCAGCATAATTCCAAATTAATTTCAAGATTAAAACAATTAATTATTAATAATTATCAAATTACATTGACTTCCTCTATGATGAAATGAGACATGGACATGGTTTTTAATTCAATAGAGGATTGGAAGGAAATATGGATAATGGTAAGAAAGAGTGTGCATTCTATAAATTTGCAGGAAATTTAATATAAGTTGGTGAATTGTTGGTATTTAGTTCCTTTATGAACTAGCAAGTTCAACAAATGTATCATATATGGTGGGATTGGGAGAAAGTACAGCAGATTAAGGTTAAACTGGATTAAATATTAACTGATAATTTTAATGCAAGTTTCTGTCATGATAACTATATGACCCAACACGCAGAACTATGTAATATGCAAAGAACAAGGATAACTAATACCGGGCCTTAGAATGGCAAGACATAACATAAAATAAGAATGGTCAAAATACTATCCGAGGTCAGGGACACAGAAATAGACACAACGAGAAAACAAGCCAAGGATACCAGAAATACGGGGAAGTCAAAATACAAGCCGAAGTCAAATACCAAAAAGAACAAGAATAGGAACGCACACTCTGTTAACCAACTAGTGGAAACCACGACAGGGCACTGATCAAATGCTATATTGAGTTTAAATAACCCTCCTAAGGCTATGACTGGTTGTACATAGCCTTTGACCCCAAAATGTGCATGCGCGTCGTTTTCATGACGTCACACACACGTCAGCGCCATCTTTGTTGAGGATGGAGGTGGGACTACATAGCTGCTTGGGACTGCAGCGGCCAGTGTTCATTAGAACACCGCATCGGTCAGGGATCGCTCCACAAGGGTGCTGAATGGCAAGCTGATTTGCCTTAGGTAAGTTTTTATTATTTTTAACAGCGTGACCGCATCGATCGGATGCAGCCACGCTGTATAGAGGCGCGTAGGACGTGACCGTTTCTCGCTTACGCCACAAACATAGCTTTTTCATCAAGATTTACCGAAGATGAATAAGCATAATAAACATTTTGCAGTAAATATTTTATTGGCTGTCAAAATTTGTATCACCAGAGATTGTCATAAATCAGACCCTCCAGCATGGCCTGTAATAGCTAATCAGAAATGACATCAAGCAAACATGGAACAACATTTGTAGGTTATAAACGGGAAATTATCATCTTATAAAGAAAAATGGTCACCCTTGGTTCGAGTGCCTATACCTTTTGGTGTATATACACACAATTTTGGTCATGTTGTTTTTTATTTTTATTTGACGAGGTCTGAATATAGACTCTCCTTTTAAAGATCCTCTTCTCTATTAAGAATAATATTTATTTGAGGATGTATGATAGGATGGGTTATTTATTTATTACTGATATTTATAAAGCGCCAACAGATTTTGCAGCATCTTAATAATGATTAGAAATAAGCAGTAATATTTAAACTTGGGGTAGCCTTCTTTGTTAGATGTTTTGCTTATTATAATATCTGTGATCTAGCAACATTTGTGGAATACAATTTAATTTTTTTGTTATGCATATTTGTATTTGTCTATTTGAAATGTTTTTGGACTGATTGAAAATTATTAAAGTATCTTTAAACTAAGTCTCACATGTAAATTCAATATAAGACAAAAATGTGTACTAGTGTCATATCTATAAGACCACTGCTACCACCTGTAATATAAACATATCTAGAAAGATATCAAAACATTGGAACCACATGTATTTCACAGTTCTTGGGAGATGTCTACGTTATAAAACTTAAAGGGACACTATAGTCACCAGAACAACTACAGCTTATTGAATTTGTTCTGGTGAGTAGAATCATTACCTTCAGGCTTTTTCCTGTAAACACTGTCTTTTCAGAGACAGTCTTTCAATCATGCTGGCTCTGCCCATGATCTGCCTCTTTGTCAGTCTCAGCCAATCCTATAGGGAAGCATTGTGATTGGATCAGGCAACCACTTCTGATGATGTCAGCAGACTGCTTATTTTTCTGAGTCTAACAGCAAGCAGAGTTACAGCTTCAGGCTTGAATACAGTAAGATTTTGCTATATTTATGGAAGCATGAGGGGCCCATGGGGGCTGGATGGTGGTGTTAACACTATAGGGGCAGGAATACATGTTTGTGTTCCTAACCATATAGTGATCCTTTAACTCCAACATTGTGTAGTGTGTCAGGATGGTTTCAATACTTTGTAGTATGTTATGTATATATCATAGGTGGTGGCTGTGGTTCTAACACACTGTACACTATTATGTGTTATTTATATCCATTTACATGTACCCATTTATAAGGTTTTGTGGATTTTGCTGCAGGTGGTAGGACGGCAAAAGGGAGCAGCCCTTTGGGGAAGTAAACATATCTATGTATTTGGAGAATTAGTAAAGTTTTCTGGTTTAATTTTATTGTATATGAATGATTTTTAGGGGTCTGGATTTCTCAAGGCCTTGGCACCAGAAATATATCCAAGCACGCAATCGGATTAAAGCCAACCTGCATGTTACTCACCCAGGCCTCAGGACTATACTGGACCTTGGCTTCTTCACATTCTCCAAGCTGCTAGTAGTTGACTTATCTGAATACAGGTGAATATAGTTACTAAATTTCGGTCTGTGCACTAAAATGCACCAATTTTGCATGGTTGTCCTGCAAATATATTGATTTAAACAATATTTTGTTTACATATTGGAGTTTAAGTACTCAATTGGAAATTGAATTGCAATTTCTTGGCTAAAAACTGATGTTTTTTTTTTTAGATTTTGTTTTCTAAATTCACTACAATTCAGTGTTTAGTTTATAAACTATTTTTAAACTAGTCTGTCTCATTTATTGTGTTGAGGCATGTGTGCATTTTTACATTGTAAGTGCACAAGTGGTATATTATAGGTATTCATATTGCCCACCACTACCTCACATCATACATTGAACCCATTTAACTTTTCATCTGCACATTTCAAAGCTATGTTATGGCTTAATGTATTTCTAATAACAAATATACCTTATTTAAAGACCTTGATTGTGCATATATAATATAGTGGCTTTACTAATAATGCTGATTGTGATCTTTTGTGTAACCTACTCTTAACACGGTCAAAATTTCTACCTTCAAAGATCAATAAAACGAGTGCCATATATATGGAAAATAATATAACCAATATTACAAGTCATTAAATATCTATGAAAAGACATTGGTGTCATGTACTTTTTGCGTGGCAGATAAAATCACTGAGTTACTAAGGGGCTAGTCTCTGTTTATCTCCCTTTCTGGTCCACACTTTATACACATACCACTTTAACCCCTTTTGTACAACGCTGTGGAATATGTTTGTTGCTTTACATCAGAATCTTAATAATTGCCTTCATTCATGTTTGTCACAGATCGAAGGGACCTGTTGAATGTGAATCCTTGAAAAACAATGTTTCGTTAGCTTGTGCAAAAACAGAGGAGAAATTACTCAATACGTGGTATCCAAAAGTGATCAATCTTTTCACAAATAAGGAAGCATTGTCGTCCATTAAACCAGACAAAATTGATTCTTTCTACACTTGTTTGTCAACGCTCATGTCAAATCAGGCAAGTCGCGCTTATGTCACTCATAGAGTGCGATATAAAGAAAGGCAAATCAAAACATAGCTTAGAAACAAAAAAGTGGAAAAGTGGTGCTAAAAATCCAATGTGATGTACACCATGAGAAAGATATATCATATATACCAGTGCATCTAAACACACCCAAGTGTAATGTCACAAGAAACACTTACATAAATGAATGGTACAAAGAAAAAGGTATAGTAGTCTCTAGTTTTTTTTTTTTTTTTATCTGGAAAGGGCAAGTGTAAAAAAAAACATCATAGGGCAACATTTAAAATGAGATATAACTTGGAACACTCACAATATAGAGAGCCATATAAGTCGGCTCTAAACTATGATGGCTTATTCATACATCCGATGTGGATACTGGAAAAGATGCAGGTCCCCTAGAAAGTAACACTATTCCTCTGGATGGTAATGCAGGAACCAAGCATGAAGTAAATAGTAACTATTTTATTTGAATAAAATCTAAGCACAATGCGTTTCGACCATTTGCAATTGGTCTTCCTCAGGTAATGACAGGTAAATATGACAAACTTATATATCACATAAAATGAATACAAATCAAACACACATGTGAGATTAAAAAACATCCCAACCCTTTTATCCATGTAAGAAATTTCAGTTTTTTGTTCGCCCCGTCCAATGAGGGGGAAGAGGTAACTTCTGTCTAAAGGTAAATAAATAAGATATAAATCCTAAACATACCAGGATCTTTTTTTCTCTATACCTCGAAAGCTAGGTATGTTGAGCATTGCCACTTTTCAGCATGTAGTTGAATACAAAATGTTAGCTGAATTAAAAATGTATTTAAAGAAAATATTTTGTGCACAAAATGCGGAACTGGAATTTTTAAATGTGATCGATCCCGTCTTTGCGTCACCCATAGCCCTCCCACTGTTAATCCACACTATTAATGCAGAAACAACATTTTTGCAATATGCTGGCATCAAGCAGATCAGCTTAATAAACCTAATTATTACAGTTAGTAAATAAAACCATATTTGGGAGACTGACAGACCAGGTGTTGAATTTAACTTGTGAGGATTTTCATATCACCCCTCCTCAGACTTTATGCATCTCAAATTTCATTTTTCTCCAAATGCTGTTACATGAATACACTTTTAACATTGTTCTAGCACATTGAACAAACACAAGACATTTCCAGGAAAATGAATGAAGCAAGTATTTAACAGTGAAAATAAAATTTTAACCGAGAAGTAACATGTACATAGAAAAAATAGTCAGTAGTGCTACAGATGTTTATTACGATAAAAAGAAACCCTCCTTTTTATTATCATCATTATTATTTTGATTTCCTCCTATGACTGTATCGAGCAGTTGAAAGATCTGTTGCAAAGAAGTATAGAGGCGTATGTGAAGTTATTTGATGACTCTGACCTGCGTTGGCTGCCATTGTTCAAAATGCAACTCACGTTTGATGATGAGAAAATGGATTTTTATCCCAGTTTCCAAGATCTGGAAGAAGCAGTCTTATTTATTGTTACCCAGATATCAAATACACTGCAGGTATCTTGGAAACATTTAGTCTGTTTAAATGATTGTTTATCTTTCTATCTTAGTCTTTGTCTGCCTATTCATTATAATCATTCTTTTATTTGCATAGGGCAAAAATAAGTAATTTACCAACAAAACTAAAGTTGACTTTGTAATGTCTCTAACAATTACAGACCATTTGCAATGTGCAGTAATAGGCAACTTAAAGGACCACTCTAGGCACCCAGACCACTTCAGCTTAATGAAGTGGTCTCGGTGCCTGGTCCAGCTAGGGTTAACCCTTCAGCCGAATGGGCGGAGAGGAGGAGGATCGGAAGAGGAGAGCTCCCTGCCCTGCGCTGGAAAAAGGTACGTTTTTACCCCTTTCCAGAGCCAGGCGGGAGGGAGACCCCGAGTATGTTTTCCTGGCACTATAGTGGTCCTTTAAATATAAAATGTCCCTATAAAGAAAAACCTAGCTGATCTGAGCCTCAGCTAACAAGCAAAACACACTTTCCTACTTCAGGTTAAACTAACAAAACACAGGCTTCCAAATTATCTGCAAATCTGGACTTTTTCTTCAGTCTTTGCGGCAACTTTAGCATCCTGCTTCTGCGACAACAGTCTGTCTCTCTCAGAAATGCTTACCAGTCGTTCATTTATTTAACTGACTAAATTTGAATTAGTGTAATGAAAATAAAAAGTGGGGGACGGAGTGAGTATGGGTGTAGGTTTGGACAGAATGGGCTCAATAGTTGGCCATGGTGCATGGAGTGTCGAGTGTACCATCTGATGCATTGTTGACACAGGGTAAATAGTAATAAGTATAGAGAATAATTTTAGATGAAAGATCTTTAACATTTTATTTTTTAGCATTAGATGGTAATACATCAATAATTCATACATAGGCGTTTTAAATAAATATTTGAGCCCTTTACATACATCTTCTTGATACCATCTTTCATACCTTTGCATTGTAAAACTACCATTTCTAACACATAATGGAAGTGGATGTCTAGTCCACGATATGGAGGTAATGCAAAGGCTGGTTTAGGTTCTTTATTTGGAATATAAAAATAGATTTATTGGAAGTTCACACCTCTGCTATTTGGGAATCAAGAATCCTGCTTTTGCAGGAGATTCTTCTACCACTTACCACGCTAGCATTTCTTAGCGAGAGAACAAAGATTGTTTAATGGAATACATCTGTGTGAAACCTTTACTTCCCTACAACCATATCACCTATCCCCTGCCTTCTTTATCTTTTCTGTTTCCATTTCTTCATTTTTTTCTCCCTCTCTCATACACTTTCTAACTTGAAACTGTTTGAATAAGCAGTTTTAAATAACCCAAATTAACCATTTGTGGATAATGAACATAGTGTCCATTTAAATTCATTTCCCATTCCTCAGAACATTCAGACTGCCCAGTCTTGGCTTTCTGGTAGCTCAACTATCCAAAGGATTGAAGCAAAACTACCAGACCATGTCAAACAATGGGCCATTTCAAAGCTAAAGGAAGCAGTCCAGCACCATTTGGAAGAGCCCAAGAAGCATTTTGACACTTATGGTACGTTGGAGATTACATTTTATATTTATATATATATATGACCTTGTTATAGTTTAAAATGTGGTTTTAATAGACTAATGCCTTTCTGCCTCTTGGTTTTTATTAATTTACTTTCCTTTTTCGATTATCTTTTTTTAAAATAATGATCCTTTGTTGTATTTCTTCCTATGGTCCATGTTTTCTGTAACCCACTTGTGGCGGAACCAACCTCGCCACTATGCACTGGAGAAGCCTGGTTGCCAGCCTCCTGCCATGTGACTATGGCCCCTGGGATGTATTGCCCTTTAAAGACATGATTTGGGCATAATGGATTTGCGTTGTGCTGCTGCTAAGCCTTTTAAGAACCATCTGGGGACATACTGTGGAGTTACTGGGTGGCCACCATTTCCTGTATCAGAAGCACATGGTGAGAACAATGGATGGCTGCCATTTTAACTCACAGACACTGTGTGGACTTTTCAACACGGTGCCATCTCGCCAGTATTTGTTGCACAGAGACATCGTGCGGTGGTTTTGGACTATACAGCAGGGGACACATTATACAGTGATTGTTTTTATTTAGCCTGTATATGTTCTGCAGAATCTGCATTAAACTGTATTTTCCAAAGTACTGAACGGATCTGGGTGAATTTTGGATATGTGGTTCACCCAGATCCCCCAGTTCCAAGGATATACTTTTTATGGGGTTATTGCATGTTTTGGGGTCCCTGTGATGTGTTTTATGAAACTGTATTTCTCTGGCTGTGATAATTAGATTACCCATTGTGTTCAGTAATCGTATCACAGCCAAAGGGGAGGATTTTGTGTGGGAGTGTCTGGGTGTATTGTATGGATTGATTGGCTGTTTTGTAACGCCCTGTGGGCTGTACTATGTTTGTGGATTGGGAATAAAAGAGACTGTATGTGACAGTACAGAGAGTTCCTGTTTTAACCCTCAAAGTGAAGTGTCGTCTCATTATTGGGGAAGGATTTATTGTATGCTGTTCCAGTTTGACTGCTAGGAGAGTAAACCTATTCGTATGGTTCCTATTCAACTGTCTACAGCATTCATATGCTTGGGAGAATTTATTTGTTTCTCCGGTTTGGTGATTGTGGTGTCTGCCAGAGTGCTTGGAGTCCTCAGGAAGCGCTAGGAGCATCCTTCAACGGAGGTACCCAGTCGGGGTGCCAGGCGATCCGTTACATTGGTGGCAAGCGGTGGGATGGCGTCCTAGTGCGAGGTAAAGCAGCTCAGAGACACAGTTCGTTTGGAGTTACAAAGTGAGGGCAACGCTAGTATCCGTACAGCGACCCTATCTACAAAAGAACTAACTTCAGCAGAGCAAGCATGGCGTATGACTACACTCAGGAGGAGTTTGACAGAGAGGTTAATGAGGTGCTGTCTACCTTTGGACCCAACCCCCCAGAGAGAGCCGTGCAGCTCGCCAGGAAACTAGTAGGAGAATACCTGCAATCTCTAGTAGATTTGGCCAAAAAGGAGTCCCAGGGAGCCAAAGGTGTCGTCTTTCCTCCCCAGCGGCAGTGTGTACCCCAGGGAGCAGAAGGTGTTGTCCTTCCTCCCCAGCGGCAGTGTGAGTCCCAGGGAGCCAAAGTGTGTCCCAGGGAGCTGAAGGTGTCGTCCTTCCTCCCCAGCGGCAGTGTGTACCCCAGGGAGCAGAAGGTGTTGTCCTTCCTCCCCAGCGGCAGTGTGTGTCCCAGGGAGTCCTTCCTCCCCAGCGGCAGTGTGTATCCCAGGGAGCTGAAGGTGCCGTCCTTCCTCCCCAGCGGCAGTGTGTATCCCCAGTCCTTCCTCCCCAGCGGCAGTGTGTACCCCAGGGAGCAGAAGGTGTTGTCCTTCCTCCCCAGCGGCAGTGTGTAGTCCCAGGGAGCCGAAGGTGTCGTCCTTCCTCCCCAGCGGCAGTGTGTGTCCCAGGGAGTGAAGGTGCCGTCCTTCCTCCCCAGCGGCAGTGTGTATTCAGGGAGCTGAAGGTGCGTCCTTCCTCCCAGCGGCAGTGTGTATCCCAGGGAGCTGAAGGTGCCGTCCTTCCTCCCCAGCGGCAGTGTGTATCCCAGGGAGCTGAAGGTGCCGTCCTTCCTCCCCAGCGGCAGTGTGTACCCCAGGGAGCTGAAGGTGCCGTCCTTCCTCCCCAGCTGCAGTGTGTACCCCAGGGAGCCGTCCTTCCTCCCCAGCGGCAGTGTGTACCCCAGGGAGCTGAAGGTGCCGTCCTTCCTCCCCAGCGGCAGTGTGTACCCCAGGGAGCTGAAGGTGCCGTCCTTCCTCCCCAGCGGCAGTGTGAGTCCCAGGGAGCCAAAGGTGTCGTCCTTCTTCCCCAGCGGCAGTGTGTACCCCAGGGAGCAGAAGGTGCCGTCCTTCCTCCCCAGCGGCAGTGTGTATCCCAGGGAGCTGAAGGTGCCGTCCTTCCTCCCCAGCGGCAGTGTGTCCTGCAGGAAGCGGAGACAGTCGGTCTCGCTCCCCAGCAGCAGGACAATATATTAAAAGGGGAGACAGTTGGTCCCCCTCTCCAACAGCAGAGAGTGTTCCAGGGAGAGGAACCAGTTATCACCTCTCGCCAGCAACAGGACAAATTATTGAAAGGGGAGACAGTCGGTCTCCCCCTTCAACAGCAGAGAGAGTGTCAGGGAGAGGAGCTTGTTATCCCCTCTCCCCAGCGGCTGAAAGTATGTATGGGAGAGGAGCTTGTTACCCCCTCTCCCCAGCGGCAGCTTAGCCCACCAAGGGGAGACAGTAATCTCCACAACAGTGCAGATGGGACAGTGGTCTCTGCACATGCACCACCGGGGGTAGGAACAGTCGGTCCTGTCCCCCAGCAGCAGGACTGTTTAGGCAAACAGTCTCCCTCCAGCAACCAGGCTCCAACCAGACTACTCCCGTGGTAGTGCTGGCACCAGGACAGAGTACCGCTGGTCTCTGCCCACTCAGCAACCCACCCAGTACGCTTACCAGTCACCCACACAGCCATGGTGAGGCACCTGGACACGGACAAAGTTCTCCTCTACCCAGGTGTAGTAGCCAGTTATTGTGGGTGGGCTGTATTACTGATTGTGTTTTGTGGGTGGGCTGCTGGACTAACAAGGGCACTGACCGGCAGGAGGTCAGATACCCTGTTAGTCTGATTGGTAAAGGGGAGAAGTGTGGCGGAACCAACCTCGCCACTATGCACTGGAGAAGCCTGGTTGCCAGCCTCCTGCCATGTGACTATGGCCCCTGGGATGTATTGCCCTTTAAAGACATGATTTGGGCATAATGGATTTGTGTTGTGCTGCTGCTGGCCCTTTTAAGAACCATCTGGGGACATACTGTGGAGTTACTGGGTGGCCACCATTTCCTGTATCAGAAGCACATGGTGAGAACAATGGATGGCGGCCATTTTAACTCACAGACACTGTGTGGACTTTTCAACACGGTGCCATCTCGCCAGTATTTGTTGCACAGAGACATCGTGCGGTGGTTTTGGACTATACAGCAGGGGACACATTATACAGTGATTGTTTTTTATTTAGCCTGTATATGTTCTGCAGAATCTGCATAAAACTGTATTTTCCAAAGTACTGAACGGATCTGGGTGAATTTTGGATATGGGGTTCACCCAGATCCCCCAGTTCCAAGGATATACTTTTTATGGGGTTATTGCATGTTTTGGGGTCCCTGTGATGTGTTTTATGAAATTGTAATGTTTCTGGCCAGCAGATAATGGAGTTTTGTGTATTGTAGCAACTCAATTATCTAGCCTGGCCCAGAGGAGGAGTTTTGTGTTGCATAAATTGTGAGTTCTGTGTGCCAGTAAATCAGTCTTGTTCCAGCATTAAGCCTTGGCTCATGTTTGGGGGAAGGGATACCTACACTCTGGGGATTGCTATAATCACTTACTCCCCAGAGGAAGCTCTTGCAATAGCCTGATTTGTTCCTGTTCCTGCTCTCTGGGGAAAGAGAGGTTCACCCACTGGAAGCTGGATCCTGGCCTTGGGTCCAGGGTGGGGGGAAACAGCAGAGACCCCGGCGCAGTTGCATTGCTGGAAGTGGGGTCTGCAGTGCTGATGGTGTCGGTTGGAGTGCTTGGGGTCCTCAGCGAGCACTAGGAGCATCGATTGGCGGAGGTACTCAGTCGGAGTGCCAGCGTTCCGTCACACCACTAGTCACAATTTCATTTATTATGTGAGACACAATTCCTGTACAATCCTAATGCATTTTTTAATATCACTTTCTTAATCCATAATAATTATTTGTTTATTTTTATAGTTGAAAGCTTTACCTGGTTGGTGGATGGTACTGCGTCTCAGCAAGTGGAAACGTTTCTCACCGAAAAGCACAACTTTGAGGAATACACAGCAGTACGTATGAACAATGATTCATTAGCAAACAATTAAACATAATGTTTAAAAAATAAAAAAATTAAAAAAAATCATTTTTATTTGGCCCCCTTAAATAAACGGCCATGTTATTTTTATAAACACACATTTTCTGATAGTTCTTGTTGCGCTTCTACTTGCGGCATTGAAATGGAGATCTTGCTGACCCTGCCTGTAAATACCATGGCAATTGGCAAGGAAGTATAGAACTTAACATAAAATATAATTGTAAGAGAAAAAAGGATCTTGATGAGATTTTTATTAAAGCCTCAGTAAAGGCACTTTGATTTGCTATATTATGCCTGGAGCACATTGAGCAGATTCTCTGATTACTAAGAATGGCCTATACTGGCAGCAGTTTGTAGAACTTGCTGTTGCTATGAAACAGGACTGTCGGGACTCTCAGTCACGTACCCAGCATCACATAGTTCCCGATCTCTCGTATCTATTTCATCCATATTACACATGTGGTGTATGCACAATAGGTAAGGATGTTAACCCTCTGGCATAGAGAGCTGATCCTCTGCGCTTTCCAGATAGCAAAACACAACCTGATTCACTAGACATTAGGCATGTGCATGGGGAAAATCAGAGTGCTCTGTGTCATTTTACACAGCGTGGGAAAGTTCTTTGGAATTTTCCCACGCTGTGTAATTTGACTAATAACTCTCTGGTTACTTTCAATCCACCAATCAGAGAGTTATGAGTCAAATTACACAGCGTGGGAAAATTCCAAGGAACTTTCCCACGCTGTGTAAAATGACACAGAGCACTCTGGTGGATTTCAAGCCAACCAATCAGAGTGCTGTGACAGGTAAATGTAGAGACTTACCTTAAGCCCACCAATCAGAGTGCTCTGAGCCCAATTGCAGGGTGGGGCAAGGCTTTACAAGCCTTCCCCTGCCCTGCAGAGCTCAGTCTGCGCGGAGCCCTCCATGATGGGTGAAGAATGATTTTAAAAAAAATTAATTTTTAAGTGCGGCGGTTATTATGGATTTTTTATTTGGCCTTTTTGTGGGCTGAAAAGAGAAGATTTTAGAAGAAAGAAAACATCAAATTTTTTTTTTTACAGGTACTTAGTTAATGGTCCCCCCCTCATTATTTTTAGGGTGAGGGGGGTAGGTAGGGGTTAGTTTTTTTTGAGGAGGGGGGTGACTAGGGGTTTGGGTCCCCTAGTCACCTGGGGGAGGGGGGGTTAATTTTTTTATTTAGGACCCCCACCTGCCGCTCAGGGGTGGGGGCCAGGGGGAGGACATTAGGTCCCCCCGCTTATTAGTATTTAGGGCCCCCACCCACCGCTCAGGGTTCGGGGTTCGGGGGGGAAGACAATAGGTTCCCCCCCTTATTCTAATTTAGGGCCCCCACCCACCACTCAGGGTTGGGGGTTGGGGGGGGAGGACATTAGGTCCCCCCCAATTGGTATTTAGGGCCCCCACCCATTCAGGGGTGGGGGCCAGGGTGGAGGACATTAGTCCCCCCCCTCTTATTATAATTTAGGGCCCCCACCGCTCAAGAAGGGGGGCCAGGGGGAAAGACATTAGGCCCCCCCCCTATTCTGATTTAGGGCCAGGGGGAGGACAATAGGTCCCCCCCCCATTATTTTACTTTAGGGCCCCCACCCGCCGCTCAGGGTTGGAGGCCGGGGGGGGGGCAATATAGCCATAGGCTGCTCACTGTTTAATAGACATGCCCCTACTCGCGGTATACCGAGTAGGGGCATAATTTACTAATACTAAGTAATCTTTACTTAGTATTAGTAAATTCGGCTGAAAGAGCAATTTAGGTCTTTCAGCCTTTTAGTAGATAGCTCTTTAGTAGATAGAATTAGGGAGTTATCTACTTATTCATTCCCTTCATTACATTTACCGGGCAATTAACTTACATTTTGAATGTTACTTGATTGTTGTAAGTGTTGCAAATGCTTACAGCTGAATAGTGGCTACGTTTGTATACTTTTTATTTAACATTGTATACAATGTAACATTCTTCATTCTTCCACTGGGTAAGTATATTAGTTCTTAGGCAATACTGTGCTTCGGAAATTCGGCAATTCATCTATTCGGACATTCGGGTACTTGCCCGAAATTCATGAAACGAAACGAATTGCACGTCTACTAGACACTGAACTGGGCTGTGTATTAACCGATAGCAACCACAGTATGACTGTTAGTCGTTTATAATGCAGCTCCAATTATCCTTTGTTGTTATTGGTACTGCTCCTTGGGGATAAATTGTTTATCTCATAATTCCCTGATGGACAGGTATTTCGGGGATAAGATCTGTCCTCAACGACCACTATGATTGGATTATCTCATCCTGCACCGAGAGGCACTTGGAACAGTAAATCATTAGTGATGTCCCGAACGGTTCGCTGGCGAATAGTTTCTGGCGAACATCGCATGTTCGCGTTCGCCGCAGATGGCGAACATATGCGATGTTCGGTCCGCCCCTAAACACAAATAGGGGGGGGACCTAATGTCCTCCCTCCTGGCCCCCGACCCTGTGCGGCGTTTTTTTCACCAGTATTTTTAAAATAAATGTCATATTTTACATAGTGAATTCCTGTAAAGTATTGTTTTTTTTTTTTCTTGAAGCTTATTGAGCAGTTTCATAGCCTTGCCAAAAGCATCGCTAGTTTGCCAAGATGGGCACATTTTACTATGATTGAATTGGACTGTGATGATCTGAAGTCAGGTTTGGCTGATAAAGCTAAAAGCTATGCACGGTTTTTACTTGAGGTACTGACAACCAAGCACAGAAAAGAAAATGAAAGGTAAGTGGAACTTCGGATTTGCTACTTTTTAAGAGTGCATATATATATGTGTGTGTTATACAAAAAATGGCATGCACATGCAATTGGATCTAGATTACTGTATATCAAACTATAATTTTCCTCTAGGGGTTTTCTTGCTGAAATTGATAGTCTTCTTTTATTTAATTATTTATAACCATTGCATAGATAATGTATTACATATATGAAAACAACCAAGCCAAATAATACAAGATAAACAAATTGAAATATGCCTTTAAAGTTGCTTCTTTTATGCAATTTCCAACCCAATGCATCATTAGCATTGAGATTTGCCTAAAAACTGAAATTAGCTTGGTTGGAATCAATCTAGTGCAGTGTTTCCCAAACTAGTCCTCAAGACCCAGCAACAGTCCAGGTTTTGTCACTATCTCAATTGGAATAAAACAGGGAAATACATAAATCCTGGATTGTTGGTGGGCCATGAGTACTGGATTGGGAACCACTGTTCTAGTGCATAGACTTGTTTATCTAGCAACTGAAATGGTTAAAGTGTAAAAGGAAAGGACTGAGTAGCAAATTCCAACGCCCTCTGTGCATGGTTCTGCTCAGGGCAGTGTTTTTTTGGGGATTTGTAGTTCACATATCAGCTTTCTACTTCTGAAGAAGCTAAATCCTTCTTCTGGCATCTTCTAACTGAAGAGTCCCTGCAAGTTACTGTAATGAAAACGTATAAATAAAATAGCCCTGTTATTACATGTCCAAAGATTCATTAAGATCCATAGTGCTTTTTTTTTTTTTTTTTTAACAATCCAACTATATGGTCTACATAGTCATACTAAGCTTGTAGTTCCTTGTCATTTAAATGTAAAATATTAGCTAAGCTACATGAGTTGTATTTGTTCATGGCCTCATCAGCTCACCATTTTAGTGCCTAAAGACGCAAGCATGCACATACTACAATTAATTTTTGATGACCCAACAAATATTCTGCATTCTCATTAGACAATTCAAATAAAAACTTATCTTCCTTTACAGAATCTGCACGGAGTTTGAGATGATTAAAGAACATGCATTAAGGGCCCCTGTAACCACAGAGGATGTGATTGAAGCCATAGATTTTGTTGAGCAAGTTAAGACCAAAGGTCTTGTGGCACTAAAAGCTCAGATTGCTGTAAGTTAGCTGAACTCGTATTTATGCTGTCTACGAAATGATAATGAAATATAAACACATCTGTGCTATTCCTACTGTGTTATGTTGATTATAGGTAATAAAGCTTGTGTATGTGAGAATGTCGGTGTTACACTGACTGGCTGGAATAAAAGTGTCTGGCTAATTTCACAGTTTAATGACAGGTATACCAGGATTCAAGATTGAACACAATGGAGGGATTAGAATATAGGAAGAGGAATGGGAAAAGTATTGCTTGTCAGAGAAATAAGAGAGTGATGAGAGGCAGAGATGTGGGATTCAGTGATGCTGGTAGGTAATGGAGCAGATTGAGGGCAAGATCCAGATCTATATTAATGAATCTATTTAACTCTATGCATGTCCCATTCCTATACCAGAGATGGCTAGCAGACAGGTGAGGAAGATGTGATTTGAGGGGGAGAAGGGGACCTGTTGGAGTCATCTTTTTTGATTCCTTTTGTTTGGGTACAACATTTCCCATGACACTTATACTATGTTTACTTCATAAACACCTGCAGTGTTGAATTTAGCAACCCTTCATCTTAAAGTTCCACTTCTACCGCTCTCACTTTATGAGTATTTCATAGAGATTAAACCTTTATGAAATACTAATGTTGACTGTGTTGGAATTTAATTAAAATTCTAGTGCTAACAAAAGCTGTCATAAGACAAGTCAGGATTACTCTGTCTTAAAGGACCACTCTAGGCACCCAGACCACTTCAGCTTAATGAAGTGGTCTGGGTGCCAGGTCCAGCTAGGGTTAACCCTTTTTTTAATAAACATAGCCGTTTCAGAGAAACTGCTATGTTTATGAATGGGTTAAGCCTTTCCCCTATTTCCTCTAGTGGCTGTCTCGTTGACAGCCGCTAGAGGCGCTTGCGTGCTTCTCACTATGCGACCGGCTTGCCGCGCGTGCGCATTCAGCCCAGGAGGAGGAACGGAGGAGGAGAGATGGAGGAGAGAAGGAGGAGAGCTCTCCGCCCAGAGCTGGAAAAGGTAAGTTTTAACCCCTTTCCCCCTTCCAGAGCCGAGCGGGAGGGGGATCCTGAGGGTGGGGGCACCCTCAGGGCACTATAGTGCCAGGAAAACAAGTATGTTTTCCTGGCACTATAGTGGTCCTTTAATGGCAAAGTTCAGATTGGCAAAAGTTGATGAAAGACAGAATGTCTGCTGTCAACTTCTGTCAATTTCCGTATCATCAGCGAGAGTACACCAGTGAAGTAGACTCCTGATGATTGAAGTCCAGGAGCTGACAAAGGGATAGATTCAGATAAGTTCAGACCCTTAAGGTTCAACCTCAGGCCACTGCACACAAAGCAGGGATGTCACCTTAGGGGATATTTGCAAAATATGACAGAGACACATAAAGTATACATAGTTACATAGCTGAAAAGAGACTTGCGTCCATCAAGTTCAGCCTTCCTCACAAATGTTGTTGCTGTTGATCCAAAAGAAGGCAAAAAACCTGGTCTGAAGCGCTTCCAATTTTGCCACAAACTAGGAAAAAATTCCTTCTTGACCCCAAAATAGCAGTCAGATGTCTCCTTGGATCAAGCAGCTACTACCCCACTAATTAGAAATGATATCCCTGTATGTTATGTTTTTTGGAAGTATTTATCTTGTTGCTTTTTAAACATCTGTATGCACTCTGATAAATCCACCTCTTCAGGCAGAGAATTCCATATCCTTATAGTTCTTACTGTAAAAAAAACTTTTCTTTGCCTTAGATGAAATCTCCTTTCTTCCAGCCTAAATGTGTGACCTCGTGTCCTATGTATAGCCCTGTTTATGAATAGATTTCCAGATAATGGTTGGTATTGGTCCCAGATATATTTGTATAATGTTATCATATCCCCTCTTAGGTGCCGAAACTAAAGAGATTAAAAATGTTTAACCTTTCTTCGTTACTATAATGCTCCATTCCTTTTATCAATTTTGTAGCTCGTCTCTGTTTAATGTGCTTCTTATTCTGAGTCTCTCGTTTTGTAGATTGGGCATAACTTATTTTCCTTTTACAGGAGAGCAAGCAGAGAATGGATTATCTTTTAGATGTTTTTATGTTTACCTCTGAAGACTTAGCCCTGAATGCAACTGTACTATTGTGGCCTAAGAAATTAAATCCTGTCTTTGACGAAAATGACGAGGTAAAACACTTTTTTATGGCTCTTTTATCTTTCCTTGTATTCTCTTTTTCTTCATTAGAGGTGCTTCTTTTTTATTTTCTGGCTTGTTATATTTTGAGAATTTGAGAGTAACTCTTTATTGCTCTATGTTTATATACCATGGTTCAATATCTGGTACATTATACTGTTTCAGTTATTTATTTATTTATTTTTTTAAAAAAGGACAAAAAATAGCTAAATAATGCAATACTTATAATATATCACTAATACAACACTATTAAATAATGTTCACTTATTTGATGCAGGACTTGCATAATAAAATGACTCTTCTGTTTGTTCATAGCTGATTGAAAAAGCCAAGCGTAAAGGAGAGAGTTTGTTAACAGGGAAAAGGGAGAAATTAATGCTGGAATTGGAGAAACTTTCACGTCGGATGGAAGAATTTGGTGAATGTTCTGAACTGAATATGGTCCATCAGGTAATTGCATAATTTCAGAGATATATAATAATACTTTTTATAAATGATATTTTAACCCTATTGGTTTAACTAGTGAACATTTATGTACGGTAGGCAATAGTATATATTTAAATAAAGAGACCACACAATGAAAAGAGACACAAATTGTTCAATTTTAATGGACTGGGCAACTGATTCCTTCCTATTAAGCTTCATCACATCTTAACCCCACTATGAACGCTATAATTACCAACACACACATATATATCCCACAGTGGAAAAAGCCTGTGGCTACTATTATTATTATTTTTTAAAGCTCCAACAAGTTCCATAGCGCTGTACAATGGGTGGCCGAACAGACATGTATTTGTAACCAGACGAGTTGGACGCAGAGGGACTTAGGGCCCTGCTCAATCAGTTTACATGCTAGAGAGAGTGGGGTATATTGACACAAAAGGTAAGGATAGGGTAGAAAAGTAGGTTGCTACGATAGTGTTATTTGATGGCTTAGTGTTTTGATGACCGTTGCAGGAGAGGAATCAGGGTACGGGGAGGGAAGCTGTTCAGTTACAGAGCTCTTCAACTTGCAGATAGAAATTGGCACCTTATACCTGGGACCAGGAACCCACCTGGCTGTCACTCTGTTTTTTTTTAGTGTTATTCATTAAAATGAGAATTGTCAGGATTTCAAATCAAAGGCTAAAGCGGCCGATCTGAAAGCAAAGCTGACTTTTTCTTTCCAGTTCAGCTATTTTGGCTTTGAATTTGCGACAATTTCACTTTAGTAAATAAAATGTAATAATGGACTGACACTCATTGGAAGAAGCTAGCTCTATATATAATACAATGTACATTTGCTTCAGCAGTGCTCTTTGTAATTGAAAGTTATTAACTCATTTCTGGTTAGACAGGCTTTATAGAATGTGATCACATTCTTTTTTTAACACTATCTGGTCTTTTAAGAATTGAATATCCTACACATTTTGCTACATTTTAAAGAACAGAATGTATTTCTAATATGTTTCTATCCTAACACCAGAGTGGAATGTTCTATGTATTTCACATTTGTAGAACGTTATCAAATAGAATGCCTTATTCAGTCTCTATTAGCTAAGCTTTAAAGAATTAAATATTATTCACACAGGCTTCCTAAAAGTTACTATGACACTCCATGCTTGGTCCGGGTCTAATAGGACTAGATCTTATGGTTTCCATGAATGGAACGGTGTGCTGTTAAAGGGGTAGCAGTACTTGTATAATTCGTAAGCCTTTGAGGTATATTTTTGAGGCAACCATACTTGGTTTTGCAAAAATGGATATTGTTAATAATAGCTGTAATCAATTTCTTCACCTTTCAGTATGTAACAGACATGAGGACAGTGCAAAAGCGCATTACAGATTCTGAGGAGACCATCACATTTATCAATAAAGAAGAAGCTCTGTATAAATGGGACCTGACAAGTTATCCTGAGCTGGATTCTTTAAAAGCAAACATTGAGCCATATCAGAAAATCTTCAATTTAATCTATAAATGGCAGAGGACTGAGAAGAGGTGTGTGTGTGTGTATGTGTGTGTGTATATATATATATATATATGTTTGTGTGTATATATATATATATATATATATATATATATATATATATATATATATATATATATATACTAAACGGTATGCTTTTTCATCAACACTAATGATCTAATATATATAATAATAAAATCTGCTATTATTTCATTAATTCCCAGATGGATGGACGGAGCCTTTCTTGACTTAAACGGAGAGAGCATGGAAGCAGAGGTCGACGAGTTTTTTCGCGAAGTGTATAAGGCGATGAAATTTTTTCAGCAGAAGCAGAAGAAGGCTGAAGAAGAAAAGAAAAAGGCAGCTCCTCAGCGGACGCTCACCGACGAGAGGGTGGAAGAAGAGAAGAAAGAAAGCAGTACGGTTCAGATGTGTTCAGCAGTGATGGAGCAGATAAAGGAGTTTAAGGTTTGAGAGAAATGTTTTCTTTTCATTTAAAAATAATCTGTCATGAGAAATGTGATTTACTATTTATTTAAATGCATGGCAATGTCTACTATTTCAGTGTTTGTAACTGCAATAAATATCTTGTTTGTATTTGTCAGGGTACCTCGTGTGGTTGCCCAGACTGTGCCACAACCAGGGGACATGCTGCATGTTGAGAGGGACCTTTCCCCATGTCCTTCTCTTCTCTGCAGTGATTTTCACAACAGCCGCAATAGCCCTGCACCTTTGTATGACGCACTGACGTCATGACGTTAGTAACGTCACGGCCCGCCAAAACATTTGAATTTGACCGTTTTGGGGGCGTGGCTACAAAGTTAAAGAGCCACATTATAAAAAGGGCTCTTGGGTCATAAGTCATTGCCCTGTTGTGTTTCAAGTATTTTTCCAAATAGCACGTGATATTTATTGAGTATTCTGACTTTGGCTTTGATTTATCTACCTTCTATTCTCCTTTGACTCAGCTTTTGTATTTTCAATATTCCTGATTTCTGGCTTCCCTGACCTTGGCTTGTCTCTGACTACTCTCTGTCTTTGTAACGTTAGCCCGACCACTCTAAGGTCCGGTATACGTTATCTATTCTATTACACTCTACATGTTGGATCTCTATATATTCCTGAGGAACACTCCAGTGTTAGAAATTAATACATTATTGTTTTTGTTTTAGATTTAGGGGCAGCCACTGTTTCTTTAAAATGAAAAGTTACTCTAATGTAAAGGCAAAGCCATCTCCTTGCCACAGCTCATCTCCTCCCCAGAGCCAATCCTTAGCTTCTGGGACACTGGGTGCATGCAATCTCTATAATCTACCAGCAATGATTCTCATTGAATCTAGTGTTTCTCCATGAGTAAGCACTCAAAGAAAGCAGCCTTTCTTGCTGTCTGCTTGTTACCAAGGGGACTTATAAAAGTGCTGATTTCTACTGAATCTTATAAATACTATAAAATATAGTATAGTATAGTATATAAAAACTATATAGACTTATAAGATAAGACAAATGAGCTGATATGCTTTAGGAAATTGGAGTGTTCTTTTAAAGGGATCACCTGTGCACTATGTTTACTAACAAACAAACGGTTGACTGTCTTGGATTGAGTATTCAAGGTCACGGTGCTTGATCGTAAGTATATTGAACTATGAGAGCATGAGACTAAAATCAAAATTATATTTACATTTATTCAGAATAATTTAAATTAATGTTATGTTTCACTCTCTGATAGGGAGATTGGGAGCTGTAGGACCAAAATATATCATGGATATTTTTAAAACAGCAAAGATCTTGACTCGTGAAGAGTCATCCTCCACACTCAGGAAAGGAAAAAACCTCCTGTGGAAGAAACCTCTGGGGAACTATGGCTTGAAGGACTGCCCTACCCTCTGAGCATTAATTGGCAAATATAGAGAGTTCATTAGTAGTAGGGATTACCCTTTTTATGAATTATCAGGACTGGACAAATAGTTGGTGGTCTTGCAACTGAATGTTCATGGAGTTTTCATATCAGAAACAAGATATTTTTAATAACTAAAACTATATTACCCCTACCCTCCTCTTCCTTTTGAGACAGTTATCCTTTGGGAGGCATGCTTTTACTAGCCAGCCACATCTTCCATCACAGCTTTCTCACCCAGTTATTCAAGTGTCTTTTCTCTGTTTTCATGAAGTCACATATCTTGTCCCGAGCCCTCCCTTTATTTTATGTCAGCCACATCTCATACCCATATCAAAGTTACAGGGGGTGGAATGCCTGTTGCCTAACACCCAGAAATGTAGTTTCGGGAGCCAGGCAGGCAGTGTTTTTTTCAGAGTCTAGCCCTGCTGTGGGCAAGCAACATGACTGTTACAGAAGGTGTGAGGTGGTTAGTGCTAGGACAGGGAGTGTGCGGTCTGCACCGCCTAGGGGTCCAGATCACAGTCTACTCCCTTGCTATCTGACTCTCATTAATGTATCAGAGTGCAGCTGCTGGGATTCCTAGCCCGGTGAGTCCCTACTTAGTTTTCCAACTTGTTTTAGATCATCTTATGCTGTTAAAGAGATCTTTCTACAGTAAACTTATTTTTCACACCATAAAATGCATATTTGTTAAATATAGGATAGAAGTAACTATAGAAACCCTGGGAAGTGACAGTTCTCCTTGAAGAATCCACAAAATCAAATTATTTGTGCTTGCATTTAGTACTGTAAAAAAAAGACTTTGAAATTCTTCTTTGAGTAAATAAGTTAAATAAATTGCATTCCATGTTCTTCTCCCCTGTAGGAATACATCCCGTTGGTGAGCATCCTTTGTAATCCAGGAATCCGAGCCCGTCACTGGCGTCAAATTTCAGAGATCGTAGAATATGACCTAACTCCAGATTCTGGAACCACTTTAAGGAAGGTTTTGAAGCAAAATCTAACTCCATATCTAGATAAATTTGAGCAAATTAGTGCAGCAGCTAGCAAGGTAAGAGGGATTGATGGGGTAAAATATGTGTGTAACAATCATTAGCTACACCTAATAATGGCAAACTGCTGTGCACCAATAATGTTAAAACATGGGAATGGATTCATAAATGGTTTGGCAATTTCACATCTCCTGTTTTAGGAGACAGGGATTGGGTTTATCTGAGCAGGAAGGGGTTAGAGCCTCTTGATTAAATTTGTTTTATCTCAAATGAATACATAGGGGTTACGTGGTAAAAGACTTGTGCTGTAAAAGGAATGACTGAACTTTGGACAATCCTCCTCTAATTAATTACATCTGTCACTTCACTGTAATTCTCAGAAAATGCACTTTGAATCTTTGAGTCTCTTGGGTGAATGAGCCATGTCGACACTTCTGATGGTGATTCACTGAATTAAATAGGGTCTCCGTATTCTAATATTCATAAAAATTTATTAATTTTATTCTTCAAATAACATACTTATTGTTTCTTTCAACAAATGTGTATCATTTAGCTCTCTCTTCCGACATTGAACACTTCCATAATATTGGCCATCCAAATAATTAAAAATAGCTTTTATTAAAGTTTTATTTGTCAAACAGTAGATATTAGATATCCTGTCATTGTGTTTAATCACATTGTAGCGGAGAGGTAGTATAATCCACAGTATCTCCGCTGGGTAACAGGAACAGCATAGAATAATCCAAGGAAATAAAAACAGCATACAATAATCCCGGAAGCGTTATAAGAATCCTTCCTTCCCAAGAACTAGACAACACATAGGCTGGGAGTCAACTGAGCTTTTAATCACAGGTCACTGTATTTATGTAATTCCCCATGCAAGGGGTTTCCCTACTGACATTCCAGGGATGGTACAGTAGGGGACTACATGGGGAACTGACCAATACATACATTTCTCCCATCATGCACTGCTGGACGAGAGGGATACTCTCACTGGAATATACCGTTAAGTGGATTATCCCTCCGTGCAGCAGAACTTACATTTAACATTAAAATACATAACTTTCTTTATATTCACTGTATTTAAACGAATGGACGTTCGGTAGATAGCTGGAGGCTGAGCGCACAGTTCGTGGGAATACCGCTCAGCTCCCAGTCTAACTAACCGAACACCGTACGAAATACACATTATTTCCAACACACTGTTAAAATAGCGATTGATATTAGGGGAACAAACTACCGAATGCTCGGGGCTCCCGAACGGCCTGGAAGTCCAGCGGTGTTCGCACCGTCGAGTAGCCGATTTTAGTTCCAGGCGCTCGACAGCAAAACACCGCTGGGCTAACAAAGGATCCAAGATGGCCGACTGCCGCGTGGTCGGTAGCCGAACGACGGCCACCTAGGGAAGCCTTTAACTACCGATTGCAACAATGTTGCAATCATTAATGGGCGCCACACGACCTCTTGTGTGTGGTCGACCATTCGGTAGTTTATTCGTTTCACGAACAGTGTTGAAACTCACTGTTCGTGATACTACAGTATGAATGCTGGGGTTTCACGCCGCCAGCATACGAATGCCCTTCATTCGCCTGAAATTAAAATATAGCAATACACTTGGTTCTCACAGCTGAAACAGGGATATAAATTTTTTTTTATATGATGTGTGTTTTGCCACACACATCATTTTTTTTTTCTACTCTCAAAACCCTGCAAATCGGGTATTTTTTGCAGCATAAATGATTTTAGAGTGTCCTACAATGTGTATCTTATCAGTACACTATTTGCTACTTATGCTCCATTAACAAACAGATAGAGATTATGATGGCAGAACCAACTGGATAATGAAGAAACCTCTGATTCTATTACTAGTTCTTTATCAACATAATTTACATTGTTCAATTGTATTTTTGTGTCCGTTTCTTTTTTATTATTTCCACTGGAAAGATATTCCAGTTCTCTGTGACCCTTTCTGAGAAATATGTAGCAGATTTATGATGCTTTGAAATGTATGATCTTCAATCAATCAAGAGGTTGTAGCAAAACGAACAGGTCAGCAGCATAAAGAAAGTTTTGACTGACAAATTTTTTTTGCCAACAGGAATTCTCTCTTGAGAAGGGGATGCATACGATGCAAGAGAGTTGGGATAACATTTCATTTAACACCAATGCCTATCGAGATTCTGGAGTGTCAATCTTGTCGGCAGTGGATGAGATTCAGACCACGCTTGATGACCAGATCATAAAGACTCAAACAATGAGAAGCTCCCCGTTTATCAAACCATATGAGAAAGAAATAAAGGTAGATGTAGTAAAGATTTGATATCCACATAAACATTTTTTCACAGAACATAACTTACTCTTTTATAATTTATTTTCTTGCACAATGCATTTTATTATATATTTACATAGAACCTTTTAAACCTTTCTGTTAGGTAAGTTGAAATCACATTGCAATCACCATTGCCTCTTTAATGCAGCCAATGTGATCATTTTAATCAAATGTTCCAATTGTTTTCACATTTTATTGAATGTTAACAGTCAGATGACGTTGTTCACTAAGCCAGAATAATTGGGAATTGGCTAGCAAATTAAACATTTTTTATGATAACTGCATAAAATAGCTAAAATGGAGAATATTTATATATCCATAATTTTTGCCTAAAATCTGTGATTCTCAAAAATTCTCAACAACTTTAGAGTTTAGTGAGTAAACCTCAGCATTTTATAAACCTCTTGTTTTAAACTGTGTTTTTAAGCAATGGGAGGAAAGGCTGATACATGTCCAAGACACCATTGATGAATGGCTGAAGGTGCAAGCTCAGTGGCTTTATTTGGATCCCATCTTCTCCTCAGAGGACATCATGCAGCAAATGCCTGAAGAAGGACGTCTCTTTCAAACAGTGGACCGAAACTGGAAAGAAATCATGAAACATTGTGTAAAGGACCCCAAGGTAAAAATGATTTCACTGTGTAGGTCCAACAATGACTCTTTCTACATTCTACGGCTTAAATCAACCTTAAATCCAATAGGTTACTTACATAAAACACTAAATGCCACAAACTTAAAGAGACAAAAAAAAATAATCTTTAAACAACTTTGAAATATGATACGTGTGTAGGAAGCAAGGGGGGTGGAAATTTGGTTAAAAACATATTACTGGGATTACTATACAAGGCTGCCCCCTACCAACCCTCCTGAGATTTTCTTTGGTACCTTTGCCAATCTATATGTGACAGGACAGTGCACGATTGGGTGATATTATCTTCTTTGTTTTCAATATTGAAAGCCATTGTAAATTGTACTTTACATTAAGCATTTTGTTTATTTGTATTCCAGGTTTTAAGTGCAACCTCTATGACGGGGCTTTTGGAAAAACTACAAGATAGCAATATGCTCCTTGATAAAATCATGAAAGGACTCAATGCCTATCTGGAAAAAAAGAGACTATTCTTCCCACGGTACAGTTTGTCCCTTTTTAGATTAGTGCCTAGTTTTATCAGATCAAAAGACGAAAAGAAGAACAGCGCTACTTAAAAAAGCCATTATGGGCCTGGGCTTATAATATCTTCTCCGAAATATCTTTGAATGAGGTATCATTTAAAGATATAAATAAAAATCCAGCTTCGGCCCTCCTCCACTTGAACTGGCCTTTTAAATCAAGTAAACATATTTGTTTAGCTATTCACTGCTTTATTGCAGCTAAAATTATCATAGCGAGACAGTGGAAATCTTCTGATCCTTTTCAGAAAAGTTCCTTAATTAATCAAATTAAATTCCAACGGACAATGGAAAATGATATGGGTAAAAACTGGTCAGTGGTCTCCAAAAAAAGAGACTGGTATTCAATTTGTCTAAAAAAATTGTTCTCTACTCTATGGTAACTCATAAATCTCTCAGGTGACGTGGTTATGGAAGATGTAATTCTGTTTGGTTAGCGGAATTTATCTTATGGATAACATGTATCTAAATTTGCGTTTACTTCCATTGATATACTTCTCACTATTTTTCTATAGACTCTTGTTTATCCCATATTAATGACTTCCTGTTTTCTGTTATGTATTTTTTTTTTTTTCTGGCCGATTGATTGATATATTTTAATGAATGTATTCTCTCTACATAAAATGATTTATTTACATCAATCGGATGCATTTTGTATGACTGTATGTATTTTTTGAATTGTCTTGTAACCCAAAAACTAAATTTCTTAATAAAAAGTAATAAAAAAAATAAAAATAAAAAAAAATAAAAAAGCTGTGTGCATGAAAATGCTACAGTACAGTTTTATTTAAAGGACACTGATGAAAATAACAAACGTTTCAGGTTTCAACCCTTCATCAGTGCAAAATGCCCTTTTTTGTTATTTTCACCTGTGTCCTTCAAATAAACATGCACTGTAGCACTTTTGTGCACACAACATATCTAAGTAGCGCTGCTCTCCTTTTTGTCTAATATCTTTTTTATATTGTTTTTGCTCTTCCCTAAGCAACAAGGGCTTAAGGTGACAGCAGCAATCTTATTCCTGTCCTCATTTTATTCCTGTCCTCATTTAACATTGTGGCCACATAATTTTATCTGATAACTTAATATTATCATATAACATAGAATGCATGTACAATATCGGACATATTGTGGTTATTGTTGTGATATACCTATTGAGTTTGATAGTGGTTTCTCTCTGTAAAGACCAACAAATGCATTCATACAATAGCTAACGATCTTCCTACATCCATTTTTTTAAATATTGTAATCTGTCATAGGTGGTTAAAAAAATCCCCTCAATTATTTATACAAATATTTATAGTATAATGTGTTACATTTTTCATTACAGCTTTTTCTTTTTATCAAATGACGAAATGCTGGAAATACTGTCAGAGACTAAGGATCCCCTGCGGGTTCAACCACATTTAAAGAAGTGCTTTGAAGGCATTGCTAAATTGGAATTCCTTCCCAATTTGGACATTAAATCCATGTATAGTGCAGAAGGGGAGAGAGTGGAGCTAATTCAAACAATCTCCACATCTGAAGCCCGTGGTGCAGTGGAAAAATGGCTTATTCAAGTGGAGGATGTTATGCTGCGTAGCATACATGACGTTATTGCAAAGTCGAGATTGGTAAGATCTTTATTTCCATGGACATTAGTTAGAATACATACACAATAACATGAATTAAGCCACTTGGAATCAGCTAGCTATAATGAAATATTCTGTTACAGTTGGAAATTACTCTTGTTGTATTATGGCAAAAGCAATGCCTTCTATGATGGCAATCATGGCTTTACAACAAAAAAGCTTGTATGCCCGAAAAGATTTTCCCAAATTTTAAGTAATATTCCTCTCAGAAGGGAAACCATTTTATGTTCAGACTTCAATTTTTGTTGTGTCATATCTCAACTTCCTTTTTAAAAGAAGACCGCTGATTCCATCATCTTTCATAAAAATGTACGTCATTTTAAAGATAAATAAATGTGACAATATCAACAACAATAAGAAAAACAGTCTGTTCCCTTTTCTCTATTGCAGGGGTTCCTAATTAATATTTCCTGTGGAACCCTTTGACATAGTGTATCAACATCGTGAAACCCCCCAACCCAAAGGAAAAAAATAAAATTGCACCGTTTTTTGTATGTGCCAATTTGTGTATCTGTGTATCTGTGTGTGTATATCTATCTGACACACAGATACACATACACAATGGCACATAGTGGCACACAGATACACACACCTTGACACAGTGTGTATGTGTGTGAGTGTGTGTGTGTGTGTGTGTATGTATCTATCTGTGTGTCAAGGTGTGTGTATCTGTGTGTCAAGGTGTGTGTATCTGTGTGTCAAGGTGTGTGTATCTGTGTGTCAAAGTGTGTGGATCTGTGTTTGTATGTGTCTGTGTATCAAGGTGTTTGTATGTGCCAGTGTGTATAAATCTGACACACACTGGCACATAGTGGCACACAGATACACACACTGACATAGATACACACACCTTGACACACAGTGTGTATCTGTGTGTGTGTGTATGTATCTGTGTGTCAAGGTGTGTGTATCTAGGTGTCAAAGTTTGTGTATCTGTGTTTGTATGTGCCAGTGTGTTAAGGTGTGTATGTCTGTGTTCGTATGTGCCAGTGTATGTATCTCTGTGTCAGTGTGTATCTGTGTGTGTGCGTATATGTATCTGACACACAGATACACACACACACACACACTGGCACATAGTGTCACACAGATACACACACTCCGATGCACAATAGCACACAGACACACACATCTTGACTCACAAATACACACACAGTGATACATTCACACACTTGCACCCACAGATACACACATTGACACATACACACATTGTCATACACACACACACTGACACACTCAGATACACACACACTGACATACACAAACACACACATAGGCACATACAAACAGACTGATATACAGTGACACATACACAAACCTTGACACATAGACACACTGAGATACCCATACTCTTTGAAAGACACACATACAATCTCACTGACAAACACACATACTCTTTTACAGACACACATGCAAAGACATACACTCTCACTGACAAGCACACATACATTCTCACTGACAAACACATACACACTCACACACTCACTGACAAGCACACATACACTTTCACTGACAAACACAAATATACTCTTTGACAGACCCACAAACACATACAAACTTCCAGCAGACGCACATGCATTTTTTTTTATTTTACTCCACCCAGCCCCCTACCTTTAGGAGTGCTTGCATGGAGTCTCTATGTCCCTGTGGTCCAGTGGGGCTGCTGAGCAGCTGGCGTGCGAGGGAGCAGTGATCTTCCGGATCACTGCTGTGCACGTGACCATTTTGTTTTTAGACATTTTGGCGGAACACCAATTGGGAAACGCTGCTCTGTTATATTTTTGCTTATCTTGTTGAGGGTTTTTGGAATTCAGTGGGTCTTTTAAAACTACTCTTTATGTATATTTTTAAAAGAAATGTATTCTCTTTATCAAATAAAGGCCTATCCTGAAACGCCAAGAAAAGTGTGGGTGAGAGATTGGCCTGGGCAGGTTGTGCTTTGTGTCTCCCAAATGTACTGGACAAGTGAGGTTCATGAAGCAATACGCAGTGGACCAGAGGTATGGCCTTCCTTTACTGGAGAAGAAATTATTTGTTTCAGTCTAGGGTACACTATTATAACCAACTTGCAGGCACAGGTATATTACAACACAGATGTTGGGATAGACACAATACATCAAAAAATACTACAAAGGTGAAGTCAGGTTAAAATCCAATACAACAAATGAAGTATGACAGACATAAAACAGCAAAGGAGGAGGCATAAACATAACACATCAAAGAGGACAGACATAATACTGCAAAGTGTCAAGGCGGGTGCATCTCAATGCACGAACCTAAGGCATAAAGTATACAACTGAAATAAAACAGATTACCAGTCCTTAGAGTGGCCGAGCTTATCATAGCATAGTATAGAAAACGGTCTGACAACAGACAAAGAATAAACAGGGACAAGAATTGGTCAAGGAGTATAGAAATACGGATAAGCAAGATAATACAGCCAAGGTCTAGGATTGTAGAGATCAGGGAAGCCCGAAACAGAGCTGAGTCCAAACCTGAACACATACACCAGATAACTATCATGCAAACTCATGTAACAAAGACTATGACAGGGAAACAGAAGTGGTCAATAACCCCAGGGCAGCTGCTATTGGCTTGTGTCAATTATGACACCAAAACACATATGACGAATGTCAGTAAAAGGACTCAGACTGGTGTACACCATCAACTTGAACACAGCGGTGTCCAGGGACCACGACACAAAGATAGAATGCAAACTGCATAACACATTTACATTGATGTTATACCCAGGCAAACTCATTTAGGGCTTATGTCATACATTGACACACAGATTTGCAAATGTGAGCATAAAATAGCTGACTAGCAGATAATTTTTTCCAACTTGTAAACTCTCTACCTTTTTTCACTGTTTCTTAAATACATGTGTACGTATGTATAAGTGTTTGTGTTTTATATAAAGCTCACTCAAAAAAAAGTCTTAACGCTTGGTGTCGGACTGAAATGTTGACACTGTTCATGGGTGTTTATCTCTGAAAAATAAAGCAGTAATCAGTGTGCTTTTCTCAGAGTTTATATATATTAGATTCAGAGATCACAGCCATACTGCTTAGTAAGATGAATTAAATTTATTAATTCTACAGGTCAGATTTACAGAATGTGTATATGTGATGAGTTAGCTAAAATGTTCTACCATGTCAAGATACTTTTGTGCACAGGTCCAGTGACGTAAAGTTGAAAACATTATTTCAAAGTATCGTAACATTAATTTTAAACCAAGCTTATATATTTATGTATTATATAATTTTATATTAACCCCAGTTTATCCACATAGGGCTTGAAAAACTACTACGACACCCTCCAGCTCCAGCTTAATGACATAGTTGAACTTGTAAGAGGAAAGTTGTCCAAACAGACAAGGACTACACTCGGGGCTTTGGTCACCATTGACGTACATGCTCGAGATGTGGTCCTGGATATGATCGGAACAGGTACCATGTTTAACTCTTCGCAGTATAGTGCACTGTAGCTAGTAGTGTATGTGTATTTTCACTGATTAGTTTACACTGTGCAGGCCTTTCACAACTGTTCACGAATGTACTATTTTGTTTTTAAACTAGTAAAATGTATTCACTTCAGAAAATATATTACATTCATGTAACTGTTAACAAAAATCTCACCTTCTACTAGGTGTTACCCATGAAACAGATTTCCAGTGGCTCTCCCAGTTGCGGTATTACTGGGAAAATGAGAATGCGCGTGTTCGGATCATAAACTGCAATGTGAAATATGCCTATGAGTATTTGGGAAACTCGCCACGTCTTGTCATTACTCCACTCACAGACAGGTGCTACCGGACTTTGGTATGAAGATACATTGTGTTTCCGCTTAGAGGACATTTGTTACGACATATAAACTCTCCTAAGCAATTTCCTGTATCAAGCAATATTTTTCATAGTGGTATTACCAACACCTGCTTCTCTAGGTTACTTTACTACCAGGTTTATAGTTAATATCTGTTACTTTGGATGACAAGTGTGGAAAGTTCAGTGACTTGCCACAATGTTGGTGTCAGGTGGCTAGACATACGTATGTTATGTATACATATCACATAGAAAAAACATCTCGGCTCACACATTTTTTTAGTATTTGGTGCTGTAATTCTAGGTGAAGGGAGAGGTGCCATTGTACAGAACACTGGTAAGATCTCACTTGGAGTATTGTACGCTCTACTGGAGACCGTATCTCCAGAAGGATATTGATACCTTAGAGAGAGTTCAGAGAAGGGCTACTAAACTGGTTCATGGATTGCAGGATAAAACTTACCAGGAAAGGTTAAAGGATCTTAACATGTATAGCTTGGAGGAACGATGAGACAGGGGGGATATGATCGAAAACATTTAAATACATAAAGGGAATCAACACAGTAAAGGAGGAGACTATATTTAAAAGAAGGAGAACTACTACAACAAGAGGACATAGTCTTATTACAAATAATTTCAGGAAGTATTAATTTACTTAGAGGGTAGTGGATGCATGGAATAGCCTTCCAGCTGACGTGGTAGAGGTTAACACAGTGAGGGAGTTTAAGCATGCGTGGGATAGGCATAAGGCTATCCCAGACTTAAGATAAGGCCAGGGACTAATTAAAAGTATTTTGAAATATTGGGCAGACTAGATGGGCCGAATGGTTCTTATCTGCCGTCACATTCTATGTTTCTAACTGAACCGATACTATGAGTCCTCATAATAGCTTTGGAATGGTTGTGATAAATCAATTGTCTAAATCTCTAACTTATCAGAAAATGTTTTCCTTGTACAATATCAAACTTTATGTAGAGAAAAAAAAATGTCTTGTAGCTTTCTAAAAACGGAACAGTGTGGATACCTTCTGATCCCCATTTAAAGAACTGTGACCAGGAGTGTTCATTGTCAATACTTGTAATATTCTTAATTCCTAAACTAATAAACATTAAGTCCAAGTATCTGTTTTTTGGCAGATTGGAGCCTTTTTCCTAAATCTTGGTGGTGCACCAGAGGGACCTGCCGGAACGGGAAAAACAGAGACTACAAAGGATTTGGCCAAAGCTCTAGCGGTGCAGTGTGTTGTGTTCAACTGCTCTGATGGTCTGGATTATATTGCAATGTCAAAGGTAACACGAAACAGAATATAGAAATTACAAAAAGTAGTTTGTCAATGTAGATCTGTCGAACAAATGCAGGGACACATACACCGTAGAAATAGTGCATTACAGCACCGTTTCTACATGCGTGACACCAGCAGTTTTTCTATGGATAATTATTAACTTGTTTTGATTTTTTTTTTGGTTCTTTATTTTTGGTGCATTGTTAACGATACAAACCTTTGTAAAAAATGCCACAACAGCATAAGCATGGAATATAGTAACATTGCGTTTTTCCTGTGAGTTGGGCTGGAGTGGGCTCTGCACATTTTTGTATAACGGGCTGGTAGGTCATATCGGGAGTGTTCACTATGCCTATGGTGAGGGTAGTGTTTAAGATTAGTGCAGCCACGTGGGGTCCTTGGGCGCTAGTTTGACATCGGCATAGGGTATAGGCTTGCGGTTTCCCCGTCCCTTTGCGTGGCGTGGTGTGGTGGTAGTGTGAGGGCTGGGTTTCTATGGTTGGTCTATGCGAGTTGAGGTTCGGAGCCTGGCCATCTGAGCCTGACTTGACTGCTGATGAGGGCTTTACTGCACCCCTAGACTAGTCTATTGACTTAAGTGGGTGCTCCGTGCTTTTACTGTGCCCTATAACCCCCGGGCATTAAGGGGGGGGGGGTGGGTAACTGCATTCCTTTTCGCTACGAGGCCTTCTGGATGCGTCTGACCCATAAGGTTAGGTTTAAGTCGGGAGTGTTAAGGGTAACTTGGTGAAGCAGTGGAACGGTAAACATAGAAGAAACAAGATAATAGCTTGGTTCACAGCGTATAGTCACTGCAGACTTAAAGACGTGGGCCCCGGATGCTCAGCGGATGGGGACAGTCCCGGTGTGGTCAACGGAGCAGGACCGTTGCCCGGGTTAGTGAGCTTGTAATGGTGTTCGTCCTTAGTCACCCATAGCGTTCTGGGGGTTGCCCATCTGGACGGGAGACCTTCTGTTAGCAGTGCAGACGTGATTGATTGCATGCTCTTGCGCCAAAGTAGAGTGTCTCTGCTCAGATGCTGGAAGAAGGTGTGTTGGTGTGTTTCAAAGTCGTGTGGTGATTTCCCTTTAATAGCAGCCGTTAGGGCTATTTTGTCCAATAATGATTGGCATCTTAATATAATGTCGCGTTGGGCTGCCTGTAGTGCTTGTCGGGGTTTGGCAATGCGGTATACGCTGTCAAAAGTAAACTGTTTCGCCTGCTTATTGAGAAGGAGAGAGGCCACCAGGCGCCTTATAAAGTGGGGCAGTTCCTCCAATGGCACCGCTTCAGATACTCCTCTTATTTTAGTATTCTTTCTCCTGCCCCTGTCGTCTAGGACATTGATCTGTCTGTTAATATTAGCTTGTGCGGTTTGTATTTGGGTGACTGTGTCTTTTAGGGAGGTGAGGTCTTGGCGCAGGTCTCTCACCTCTTGTTTTTTCGCAGCCTGTGTGCGGGCCGATACTGCTTGTACCTCCGCTGCTAGCATTTTCAAATCCGCCTGCCACATTAGTTTAGTTTGTTTGTAGGCCGGTCAGCATTGTCTGGATGTCCCGCTTGGAAGCCGGGATTGAGTCCTCGTCAGTCTGTTTGCGCGTGCCCTCTATGTCAGCTACAGCCATGTTGTGCATGGAGTCGCCATCTTCAGACCGCTCGGGTGAGACTGTCATGGCGTTTCGGGTCCGCATCGGTGAAGGAGTTTGTAGCATGCTGCCAATGTCCTTGTGCGGTATGGAGGTGCCCAGAGCTGCTCTGTGGGATCTCCTTCCCATTTCTTCTGGGGTATTAAAGTCCGCCTCAGTGTAGTATGGGCTCGCCACGAGTCACGAAGTCAGCTCCCTTGTTAAGATCTGGTTGCGTGTGCCCCAGATCCCTTGATGCGGCGTTTCGTGCCTGATCTCTGCACAAAAGTCATCTGCCGGTTCCGTCGGGTGTCAGGGGTAAGTACCCGTAGTTCCTGTCACCGGATGGGATTTGTTTTTCGCGTTTGTCCCTCTTTTTGGCTCCGGAGTCTCGGATCTGCTGGAAATGGCGACTGCTTTGTTGCGCCACTAGCTGCGCCCCCCCGTTTTGATTTTTTTTTAACAGAAAAAACGGATGTCTACTTTTTTTTTTTTTTATCTCAGCATTTTTACTTCCTACCAATATTTTGTGTTACTCTGCTGTAATGGCATCTGTACCTGTTTGTTTCGTTATTTCTTATATTTAACAATTCAAATATCAAGTTTCAGTGTTACATGGTGTATTCTACATCTTTCATGACTTTTTGTGTTTGTTACTGATTGCTGTATGAGTGTAATCCCATACTATGGCATCCATGGCCACTAAAGGGGCTCCACACACCACTCCAAGCACCATAATCACATATGCCCCTTGCGTAACTTATGGTGCAAGGAGGTCCCTGCTTCCATACAGCCAATTAATTTTACCTGCAGATGTACACTCTCCTCTGTGTGGCATCATATGTGGAAGCAAGGGTTTTACCGAATATGTTCCTATACCTTCTGCTCACCTATGCACGATCAATTTTCAACCATCACTGGAAAGATCTGGAACTGGAAAGAGTAAATTTACTTTCTATTACCCTAGCTAGGGGTAGGCAACCTTTGGCAGTCCAGATGTTGTGGACTACAACCCCCATAATGCTCTAACACCCATAATGCTGGCAAAGCATCATGGGAGGCATAGTCCAAAACATCTGGAGTGCCGAAGGTTGCCTATGCCTAACCTAAGCCATGCAGAAAATGTATCATTCATATTTGTATTAGTTTATTTCCTTTTTACGTTCTTTCTCACTACAGTTTTTCAAAGGTTTGGCCTCCTCGGGTGCCTGGGCATGCTTTGATGAGTTTAACCGCATTGAGTTGGAAGTACTTTCTGTAGTCGCACAGCAGATCCTGTGTATTCAGAGAGCCATCCAGATGAAAATGGAACTATTTAACTTTGAAGGAACTGAACTAAAGCTGAATCCAAACTGCTTTGTAGCCATTACTATGAATCCTGGTTACGCAGGCCGTTCAGAATTGCCTGACAACCTCAAGGTAAGAATCCCAAACTTTATTAAATATATATCTCTTTGATGTATATACTGTTTTGCTTGTATTGTGAATCCTTTACTATTCCCTTTTTTTATTTTTATTTTTTATTTTTTTTTACCACTTCTCATTTTAGGTTCTGTTTCGGACAGTTGCCATGATGGTTCCAAACTATGCTCTGATTGCTGAGATCTCCCTGTATTCATACGGCTTTCTACATGCTAAACCTCTCTCAGTGAAGATTGTAATGACATACAGGCTGTGCTCAGAGCAACTTTCCTCTCAGTTCCACTACGACTATGGGATGCGTGCAGTCAAGGCTGTTTTAGTGGCTGCTGGGAATCTTAAACTGAAATATCCCAATGAAAATGAAGATATACTTGTAAGTTTAAAATGCCCTTTTTTAATATAAAATATTCGTCCTTCTAATCCGTGGGTGCCCAAAAGGTAGATCCCCAGATGTTGTAAAACTACAACTCCCATGATGCTTTACACGCTTTTACATGCATTTAGAATAACAATGCATCATGGAAGCTGTAGTTTTAAAACATCTGGGAACCTACCTTTTGGGCACCCATGCTCTAATCTGTGCGGGACTTGTTATTTTTGCATTGGAAATGTTTTAAAATAATTTATTTTTTTTGTAACTAAGCAAAATTGTTCATATTTAATTACACGTTGCACTTTCACGCGAAATAAGTATGCAGTGTTATGTTCTAAGACATCTTGCAGTCACTAAAGGCTTTAATATTCTTTTTTTTTCTTGATAATTTAGCTTCTTCGATCTATCAAGGATGTAAATGAACCCAAATTTTTGTCACACGATATCCCTCTCTTCGCTGGGATTACCAGTGATCTGTTTCCTGGTATCCAACTTCCTGAAGCCGATTACAAAGTAAGTGCATCAGTTTAGATTTGATTGGGAATTATAATCAGTTAAGCAGTTGGTCACACTTATGGCGAGTCATTTATTCCTTCTCATTTTAGTTTTCAAATGTAAACTAATCAATATTTCATAATTTCTCTGATTGTACGAGAATGGGGGTGGCCTATAATCTATTACAGTACAGTTTCTTTGTGTCTATTCTATGAAAAAAAACACTGTCGAACTTTTGACATAGAAGTCTATGATTAACCAATAAAGAACTGCAACACCTATTTATACAATTGTGCAGGATTTACTAGCATGCGCTCAAGAAAGCTGCATCAAACACAACGTTCTGCCAGAGGCTGTATTTTTGGAGAAAATGATCCAATCATATGAAATGATGATCGTAAGGCATGGGTGAGTTTATACCACTGTAATTTTGCTAAGTATTTACTTAGCAACACAGATACTGGATAGAGTAAAGTTTTCAAAAGGGAATTAAAAGCTAAATCTCAAGTTCAAATCGCATAGTTGATGCATGAAAAATAGCATACAGGATTGAATTGTCCATAAGAGAATAGAGAAATAGTAGCTGCAAAATATTAGGCTTGTTTAATAGGCAGCAGATATAAAAAAAAATATTTCACAAAATTAAACTGTGCTGAACTTTTATGGTGTTACTCAGTACTCAATCCCAAAATATTAAAACCACCTAAATCATTTATAGTTTGCAAGCATTGGTGTTGGTGTGTGTCATTGTTTTCTTATTTTACTGGTATCGACCCATATTTAAAATTCACATGAATTGGGAATTCAAAGTGAATTTCAGACTTTAATAATTTAATTTATTGTCTTAATCACAATTTGTCAAAAACATTACAACAAAGAAAGTAAGAAAATGTAGCAAACACAGGTAAAGATAAATAGTAGGAGGGCCAGTGCAATCTGTCATTAGATGTCATTTGCACAAATACAGTTGCAATTAAAGATGTATTTTCATAGGACATCCATTATCGGACCAAGGGGAGAACAATAGACGAGGTAACAGATATAAGGAAAGAAGCAGTGAAGCAAGGGAGGAAGAGAATCATGGACTTTTTAGCCTAACAACATCTCTCTGTTCACTGCTTAAAGGAACACTCTAATATTTGGAATACAAACATGTATGCTAAAGTGTTATTATAACTATTTAAACTATTGGACAACTAGACGTGGCCTTAGAATGCAATGTAAACAGTTTTTCTTAGAAAAGGCAGTGTTTGCGTTGCTGTCTCTACAGGGACCGGCTCTTTGTCCCATAACTACTACATTAAGCTGTGGAGGTTCTGGTCCACTGTAGGGATACAAGCACATAACACATAACACCCTACATATATATATATCTGATAATAATTTTTTTGTTTTTTAGTTTTATGTTAGTTGGAGAGCCTTTCTCTGGCAAAACAAAGGTCCTTCACGTTTTGGCTGATACCCTTTCTCTAATGAATGAAAAAGGATGTGAGGAAGAAAAAGTTATCCACAGAACAGTCAATCCTAAATCTATTACCATGGGCCAACTGTTTGGACAATTCGATCCAGTATCACATGAGGTATTATTAATCCATTACTCTTTCAAATTGTACTTGTTGTGTATAACAAAACCAGCAATATCTTATACGTATCATCAGAATAAAATGTTAATTAGTCCTGTATCTGTATGTTATCTAATAGGATTTGAGAGTTTGACATTTTTTTAATGAAAGTATAATGTTGACTATTTTGTTGCAGTGGACTGATGGCATTGTTGCAAACACTTTCCGTGAGTTTGCGTTATCTGAGACCAGTGAGCGGAAGTGGGTCATATTTGATGGACCAATTGATACTTTATGGATAGAAAGTATGAACACTGTGCTAGATGATAATAAAAAGGTAAATGCTCATATAATTTTGCTTTGAGTTAATTATTTAATTATATCTGATATAAAATACACTTGGTGAAATGTCCGCATTGCAACATTATAATTATTCACGACACATTCAACTATGAAGTGGGAGTGGGCCTACAATCCTGTAACAGAGTGGAATGCTGTGTGTGTGTATATGTGTATATGTGTGTGTGTGTATATATATATATATATATAAGGCACATTTAGAGAACTTAAGGTAAATTTACAGTATCATGTCCGATATTTATCAGCATGTTAAAAGCTCCTTAAAGGGACATTGTACTCACCCTGACCACTTCAGCTCATTGAAGTGGTCTGGGTGCAAACTCCCATCACCCTTAAACCTGCAATAATTACCTGCTAGGGTTAACTCCTCCTCTAGTGGCTGTTTACCACACAGTCACTAGAGGGACTTCTGGGTGGATAGGTGACTTTTGGTCATCTAAACGACACTGGACATCCTCACGCTATGCATGAGTACTTCCAGCGTCACCGGAATCCCCATTATTCAATGCTTTCCTTTGGGGAAATCCTAATGCGAGCATGGCCATTGCCGCACATATGCATTAGGTCTCCCTCGCCGGCTGATGTCGGCGACAGGGGAGTCTGGGCGGAGCTGAGCCAGCGCCGAGGGACATCAGCGCTGGGCCCAAGTAAGTGACAGAAGGGGTTATTAACCTCTTCTGCACCACAGGGGGAGGGCCTTGACAGATGGGGAAGCTATAGTTTCCTTTTAACAGCTGCTAGTGCGCAGTTCAATGTCAAAGTGATCACAATCCCACTATTTCTGATATCAGCTTTACCATAAGGGTCATTAAAAAATGGCCCTATGCCTTAAGCTGCCAATATTTATATTCTTTGTCTTTCCAGCTGTGCCTGATGAGTGGTGAAATCATTCAGATGTCCCCTCAAATGAGTCTGATCTTTGAAACAATGGACCTCTCCCAGGCATCAGTAAGTTTAGAGATCATTAATACTCTAGTGCTTGCTTGTTACTGGATTAGGATGCTAAATGTTTTTTTTCTTTTTCAGCCTGCAACAGTAAGCCGCTGTGGAATGATCTACCTTGAGCCACTGCAACTTGGCTGGATGCCGCTTGTCAAATCCTGGATGAATACACTTCCTGAAGCTCTGAAAACAAAGGATAACTTTTCACTTCTGATGGAGCTTTTTGAATGGCTGATCCCACCCTCCTTACGGTTTCTTCGAAAACAGTGCAAGGTATCTGCCTTAAAATTAGGATATATCTCAAGACTGTATTGTTGGAATAAATGTATAATAACATTTAGGGGGCATGACTTTACCATCAAGGAAGATGGACGCCTAATCCATCTCTCCTCATCTGCCTTGTGTTGCCATACAGCTATATCCTTGTATTGAGGAAATATCATAAAGCCTTGAGCTCCCAGAGGCCTGCAGACACAAAACTTATGAGAAGACCTACAGGGTCTGAATGATTGCGGTGTGCCCTGTAGAAGCCATGTGCAATCAGTGAAGCCCTGTACCACCTGAATCTTCTCTCTCTCTAAACGCCATTTCATAAGGATCTGGAAATTTGGTCCTTGCCCCACCTCTAGGCTAGGCATGGTGGGTTTGCTTAATGACTACATCTGAAAGAAGGAGAAACAAAGATAAAAATTTGTCCAACTGACTCTGCCAATGTCATGGGGAGGTATAGCGGTGCCAGATTTAAGCTATATTACCAGGCCTGTCATCTCCTGAGGGTGAACAAGTGGGTGAAGAAAGGGACAGATGCATATTGGAAATAGGTATAGAGGGTGTTCAAGTTGGCAGACCTTTGCTTATGTTTTTGTGGCTAGGGAAATTGATCACTGGCAGCTTATCTTCCACCAATCCTTTTATCAAGGCAACGTTGTCTTTCTGACATTCTCTGGCACAGCCACTGAATTTAAGCTCCTTACCCTCACCATTAACTCCATTGGTTTTTAATTCTTGGAGCCCACGGCCTTTCATACTTTATAGTCGTAGGAGGTGCAGCAGGCACGCCATGCTTCTGAACCAGCTGGGTGGATAATGCTGCAGAACCTAGTGCATGGATCTGCACCTATATTCATGCAATATTTTAGGTGTTGCCAGATTACTTCTTATTTGGCGGGACATACACAGCACCTTTGCCTGGTGCGAGAATTGACAAGCTTCAAGGAATTGTGCCTCGTAGCTGACTCCGGAGCATGTGATCTCTTTTCATATGCCACCCTTCAGCGCCTACGGAATTACCCTACCTCTACTTTCTGTGGTCATTGGGAGATGGCCTTAAATACCACATTCTCCGATTCCCAAAAAATGCGATTTAATGCACCACTGGTCCCTAGCAAAGTAAATCCCTGGAATCTGATCATAAACGTTTATCGTTCTGGTGTAGGATCCCACAGGCAATACAGAGACTTGATCCCTTTTAGGATGGTGGATGTTGGAGATGATACGGTGGGATTGCCCACTGATAATCCCATTTTGGAAAAAGATACATGACATTTGTGACGGAACGCTGGCACTCCGACTGAGTACCTCCGCCAATCGATGCTCCTAGTGCTCGCTGAGGACTCCAAGCACTCCAACCGACACCATCAGCACTGCAGACCCCACTTCCAGCGATGCAACTGCGCCGGGGTCTCTGCTGCTTCCACCCACCCTGGACCCAAGGCCAGGATCCAGCTTCCAGTGGGTGAACCTCTCTTTCCCCAGAGAGCAGGAACAGGAACAAATCAAGCTATTGCAAGAGCTTCCTCTGGGGAGTAAGTGATTATAGCAATCCCCAGAGTGTAGGTATCCCTTCTCCCAAACATGAGCCAAGGCTTAATGCTGGAACAAGACTAATTTACTGGCACACAGAACTCACAATTTATGCAACACAAAACTCCTCCTCTGGGCCAGGCTAGATAATTGAGTTTCTACAATACACAAAGCTCAATTATCTGCTGGCCAGAAATTATACAGTTTCATAAAACACATAGGGACCCCAAAACATGCAATAACCCTATAAAAAGTATATCCTTGGAACCGGGGGATCTGGTTGAACCACATATCCAAAATTCACCCAGATCCGTTCAGTACTTTGGAAAATACAGTTTAATGCAGATTCTGCAGAACATATACAGGCTAAATGAAAAACAATCACTTTATAATGTGTCCCCTGCTGTATAGTCCAAAACCACTGCACGATGTCTCCGTGCACCAAATACTGGCGAGATGGCACCGTGTTGAAAAGTCCACACAGTGTCTGTGAGTCAAAATGGCCGCCATCCATTGCTCTCACCATGTGCTTCTGATACAGGAAATGGTGGCCACCCAGCAACTCCACAGTATGTCCCCAAATGGTTCTTAAAGGGCCAGCAGCAGCACAACACAAATCCATTATGCCCAAATCATGTCTTTAAAGGGCAATACATCCCAGGGGCCATAGTCACAGGGCAAGAGGCGGGCAAGCAGTCCTCTCCAGGCACAAGTGGCGAAGGGCACTTTGTCACAACATTATTAAGCGATTCACCGATCACCCCCTCTATTCCAACCAGTGTTGTTGTTCCTCCACTATAACTTAGTGGGGACTTCTGCTTAAAAAAACCAAAATCAGAATATCGAATACTGCTAAACACTTAATACCACTATCGTTGAGGCACTGGTTCTCCAGGTTGGAGAACCTCATGGCGATGGAGGATCTCATATTTAGCACCTCAGGCTGTACTCAAATGTATATGGAATTTGGACACACTGGATAACCACTACATAAACTACTGAATTTTAGGCACTTATTACTAGCCCATAGACATCCATTTGGCAGGTGGTCAGGGGCCACCATGGTAGATAAATTGGATGTATTAGGGGACTTACATCCTGTCAATCTCCGCCATTTCTACGTTCTTCTTTTTATATTCTCTCTATCTCTTCTCTAATGTTTCTCTTCTTAGATAATCTTTTTGACAATTACCTTGTGATCAGGATAGTACACAACCTTTTTCAGTATTTCCTCTAAATGTTTGATGTTACAAGCTTGATGATGCCATTGTTAATTTAAAGGACAAAATGAGACCTGCGAGTCTCACTGGGTTTAAATCTATGCATACTGGCTTGTCTTCGATAAAGGGACCTGCGTGCCCTAGTGTGTACATCATTTTATTCTTTTTGAAAAATTCTCTGAAATATATATTTTCAAAAAATTGTTTACTGTAAAGTGGTATTCTAGAATAGTGAGGCCTAACCTTTGTCCTGCAGATGTTTGTACACTAGGTTTGCCATGATGCTCAGCCATCTTTAGATATGGATTTCATGAACATAGGTGTGCCAATATTACCCCTTCCTGACAAGTGTCATAAAGTGGAGCTTTACTAAGTTTATTAATATTTGGTATATCTGGAAATTATTATCATCACTGTATGATATGAAACACAGAAAAAACAACTAGCTCTATTTAAAATACTATTTATTTTATCATCCAAAACAATGGGACAGTACCTTATGCAACTTACTTAGCTGATGTCCAAGTCTTTTATGCTAAGGCCTATTTCACAATATCTGCAGTTCTTATCTTTCCACTTATATACACTGCATAAATATGCATGTTCCAGAAATAACTGATCACACATTACGTTTGTTGTATAGGAGCTGGTGTCATCTAGTAATAGCAATGTCGTGATTTCGCTCACTCGACTCTTTGAAATGCTTCTTTTTGACCTGGTGAGAGAAGACCCTACAAATAAAAACACCCGTGTATGGATAATGGTGAGTTTTCCTTTTAACTTCTCTGATTTTAAAAAGGGTTGTAATAATTTAACATATATTTTAGTAGTTATTGTTATTTCTGACTTTTATGAATAAATTACCAACATATTCTGCAGTGCTGTAAAATTATGTTAACGAAAAGTAGGTTGTGAAGATGGTACATCTAGATCTAGATAGCAATCTATTGATGACATGTGCAAGCAAATTTAATTTATCCGTTCATTGTTAATCAAAACATTTAAAGGACAAATAAGCACTGTATCAACAATCTAATAAATGTATATTGCACAATGTCTGCAATGTTGAACCACTGTTCAGTGTAGTGGTTATGGTGCTAGGGGTGCCCCCTGTGACAGACCACCTGGCACCCCGACTGGGTACCTCCGTCAATCGCTGCTTCCTAGTACTTGCGAGTACCATAAGCACTGCACTGGAACACCATAACCACTGTAAACCCCACGAACCGCCGCAGCTTGGTTGTGGTCTCGCTGTCCTCCACCAAGACCAGGATCCAGCTTCCAGTGGACTCTCCTAGTGGAGTGGACTCTCCTAGTCCAGAGAGCGTAGCAACTCTTAGAAAAGCTAGTGATTATACTCAGGGGAGTATAGTGATTATAATCCCCCAGATTATAGCAATCCCCCAGTATGTATGTAGCGGAGTTGCAGGGGTTAATCCAAGAGCTCTCCGCTGGGAACAACGTTTCAGCATACAAGAATACAGGAACAGAGCATAATCCCCCTCCCCAAGGACTAGACGACACGTAATCTGGGAGTCAACTGGCTTTTATTGCACAAACTCTGCTTTTATGCATTTGTCCCATGCAAGGGAGGTAACTTCCATAATTATTACAGTATCCAATCACATAGTCGGTACCTCCCCCACATCTCCTCCCCTTAGCTTAACAGTTAAACTTATTAAAATGTACATACTTTTCCCCAATTCTTGGATGTACCCCAAATACAGGGGGTACACCTTTAAATGAGGGATCCCCTGGTAGCCCTGATCTGGGTGAGAAACATACCCAAAAATCACCCAGATCGGACCAGGGGTTCGGGAGTTATTGAAGGGAAGTTATTGAAGGGAAAAGATTTGACCGACCGCACGGGCACAGTAGCCGAAAATAGTTCCATGAGTTTTGGCCTTGCGGTCGGTCTCAGTTTGTAACGGATCGCCTGGCACCCCGACTGGGTACCTCCGTTAAAGGATGCTCCTAGCACTTCCTGAGGACTCCAAGCACTGCAGCAGACACCACAACCACCGAACCGGAGAAGCATTTGAATCCTCTCAAGCATATGAATGCTGTAGACAGTTGAATAGGAACCATACGAATAGGTTTACTCTCCTAGCAGTCAAACTGGAACAGCATACAATAAATCCTTCCCCCAATAATGAGACGACACTTCACTTTGAGGGTTAAGCAGGAACTCCCTGTACTGTCACATACAGTCTCTTTTATTCCCAATCCACAAACATAGTACAGCCCACAGGGCGTTACAAAACAACCAATCAATCCGTACAATACACCCAGACACTCCCACACAAAATCCTCCCCTCTGCATGTGATATGATTACTGAACACAATGGGTAATCTCATTATCACCGGCAGAGGAATACAGTTTTTACACAACACAATATGTATAACTCCTAAAATATAAATGTCACAAACATAAAACATACATTTTCATAATCAATCCATTCAGGGGAACAACATATTAAAAAATGGCACGAATCAGACCTTTGTGACTAAATGAAGCATGGCTTTCCGGCCCAAACCAGTTTCAGAGTCTTCTATCCTGGAGATAAGTAATTCAATTATCCCCCAGGACAGACACAAGACTCCATTAAGCACATGGTTGCAAAAAGACACAAAACACTTTAAAATACATAAAGTCACATTTTACACATAACACACAGACATTTCACATATCCCCAGATAGCTCAGGTCTGAGCGCACATTATTAAGTGGATGGCGCTCCGACCACACAAATACAGTTTAATCGCCATGGAGCCAAAGTCTTTACAGTCAGTTTCATACGAATGGGCTCCATGGGATTCCTATCTGGGGTATAACACATTCACATAAAGTCCGGTCCATAGTCCAAAGGCAAGAGGCGGGCAAGCAGCCCCCTCCAAGGACACGTGGCGAGGCCGGTTTCGCCACATTTCTCCCCTTTACCATCCAAACTAACAGGGTATCTGACCTCCTGCCGGTCAGTGCCCTGGTTAGTCCAGCAACCCACCCACGAAGCACAAACAGCAATACAGCCCACCCACAATAACTGGTTACTACACCCGGATAAAATAGCAACTTGTCCATGTCCAGGTGCCTCACCACAGCTGTGCGGGGGGCTGGTAGACTGCCTTGGTGGGTTGCTGAGTGGGCAGAGACCAGCGGTACTCTGCCCGGGTGCCAGCACTACCACTGAAGTAGCCTGGTTGGAGCCTGGTTGGGGGAGGGGGAGACCGACTGTCTCCCCTCTGGATACACTGCTCTGTGGCTGGGGGACAGGACCGACCATCCCTGCCCCTGGGGCTGCAAGTGCAGAGACTACGGTCCCATCTGCATAGTTGTGGGGCTTAACATCTCCCCTTGGTGGGTTAGGCTGCCGCTGGAGAGAGGGTGTAACAAGCTCCTCTCTCTGAACTGTAGACTGCCGCTGGGAGAGGGGGTAACCTGCTCCTCTCCCTGACACTCTCTTTGCTGGTGGAGAGGGGGACCAACTGTCTCCCCTTTCAATATTTTGTCCTGCGGCTGGGGTGCGAGACAGATGGTCTCTGCTTCCTGGGGTACACACTGCCGCTGGGGATGAAGGACGGCACCTTCATCTCCCTGGGGTACACGCTGCCGCTGGGGAGGGGGGGTAACAAGCTCCTCTCCCATACATACTTTCAGCCGCTGGGGAGAGGGGATAACAAGCTTCTCTCCCTGACACTCTCTCTGCTGTTGGAGAGGGGGACCAACTGTCTCCCCTTTTAATATATTGCCCTGCTGCTGGGGAGCGAGACCGACTGTCTCCGCTTCCTGCAGGACACACTGCCGCTGGGGAGGAAGGACTGCACCTTCTGCTCCCTGGGGTACACACTGCCACTGGGGAGGAAGGACTGCACCTTCTGCTCCCTGGGGTACACACTGCCGCTGGAGATCTGGGCCGACCGCCCAGCATCCCTGTAGGGCCGGTAGAGAGACCGCCATCCCATCTCCACCTGCCATCTGTGGGTCTTCCCAGGACCAGTCTATGAGGTCCCCTACTTCTGCCGCTGGTAGTGAAGCAGGGGGTACCTCGGCTGCGTTTTCCGAGCTGTAGGTTGGCAGGTCTGGGTCTCCCATCCAGTTTTCCTGTTCTGTGTCTATGCCCTGTGGCTGACATGAGTTTAGTAGTTCCACATAGTCCATCTCTAGCTGTCGTTCCATGGCAGCCAAACGGTGGAGGTCTTGTCCCAGTCCCATAGATCTCGGGCCCTGTACCATCTCACCCCGGTAATAAAAGATAGCCCAGTACCGTGACTCTGCTGGACTGCCAAAGTCGACGTCTTCTGCCAAGGCCTTCCACAACAGGCCAGGGCTAGTGTAGTTCTCCCCCTCCGGCTGGATGCCCTTTGCCCTCCACGTCTCTGGCTGGACAGTGCACCACCACAGTGCCCGGTATGAGGCATCAAGGCTCAGTTCCCTTTCCACGAGGTACTCAAGTTGTCTGACCTGCTGCCCTCCGGGTTGGTCTCCCAGAAGCGGCATCCGCCAGGCCATTTGTTCCTCCAACCGGTATGCGACACCAGGAAGGCGCTGCTGCCGTTGATACTGGACTTCCTCCAGGGCATCGTACCATAGTTCTTGCCGGGCAATATCTCTCCATTCCAATCCACTCTCTTCCTCAGGTGTGCGTGTTGCCCAAGGATCCACGAACCCCATTTTCCCAAATCTTTATGTAGACAGGGACGCTGTATAAACACTAGCGTCGCCTTCAATTTGTAAATCCAAACGACTGTGTCTCTGAGCTGCTTTACCTCACACTAGGACGCCATCCCACCGCTTGCCACCAATGTAACAGATCGCCTGGCACCCCGACTGGGTACCTCCGTTAAAGGATGCTCCTAGCGCTTCCTGAGGACTCCAAGCACTGCAGCAGACACCACAACCACCGAACCGGAGAAGCATTTGAATCCTCTCAAGCATATGAATGCTGTAGACAGTTGAATAGGAACCATACGAATAGGTTTACTCTCCTAGCAGCCAAACTGGAACAGCATACAATAAATCCTTCCCCCAATAATGAGACGACACTTCACTTTGAGGGTTAAGCAGGAACTCCCTGTACTGTCACATACAGTCTCTTTTATTCCCAATCCACAAACATAGTACAGCCCACAGGGCGTTACAAAACAACCAATCAATCCGCACAATACACCCAGACCCAGACCCTCCCACACAAAATCCTCCCCTCTGCAGGTGATATGATTACTGAACACAATGGGTAATCTCATTATCACCGGCAGAGGAATACAGTTTTTACACAATATTTATAACTTCTAAAATATAAATGTCACAAACATAAAACATACATTTTCATAATCAATCCATTCAGGGGAACAACATATTAAAAAAATGGCACGAATCAGACCAGGGGTTCAAAAGTTAAGGGAAAGTCCTTTGTGACTAAATGAAGCATGGCTTTCTGGCCCAAACCAGTTTCAGAGTCTTCTATCCTGGAGAGTAATTCAATTATCTCCCAGGACAGACTCAAGACTCCATTAAGCACATGGTTGCAAAAAGACACAAAACACTTTAAAATACATAAAGTCACATTTATTACATAAAACACAGACATGTAACATATCCCCAGATAGCTCAGGTCTGAGCGCACATTATTAAGTGAATGGCGCTCGGACCACACAAATACAGTTTAATCGCCATGGAGCCAAAGTCTTTACGGTCAGTTTCATACGAATGGGCTCCATGGGATTCCTATCTGGGGTATAACACATTCACATAAAGTCTGGTCCATAGTCCAAAGGCAAGAGGCGGGCAAGCAGCCCCCTCCAAGGACACGTGGCGAGGCCGGTTTCGCCACACAGTTCCCTTGTAAAAAGTCACGAAAGTCTTTGCCATCCAGACTTGATTTTGCATTCGAATGAATCCCCTCGTTCGCGGGATTCATCCTACCGAATGCTGGGCTGTTCCTGCATAAGAGTCTTCCCTTTCCGGAGGTCTTAGCGGTGCTTGGTTAGTCGAGTGTCCGATTTGAGTTACAGACACTCGACGACCAAACACCGCTGTTTGTGCGTAAGATGGCCGCCGCCACGTGTTCGACATGGCCGTTTTGCTTCCCAGGGCGGTATTGAATGGTGGAATCAAAGGGCTGTAGCGCCAAGCTCCAGCGTAACAGTCGAGCGTTGTCCCCTGACACTCTGTTGAGCCACACCAACGGGTTGTGATCTGTGAGCAATGCAAATTTTTGTCCATATAAATAGGGCTGCAGCTTCTTGAGGGCCCACACCACGGCCAGGCATTCCTTCTCGATGACGGCATAGCTTACTTCCCTGGGCAATAGTTTTCAGCTCAAGTAAGCGACCGGGTGTTCGCCGCCATCGGCCTCAACCTGGCTCAGCACTGCTCTCAATCCAATCATAGAAGCGTCTGTATGGACGAGAAAGCGTTTAGTTGGATCGGGAGCGGCAAGTACAGGTGCATGTATAAGGGCAGTTTTCAGTTCTTGGAATGCCTGTTCACACTCTGGGCTCCAGGTAACTATCTTGGGCAGGTTTTTCTTGGTAAGGTCTGTGAGGGGCTTGGCTATGGCACTATAATTGGGCACAAATTTCCGGTAATACCCAGCGGTCCCCAGAAAGGCTAGGACTTGGGTTTTAGTGCGGGGGGTCGGCCACTTTGCTACGGCCTCTATCTTGGCCGGTTCAGGTTTTTGCTGCCCACTCCCTACCCTGTGCCCCAGGTATTGTACTTCGGCCATCCCTACGTGACACTTGCTGGGTTTCAAAGTTAGACCTGCCTCCCTAATGCGGTCGAGTATGGCTCCTATATGGTTCAAATGCTCTGCCCAAGAGTTGCTAAATATCGCTATATCGTCTAAGTATGCGCAAGCATACTCCTGGGATCCATCCAGTAGCTGATCCACCATCCTCTGAAAGGTAGCTGGAGCATTCTTCATCCCGAATGGCATTACCTTAAATTGGTATAGTCCAAACGGGGTGACGAAGGCGGACTTCGGGATGGCATACTCGGCTAGTGGTATCTGCCAGTAACCCTTGCACAAGTCTGTTGTGGTGAGGTACTGGCCCCTGGCCATTTTATCTAGGAGCTCATCGATTCGGGGCATAGGGTAGGCGTCGGAAATAGTCTTATCATTAAGCTTCCGGTAGTCTACGCAGAAGCGGGTGGTCCCGTCCCGCTTCAGCACTAGTACTACCGGAGACGCCCAGGGGCTATCCGAGTGTTCTATTACTCCAAGTTGCAGCATCTCTCCAATCTCCTTCCGCATATGTTCTCTTACAGACTCTGGTATGCGGTAGGGGGGTTGGCGAAGAGGTTGTTGCCCTGGGGTTTCTACCCTGTGGGTGGCTAGCGGGGTATACCCTGGTGAATTGGAGAACATATCTCCTTTTTCTTTAATTAACTCTAATATCTGGGCCCGTTCTTGAGGGCTTAGATGATCTCCCAGCTGTACCTCCCCTAATTCTGCGTCTTGACCCCCTTTTTCTAGTAGGTCTGGCAGAGGTAAATTGTCAGGATGGCATTTAATTCCTCTGTACGTTCGTGATACGGCTTTAACATATTTACATGGAGCATGCGTCTACCGCCTGCTCCAGTGAACGGGCCGATTACATAGGTGGTGTCACACACCTGCTCCACCACCTTGTATGGGCCCTGCCAAGAGGCCTGCAGTTTGTCATTCTGGACGGGTTTCAGAATTCAGAATTAGTACATTTTGCCCCACTTGAAAACTGCGGTCTCTGGCCCCCCTATCGTACCATCGGCCGCTTGGAGATTGGAGCATACCGTCTGGGTTAAAGCCTCCAAGCGCTCCCTGAACTCTAGCACATATGGAACAATAGGGGTCCCGTTACTGGTGACTGCACCCTCCCAGTGTTCCATAATGAGATCTAAAGGACCCCGTACTCTCCTTCCGAATAGTAATTCGAACGGGGAGAACCCCGTGGATTCTTGAGGTACCTCCCTGTATGCGAAGAGTAGGTGGGGAAGGAACCGCTCCCAGTCCTTCTGAGTATCTATGAACGTACGGAGCATCTGTTTCAGTGTTCTGTTAAAGCGTTCACAGAGCCCATTGGACTGGGGGTGGTAAGCTGAATTCACGATGGGTTTCACCCCACACACTCTCCACAACTGGTGGGTAACCTCTGCCGTGAATTGGGTAACCCGATCCGAGAACGGGCCCATGGCCCCGTTCCTTGGGGAACCCCATTCGGGAGAATATTCGAATCAGGGCGTCCACTATGGTCTCGGCGTGTACTAGCCCTGATCTGGGTGAGAAACATACCCAAAAATCACCCAGATCGGACCAGGGGTTCAGGAGTTATTGAAGGGAAAAGATTTGACCGACCGCACGGGCACAGTAGCCGAAAATAGTTCCATGAGTTTTGGCCTTGCGGTCGGTCTCAGTTTCCTTGTAAAAATTCATGAAAGTCTTTGCCATCTAGACTTGATTTTGCATTTGAATGAATCCCCTCATTCGAGGGATTCATCCTACCGAATGCTGGGCTGTTCGTGCGTAAGATTCTTCCCTTTCCGGAGTGCTGGAGGTCTTAGCGGTGCTTGGTTAGTGGAGTGTCCGATTTGAGTTCCAGACACTCGACGACCAAACACTGCTGTTCATGCGTAAGATGGCCGCCGCCACGTGTTCGACATGCGAAAGGCGGCCGCACACAAACCTTCAATTAGCACCCTTTGCAACATTGTTGCTTTCGTTAATGAGGGACACACGACCACACCAGGGTGGTCCCTCATTCGGTATTTTACAGGCTTTCGTGTAAACCACAGTACAGGTAGTTCGTGAACCGATTTACTGGTAGTTACTGCCTTAATAGTCATACGGCCATTGTACTCCAAGTTTATTCGAATGGTTTACAGTCTCTTAGTGGCATGGTTTGCCACAATGTAGTTCTCTAATCCCCCAAACATGAGCCTAAACTTCATGAAGGGTAGAACAAGTCTGTTTAATGGAAGCCAAAGCTGGCCTTTTATGCAAGTTTGCCAACAAGGTTGACGCCCAGGTGGACCTTGTTGGGCACAGGGACACAAAGTGTACAAGCCAATAGAAACAAGGTGACAATGAATGACACTCCCACATACAGTACACAATCCCTCCCCTCTGCTTGTGATATAATTAAGGTAGATAATGTAGTAACTTAATTATCCCCAGGCAGACAAAAACACACATTTTTATAAAGTACCATAAGTACCCCCAAAACACAACATATCCCCATAAATGTTACATCCCCTGATAGCCCTGATTTGGGTGAACAACATATACAAAACATGGTCCCATGCCCAAAACAGTTCCATAGAATCGCGGCTAAGTGCCGCTGAGGACCGACCGAGAACCACAAGGTTTTCATGCCAAAAATAGTTCCAGGACATTTGCGGCTAAGTCCCCCTGAAGTCTATTTGTGGTTTTGGTCCATGCAAACAAGACTGTTCAGGAGTTCAAAGACCCATAAATAGGGTCTCTTAATCATAATAAATAAAAAGGGGCTATAGTCCCAGGGTAAAAGGCTGGCAAGTAGTCCCCTCCAAAACCCAGTGTCAAAGTTGTTTTCGTCACACCCCCCAACCCCCCCAATCTAAGTAATCTAACCGTTTGCTAACCTTACCTGAGGTCCGTTGGGTGCAGCTCTATGCCTCTCTTTAGCCGAAAGTTAGAACAGGAGCTTTCATTAGCACTCAGGAGATAAGCTCTGCCGTGCAGGGCCAGTTTATTGGCTGGGAGAATCAATGCAGAACGTTTCTGGCTACAGAGAGGCATTGGCTTCGCTTAAGGCAAAGAGCTTCTGACTGCAAAGATGCTGGGAGCAGTGTCTGATAGATCCCATGTTAGAAGTTAAACATTTAGCAAATGGTTTGACTACTTCACCTTGGAGGCATCAGGGCTCTTCGGGTACCATTACCATAGGGACCTTGCACCTCATAGTCATAGATACAACACATACTGACAGACACACAGAAATACAGATAGCTATGCTAGAGAACATGATAAGACATTGAGTCATACCACCTGAGGAACAGAGAGACATGCTGGCAGATGTACAGGCACAGAGAAACGTACATTGAGACACACAGAGACTAAGACAGACATTTAGACATACTTGATATCAGCAGCTGCTGTATTGCACACTTTATATTAAGCTAAATGAGAGAAGTTGTATGCATGGTAAGAGTTGCATTCCTTAGTGTCCGTTACCACCACTTCAGGTGCTCTAGGTAACAATTCCAGTTAAACTCAACCAGACACTGAATTAGCCTGACTGAATATTGTAGACGACAACTGCTGGGATGAAAAACATGGCCCTGCCAAGCAACCTCTAGCTATAAAGTAGTTTACTACTTGGATTACTACTTCTGCCATGCTGGGCTTGATGGGAACTAGTACTTAGCAATGTATTTAAATGACTATAATCCAGCCTTCTGATCGACAAAGGTACATCATACTTGTTGAGATTGTGATTTGTTTTTTTGTTGTTGTTTTTTGTATTTGGAACTGTTGTCCTCTGAAAAATTGTGACACACAAAGATTTATTGTTACCAAGAGTGATCACACACATACAGAACTTTATTTTTTAAGAAAATAAAGATAAAAAATAAAACCTTTAAGAACTCCAGTTTAGCTGACCAGTCCCTCTGTTCATCTCCTCCCTGGTGTCTTTCTACTTGGTCAGTGCGGAGTGGTCAGCTGAAGTCAGATGTTTACCCTGCAAATCATTTAGTACTTCTCACTCACTGACCTCAAGTCATTCATTAGGTGTGATGCTAAGCTTAATGATCATTATAGATTTGACTGCTCAGTTAGCTACCTAATAGGACTGTAGAGGAAAATAAATGAAAGGGGAAACAACTAAATTCCACCCTGGTACTGACCTTTAGAGGGCTGTGGCTGTACATTGTTATTCTAAAATGTTGACTTACAGGGCATTCCAGGCCCACTTTCAGGGCTTCATCTCATAAAGCCTGTCCCTAAAAAAGCCACTGCTCTAATCAATATAAATTATATAGCAAAAACTCTTTAAAAACAAAATATCACTGTCAGTTTAAATGTGTGCTGATAGATGTTTCTATTTACAGGCATGTTTTGGCTTTTCCATGGTATGGTCAATTGGTGGCTGCTGTGACACTGACAGCCGGGTGAAATTTGATGCATTTGTTAGAGAAATTCTATCTGGAAAATCTGAGGCCCATCCACTGCCAGTGGCTGTGGGCAAATGGGAATGTCCATTTGATGAAAAAGGCCTGGTTTATGACTATGTGTATGAGGTAAACATAAAACCTTTCAATGATAGATAATTGCAGTGTCATTATAGTTATTGTTTAGCTGTGTTTAATTTATTTGTTAGTGGTATCTTTTGCTGTCGTACATTGTAGTAAAACGGTATTATATAGGTTCTCCCATTTCTAATCAGGTGTTTGTGCCAACTTCTTAGTTCATTGTACTTGATCACACATCTGAACCATACAGTTATAAACCATTAGTATATACCGGTACATGTGTTATCACTTAGACTAAGTTCAGGAGGACAATGTCGATGTGTTCACTCAAAAGCTAATTTGTAAAACAGTAATCAAAGCAGGAAAGCGTATACCGCAAATAACTGGGCTGACTGAAGCTTAACTTCCCAAAAGGTTGCATTCTGTTTATATTTGAGGTACATGTATGGGAACGAAATGACCTATAAATCTACTGTTTAGTATAAGTCGTAGGCCAAATCACATTCCGGGAGATGGTGTGAGACCTGTAGCAACACTGCACTACTTAAAATTAGTTCGGATGCTACATCTGATTTCGGAAACATTCTGTGCCCGTCACTGCAGTGCAAGACGGAATGTATAGTCATGTATTTCAATGCATATTAATGTATTGTATAGCCTGTAATAGGCAATAGACATGTGTATATGTTCTATCTATTACCCCTCACTGTAAACAAAGCACTCACTGATGTATACTCTATACTTGTTTGATGTACTCTCTATACTTGTTTGACTTACGCAACCCTCTATAACATTTTTTCAATAAAAAACGAAACATTGAAAATAAAAAAGTATATACATGTGTATACTCCTGAAACTTTCAGCATTTTCCTTAATTGAACATATGAAAGCTTGAGTCTGTCAAATTTGAAAAATGTAAATCCACATTCCATTGTCTCCAAGGCATCAGATTGGTGTGCTGATTGTTAGGCTCAAGAGACATAGCTTTGTTCTCCAAAGTGGGGAAGTAATGTTTGTTTTGCTCTGCCCCATGTAGTAAATGTCCTGCCAGTGTTCACACATTTACTTAACTTTCTGCCACTCCCAAAATGGGATCCCCAACTTGTTTTTTAGTAGAAAGTGAAGGGTGGAAATATTTGGGCGGAATTATCATCAATCACAAATAAACTAGCTCAATAGCATATGAGTAAAAAAAAACAAAAGTCTACATTAATGTCTGCTATAATTTTACTATCTAAATGGAGTTTGTCCCACAATAATGTTTCAATTACTGTGGTTCATTTGCACCTCCAGAAGACATTTAAAGAAACAATCCACAATATTTCTTTAAATCACTATTTAGTAGATATATACTGACAATCTGGGCTGTGGAAATGACTAAACAAATGCTTCTCATTAAGAGAAGTGGTAAGGGGGGGGGGGGGGTGTAAGGGGAATGTGCTGTAACTGGAGAGGAAGGTGTTTTTGAATTGATTTATAAAAGTGCCAGTTTCTCATATACTGTGCAATTATGATTGAATACTCATCACCTATAAAGCACTTCAGCAATGATACTACAGCATTTTCTATAGTGATCTTTCGTCTTTTTTGTTACCAGCTGAAAGGCAAAGGGCATTGGGTTCACTGGAACGAGTTCATCAAAAACACGACCATCGGAGATAATAAGACAAAAATTCAAGATATTATTGTGCCGACAATAGATACGGTCAGATACACCTTTCTCATGGAACTGTGTATCCAATATGAAAAGTGAGTATCTGTCTTTTATAAAACTGAGAAGAGTAGCGTTATCACTGCCTATTGGTATTTCCAATCAGTCATGTCATTCGTGGAGCTTACCCATTAAATGTGATGGGTAAGACAATATAAGGACACTAGTAATACATTATCATTTATCAAAAGTAGGCAACCTTCAGCACTCCAGATGTTGTGGACGTCATTTTTTCGGATGCTTTGTCAGCATAAAGGCTGTAAGAGAATTATGGGAGATGTAGTCCACAACATCTAGAATGGCGAAGGTTACCTACCCCGACCTAGATAAATATATTAGCTAGATGATGAATATTTTTCTGGAGCAAATATCTTTTCAGGTTGGTGCTTATTATAATAACTGGTCTTGTTATAGATTCCACACAACAGCTTTCTATTACCAGAACTCGAACTTTTCACTCTATGCAAGCTATTGGTGAGTGACAATTCAGTTCTGGTTAGTGTGTCTTAGACCTACCATGCTACCAGTGTGGAGTAGCTTTTAGGCCCGGCTAGTACCTAGTAGTGTAAAACTCACAATTTAGAGCTCTACTATTGCTATGTGTAGGTGCATGTTTAAAAAAACTATTATTTTTTCTCTTAGACCCCTGCTATTTGTGGGACCAACTGGCACAGGCAAATCTGTCTACGTTAAAGACAAATTAATGAACAACTTGGACAAAAATAAATTCTTTCCTTTCTTCGTCAATTTCTCAGCTCGGACCAGTGCTAACCAAATCCAGGTTAGTATTTAGCTTTATATCAAAGCATATTTGCTGATGACTTACACCAGGGGTGCACAAAAGGTATATCCTGAGATGTTTTAGAAGCACATTTTTCCATTCTAAAGGCTATTGAGAGTTGTACTTCTCCTACATTTGGTGTTCTACCTTTTGGGCACTCTTGCCTTACACCAGCAATTATGTACGCTGTTGCTGTTAGTAGATCTACTTACAGTTATCCCTTGTTAGAGCCAAAATGTGTAGAAATCTTTTAAAATCACTTTTCTGCAGATTTTTTGTGCTCCGATTTTCAAGCATTGAAATATACTGAAAAAGCATATCCTTCGTGACACTATGTTCAATTCAACTTAACTTGACCAGAAGCCTTGGAAACGGTTAAATGTTTCTAGTAAATTCGTTAGAAAATGAGGATCATTTGTGGGTGATGATGGGATTTTACATCTTTTCTTGTATGGAAGAAATTATTTGACTAAATGAAGCTTATTTCAGAACATCGTCATGGACAGACTGGATAAACGACGAAAAGGAGTGTTTGGACCACCTGTAGGAAAAAAATGTGTAATTTTTGTGGATGATATGAACATGCCAGCCTTGGAGAAATATGGAGCACAGCCGCCCATAGAACTTTTACGCCAGTTTTTTGACCATGGAAACTGGTAATTAAAGTGTTAATTGTATTGTTGCCCCTCTATCTTTATCTTAAGTTAATAATTTAGCCTTGTATTTTTGTTTTGAAGTTGTATTTCTACCGCAATCTGGTTAGGCTTACATAATTTCATAATTGTTCAAGGTATGATTTAAAGGACACCACCAAGATATCATTGGTTGACATGCAGCTGGTCGCAGCAATGGGACCACCTGGTGGTGGGAGGAATGCAGTCACTCCTCGCTTCCTGCGTCACTTCAATATTTGTACCATGAATCCTTTCAGCGATGATACCATGGTTCGCATTTTCTCTGCCGTTGTCTCATTTTACCTTAGACGTCATGAGTTTCCACCTGATTTCTTCACAGTTGGGACCCAGATTGTTAATGGCACAATGGAGGTGAGGATTAATCTTGTACAGCTCTTTGTATCAACGAAACTTCTACTCACGTATTTATTTCATTTTCAAGTTAGACTATTATTTTAGTTTGAAACGAAAGATGTAAAGAGAAAAAAGCACCAAAAAAACAGAACAGCAGGTATTTCAGAAACTGCTTCACTAAAAAAAATTCTTATTTTACTAATTTAATTCCAAATAATTGTGCAACAAAATCCAATCTTTGTTCTCCAGCTGTTGCTAGTTTCCTCTAATTCTTTGCCAGCCATTGACTGCTAAAGAATTATGGGAAATGTCGTCCACAAAACTGTAGAGATGTTTTATATTATTGCCTACACTGTTTCTTGGACAAAGAATTTTCATTAAATATATATAAATATATATTTGCATTTATTTAAAAAAAATCTCCTATGTAAAAAATACTTACCTTGCATAAGTTGCAGTACAGACTTTCATAGCTGATGATTATCGTCCCTTATGTTGCCCATCACAAATTTCCTTTTTTAAGCTGTGCAGTGACCATTTAATGCTTCTCATATAGAAAGATTTTATTGGACAGATATTGGTCTATTAACCAATCCAATGCTTCTCATAGAACTCTGGTTCTGGACTTGCTTATCCCATTGGTTAAAGTTGGAGTTACGCCTCGGTAGATAAAGTAAATAGCTTTGTATTGGCAGAGTTCCTGGATGAAATGCTGAACATATATTCCTTGCACTAAAATCACTTTAACAAGCAAAAGCGGTTCTGGTGCATGGTATAACCCTTTAATCATGTGTAAATTTCAATTGAATGGAATTTGTTAACAATTATGGGCTTATTTATTTATACTTGTGTGCTACTTCAAGGTAGGACAAGTTGGTACTTTTGGTCACAAATGTTGCTTGATGATCTCTTTTCAAATTATAGGTATACAAAAAAGCCATGGAAAATCTGCTACCCACTCCAGCTAAATCCCATTACACATTCAATCTGCGAGATTTCTCCAGAGTCATCCAAGGTTGCCTGCTTATCAAAAAGGATGCAGCGGAAAATAAGCGTGTAATGGTGCGTCTGTTCGTGCACGAGGTACTACGAGTATTTTATGATCGTTTAGTAGACAACAAGGACCAATCCTGGCTTTTCCACTTAATCAAAGACATCGTGAAAGACCATTTCAAAGAAAATTTTGACTCGGTGTTTGAGCATTTAAGAAAAGACAATGCACCAGTGAGTATTAAAATACCCAGCTCAATTATAATTGAATTAAAAAAATGGATTAAACATGCTAAAACCAACAAAAAAAGCCCCAAACTCTTACTGTACACCGGCATCCAGTACAGGATGCCACATTAGGTGGTAAGAAATTGATCTTCAGGCAGGGGTTTGCTAGGTTCCAAAAACATCCAGAGCTTGTGCCAAAAAGAAAGCTCGATAACCCCTACACTAAACGAGAGGTGGAGATATGTCATGATATTTTTATGTTATGTCTCCTCCTCTCTACCAATGAACAGCTGGTGCTCTCCGGGATCTATAAAAGCATAGTTGAAAACAAGCTTATGCTGCATTACCTGATATTCAATGTAACCCCACCATGCAAACTAACTGAGGGGTCATGGGCCACGTGGGCGGAACTACCACCTCCTCAAAGGTAGCCTGGGTGAACATTATACTACTAAGCTTTGTTATTATAACTGGCAGCTGTCTTGAGAAGCAGATGACTGATGTAAAATTAGAAATGAAGAAAACACTAATATCCTCTAGCCCCCTTTCACCAACTATATAGATCTGCGGCTAAACAGCCCACATCCTGGGGTTGAGTCCCCAAAGCACCCCCAGTACCTGTGTCTTCAGATCTTTTAATCTGTGTGTTTGCTGGTACTTTTGCCAGCTAAAGCTATTGATTTGAGCTATATCTTATCTGAAGTGAACTTGTCAATCACACTTTAAACTTGTTTGCCTGCTATTAAATGCCTATTAAATGCCTTCCAGTAAAGGATCACTGGATTTTTCAAACTTTCCTTTTTTTTAAAAAACTAAAAATAATAATAATTCTTTATTTTTGTTGTTCATAAAAATAATACAGGTTAGTTTGCAATGTCCCAACAGCACGTGCAAGTAGACGGAAAATGGTGAAAGAAATGCAATTAGCTGAGAGATTTCAGACACTATTTGGGCGTTTGCTTACATTGCATGTTTTTAATGCATTTTCAGATGAGAATAGTTTTTTAAACATTTTCTGTACTTTTCACATATTGCGTTAAAAGGCTTAGACCCAACCCAGAGTGTAACTGTTAATGAAAAAAAACACATCAAGTAAATATATATTCTGTTATAGGGACTTTAAATTGTGGCTTGGTGAATGGTGCGGGGAGCAAGGATTTGGCTTTGTTTCTCATCAGGCCGCCCTAAATCATTTTAAAAACGGGCGCCTGTAGAGGCGGCTCTCTGTAGAGGCAGCCGCCTATGGCTTCGGGGCCACCTAAACCGCCTTAGGGCAGACTGTGTCGGGTCCTCGGTCAGTGACAGAGGACCCAACACCAGGAGAGGGCCCAGTGGCTTGCTCAGTATGCCGCCGGGTGCGAGGCCCCTCCAGGCTGCCCGGCCCCAGAGCGCCTGTGCCCGCTGGTCTGCAGCTCCACAGTGTGCAGAGCTGCAGACCGTGTGTCTCACAAGATCTGGCAAATCACCACAGCAATGCTCTGACCGGGTCTCGCAAGATACATGGTCTGCAGCTCTGCACACTGTGGAGCTGCAGACCAGATATTAACTCTGGACCACCACGGAGCCCACTGGATTACCAGGAAGCCCACACGAATGACAAATGGTATTTAGTCCCCCCTCTCTCCCTTCCTCGTCGCCCACCTCCCACACATTACCCCTCTCCCTCTCACTAACACCCCCCCCCCCCTCTCACCATCACCCCCTCCCTCTCACATCACCCTCCCTCTCACCATCACTCCCACCTCCTCACCATCCTCTCACTCCCATCACCCCCTCCCTCACCATCACCCCCTCCTCTCACCATCACCCTCCCTCTCACCATCACCCCTCCCTCACCATCACCCTCCCCTCACCATCACCCCCTCCCTCTCACCATCACCCTCCCTCTCACCATCACCCCCACTCCCTCTCACCATCACCCCTCCCACTCACCATCACCCCTCCCTCTCACCATCACCCCCCCTCCCTCACACGAGAAGTGCTCATGCCAGTGTATAGAACACTGGTGAGACCTCACTTGGAGTATTGTACGCAGTACTGGAGACCGTATCTTCAGAAGGATAGTGATACTTTAGAGAGAATTCAGAGAAGGTCTACTAAACTGGTTCATGGATTACAGGATAAAACTTACCAGGAAAGGTTGAAAGATCTTAACATGTATAACTTGGAGGAAAGATGAGACAGGGGGGTTATGATGGAAACATTTAAATACATAAAGGGAATAAACACAGTAAAGGAGGAGACTATATTTAAAAGAAGAAACACTACCACAACAAGAGGACACAGTCTTAAATTAGAGGGGTAAAGGTTTAAAAATAATATCAGGAAGTATTACTTTACTGAGAGGGTAGTGGATGCATGGAATAGCCTTCCAGCTGAAGTAGTAGAGGTTAACACAGTAAAGGAGTTTAAGCATGCGTTGGATAGACATAAGTCTATCCTAACTATAAGATAAGGCTAGGGACTAATGAAAGTATTTAGAAAATTGGGCAGACTTGATGGGCCGAATGGTTCTTATCTGCCGTCACATTCTATGTTTCTATATAAAAAATGTTTAACCAGTAACTATATTTGTTGTAGTTCTCTGAGGAAAATAGCCGAAACTTGCTGTTTGGTGATTACATGAATCCAGACCTTGAAGCAGATGAGCGATTGTATATAGAGATTCCCACCATGGAACAATTCAGTAATGTTGTAGAACGTTGTTTGGAGGAATATAACCAGACCCACAAATCCAGAATGAACCTCGTTATATTCAGGTATATTGATCATCTGAATGATATGCATGGTGTTTCCCTGAGCTGTTGTCCGTATAAGATCCAGCATGACCTTGCATCTTAATGCCATCAAATGACTCAGAAATAAGTAGTCTTCCTTTACAGATTCACATGTTTTAGTATAGGCTTTAGACTTAGTAGAAATGTTTAGGATTTTAGTGATCTTTCTCAAGAAACAGAAAGGACTAGTGTAAAATTATACATTATTTAATAAACGCAGCTCGTCCACGTACTTGGAAAATTTAGCCAAATACCTTATAAGATCCATGATCCTCTGCAATATTTTATATTTAATCATAGGCCAGTGCCTTATGGTTTTTCAGTCTCTACCACCAAAAGATTGAATTAAAATATTTGTGAAAAGACAGGTTGTGCATTATGGTGGAAGAATTGTTAGCAAAAATATATACTATGGGATAGCTGGGAAATGTAAAGGAGTAACAAAAAAAATTGAAAATCTTAGGACAAAATAGCTGGATTGGAAACATAGATGAGTTGTAGAATTTATCTAGTTTGACTACCTTTATTTTAAGTTTGCAGTTCTCTGGGCCATTTCTGACTAAATTCCTGGTTTAGTTGCAGAGTGTAAGAGGACAGTGCACAAACTCCCTAGGGGAATACTCCAATCAGGGTGCTCCAAACCAGGAGGCCAACTCGAATCAATCAATCCATGGAACAAATACATAATTCTGTGCACACCCAGTGGTTTCTTATAAACAGCCAGCTTTTTATTTATAGTTAAGAAGAAAATACAACATTTTGGCACTATCAGCACTGGACACTTGACAAAGGCCTAGAACAGTGCCGAAACTTTGTCTTTTCCTCTGAACTCGAAATAAAAGGCTGCCTGTTAATAAGAAACTATTGGGTGTGCCCAGACATATGTGTTTGTTTCAATCCCTGATTTAGTGAATAATCATGTGTGAAACCATGGGCATATGGAAGTGCAGGTTAAAATAGTATACATGCTATGTTTCCCCAAAATTACTCGGTACGTAAAATAAGTTGGAAATTTATCAAGACAAATCAAGTACTTATTTGGGGTGCAATGTACTAAATGTTTACAGCCATTCTACTCGTTTCCATAGTGACTGCACCTTGTTTAGCACTTGGCCCCGAATCGTACCTATTTTTATCTTCAGTAATCTCTCCCTCATCGAGTGCTATTATACCAAAGGGTTGACTTATTAAACATAAGTAATTCTAGGTTGGCAGCAGGTTTGCAGGTTTTTGGTCAGAACATCCAAGTGAGAAAATCTACAGTGAAATCAGCACATTTAATTGATTAGTGAATGAAGTCAAAGAAGTTTTTATGAAGAATTCATTAATGTTTTCTTTACCCACTGTACTGAAATAGATATGCCCTAGAACATTTGTCCCGTATATGCCGAATTCTGAAACAGCCAGGTGGTAATGCTCTGCTGGTTGGAGTTGGAGGAAGTGGCCGGCAATCGCTGACCCGTCTCGCCTCTGCTATGGCAAAAATGAATATCTTTCAACCAGAGATCTCCAAGAGCTACGGCATGAATGAATGGAGAGAAGACCTCAAGGTACAGACGGGGTCATGTACTATGTACATTATATTGTTATACATAGACTAAGCTCTTACTGAATAGACATGTGGACAGTTATCTGTATATTCTGTAGAGGTGTAATGTTGGTAATATCTCTCATTACCTTACGCAGTGCATGAAGATGTTTGAAGTTTGTGGCGTGTGTACGTGTGTGTGTGCGCAGGGTTGTTCATGCATACTGTAAGCTAGGTATATAATTGCTCACTTCATATTTTTAAACAGTTTTTAAACTTCTTATTTCTAAGCAATAAACTAACCATATAACCATCTTAATATTTATCTCCAGTCCTTACTCAGGAGTGCAGGCGTTAAGGGTCAAAAAACAGTTTTCCTAATAACGGACACGCAGATCAAAGAAGAAGCTTTTCTGGAGGATGTTGACAGTCTGCTTAACACTGGAGAGGTTCCAAATATGTTTGCTGCAGATGAAAAGCAGGAAATAATGGAGGTAATGTAATGAATTATTCCACTAATGAGTATGTTCATAAAATTAACAGCACCATGATAACTTATTGCCTTGTCGATCACTTGGTGCTGCCTTGGCACGTTACGATGCATGCACAGACACTTTCTTTATTTATTTTTATCAGTAATAATTTTCTGGAATGATACACTTTTACAAATATTAAATGAAAGATATGTAATTCTTGCCTTTCCCCTTCTGACCACAGGGAGTTCGCACAGCTGCTCAAGCTGGAAATAAAAATGTTGAACTGAGTCCTCTGGCTCTTTTTGCCTTCTTTGTAAATCGCTGCAAAGAAAACCTTCATATTGTGGTTGCCTTTAGCCCCATTGGAGATGCCTTCCGGAACCGCCTTCGGCAATTCCCATCACTTATTAACTGTTGTACCATCGACTGGTTCCAGGTGAGTTTAATCTGTATCCTATAAGATGGGTTTTTCTTTTGCTAGACCTTTTTTTTTGTTTGCTTTTTTATGTAGTTTACAAAAATCTTCAAAAAATATTATATGTATATTTTTTTTATTATATACAAAAAAGAAATGGTAAAGAAACATGAACTATTAGACATTGCCCTTTTTTTAGTTATGTATATTATCTATATATCTAAGAATCTTAATTATACATCACATAAAAAAGGTTAATTACAAAAGTGAGAATTTCTAAACTAAATTTCACTTTTAAGGCTAGAGTAGTATAGCGGACTTAGAGAATTATTCCAGTTCAGCTATTAAGACCTTAAATTTGAATTTCACTTTGAATCTTTGCTTTACTGAATAACCCTGGCTGGCTGTGAGATATCGGGTTTCTTTCAGGTTGGACAAAACTGACACTGATAATCAGGGGGTGCCCAACGGGATGTTTCCTAGTGGGCTTTCCCTGTCTTGGGCTGCAGCGCTGGGCGAGTGGCTCTTGAGCCGCCCTCCAGCACTGGGCCGATCCTCAAGGCGCCCAGAGGACCCCTGTAACAGGGGATCCAGGAGGTGGCCATCTGGCCCCCTCAGGGCATCTCGTAAGTTGTCCTTCAGTATGGCAGAGCAGGCACCTGCTTACCTTAATAGCAGATACCTGCTCTGCTGATAAATGCCGGTGACTGGAGGAGCCAGGAGAAGCCAGGTGGCGAGAGAGGCTGTTCTTGCAGCTTCCCATTCCTCCTTTGTGCGCCCTCTGTGATGCCGGGAGCCAGAATATGACATCCTTCTGGGCCGGCATACTAAACAGCAGGTGGGAGGAGTGTGGAGCTGCCCCACACTGGACCCCAGGGAGGCTGGAGTGAGTCTCTGTGTCATTGAGTCTGTGAGTGTTTGACTGTCAGGGAGTGTGTGTGTGTGTGTGTCTGTCAGTGAGTTTGTGTGTGTGTGCGTGTGTGTGTCAGTGAGTGTCTGTGTGTGTCTGTCAGTAAGTGTGTGTGTCTGTCAGTGAATGAGCGTATGTCTGTCAGTGAGTGTCTGTCAGTAAGTGTTTGTGTGTGTGTCAGTGAGTGAGTGTATGTCAGTGAGTGAGTGTATGTCTGTCAGTAAGTTTCTGTGTGTGTATGTCAGTGAGTGTATGTCTGTCAGTAAGTTTCTGTGTGTGTGTGTGTCAGTGAGTGAGTGTATGTCTGTCAGTAAGCGTGTGTGTCTGTCAGTGAGTGAGCGTATGTCTGTCATTGAGTGTCTGTGTGTGTGTCTGTCAGTGAGTGAGCGTGTGTCTGTCGGTGACTGAGCGTATGCTTGTCAGTAAGTGTCAGTGAGTCTATCAGTAAGTATGTCTGTCAGTGAGTTTCTGTGTGTGTGAGTGAGTGTATGTCTGTCAGTGAGTGAGCATATGTCTGTCAGTGAGTGAGCGTATGTCTGTCAGTGAGTGAGTGTATGTCTGTCAGTGAGTTTCTGTGTGTGTATCAGTGAGTGTATGTGTGTATCAGTGATTGAGTGTATGTCTGCCAGTGAGTGTGTGTCTGTCAGTCAGTGTGTATGTGTGTCTGCCAGTGAATGAGTCACATGAGGGGGCGCCGAAATGGATTTTTGCCCAGTGCGGCAGAAATCCTTGCACCGGTGCCTGCTGATAATGCAGACATGTAAAGTTCAATGCAGCCAAGTCCTCTCAGCACGGAAAAGGACCTAGGTTATATGAAAACATTGTTCAGTTGCTTAGAGTGTGTATTTATTTATTTTTTAACAGGCATATTTACTGTCTTACATATGCCATTCAGAATAATATATTTTTTAAGATTTAATTTAGGATGCAATTTTTACTCATACATTTTCTGTACTTTTCTTTCACATTTAAAGCCATGGCCTGAAGATGCCCTTGAGCGGGTTGCTATTAAATTTCTGGAAACACTGGAATTGACCAGCACTGAACGTAAAGAAGTTGTGCCAATCTGTAAATACTTTCATACTTCGGCATTAGAGCTGTCTGACAAGTGAGTATCTACAATAACATTCTAAATAATACTTTGTAAAGTCAGGCAATCCTTTGTACAGTTACACATCGAAAGAGATGACAATACATTTGTATGCTTAAAAGTAATAACATTATATAAAATTTGCAATTCACACAAATAATTACAAAAAACAAGACTATAAAATACAAGCAACTTTAATTTTCTTAAAAAATTAATTATATTTATTTATTAAAAATAATAAATATATATATATATATAAATATATATATATATAGCTACAAGCTACATTTCAAAAACATGAGTTAATATTTAAGCACTTTGAAAGAAATCTACACAACCAAAATACTCAAATCTGCTCTTGATGAATATATCACAGGGTCTCAGCATTCAACACCTCTGTATGTGCGTGCGTGTGTAAAGAAAAACAGAAAAAAATAACCTTTTGAGCAATTGTTCCTGCAGGTGGACACATATGGAGATCCCTCTAACCCTTTCCAACTGTCTTCCCACACTCCTCCTTCCTGGGGTGCATTCAGATCTTACTCCCAGTGTTGGCAATGTGTTAATTTGACCCCTATATCAGGGTTTGAGCAACATGCAATATATAACATAGTAATTAACCGCTTCTGCCCAGTGTCCCTATCACAAAGGTCCTCCCAAATGGTCATATCAGACCTAACCGGTCATATCAGCTAGCCTAACCACTACTAAACTGCGGATTTCCAAAGATAAAGGCATCTGTTACCAAGGAAAGTGGTCAATCTAAGGAGTGTAGAATAGTGAGTCCGAAGCAGAGTCCTCTGCGACTTATCCAACTACATGTACATCTTACAACATAGAAAGTTCAGCCTCTTCTTCCCTTTGGTTAATGCCATAGGACCATTAGCGCTGGCTTGGCAGACCAGTAATATAAATGTGGATTTTTAAAATCTCAGACCCCCAACCCTCTTAGGGCAATATAAGACCTTAGTATTTTTATGACTCCTATTGCCACGATTGCTAATTCATTTTAGCAGAGTGTATCCCACCTATCCATGAGATATTTCTGGAGTTCCATGCATCCAAATTCTTCATGTGATCCCAAAGCAAGGGGTCATATTTTACAGGCCCTAGGAATCTGCTGTAAACCATGTACCTCAGTAGTACTTAAACCAGTCCTCAAACAGTCCATGATATATGTATTTTCCTTTTCTATTCCAATCGAGAAATCTGGCCTATTGCTGGGCCATTGGGATTGGTTTGGAAACCACAGGTATACATGACTTGTGAATTGGTAAACACATATTTATAGGAGCAATTACAATGGGGGGGAGGGGGTCATCAATGGTGATATGTTCCCTCCATGGTGCTGCTGTGTCTAGGGAATAACTCAATTAACTGGGAATGACTTTATTAACTTTCAGACAACAGGGCGCCTTACAACTGTAACCCCAAAACATAACTTTCTCTAACCGTATATTGATAACTTATACATCCATGCACAGGGCTAATTACTATGAGCAAAATATCCAGAAAGAGCCCGGAACGGATGGACCCATCTCAAGTAATTATTGAGTGAAGTTTAGCTGGGCCGTGGCTATTCTCCGATCTGGCACAGAGTTCCAGGCTGCCACCGGCTAAGGACCGGTCCATGGAAAACAGTCCTCCTGACTCTGGAGAACAGGGCTCCTCCTTGCTTTTGGTGCTCTTACATTTTTCTTCACCCACTTTCAATAAGCGCCCGTGGTGAAATGGGTAACTGAGCAGGAATAGGTTTAAGTTGTACCCTGCAGACGCCTTCTACTTGAATTCTAGGCGATAAACGACCGATCCCAATAGAGGAGCAGCAACTGCCCCAGACCTGTAAGACAGTCCCAGGGATGGAAAATAGAGCACTATTCTGTATGAGGTGGATGGAACAGAGTGAAGAGCCATTATGCACATTTAGATGGAGTTAGACGGTGTCTCCATCACAGGCATGGTGCCTGCAGCCAACAGCTTAAGGCTCAGAACACAGAACGTTTCTATGTTTATTTTAAATCTGGAAACTGAGCCAAAATATATAACTGGGGGAGGTAAGTGAGAGAATCTACCAATGACAATAGGACATTATCGGCATAAGCTGATATCATATAAGAGGAGCCCTGAAAAGGAATACACTGACTGGAGTCTTGGGTCAGAGAAACTGCAGAAAAAGGTCTAGTGATTGTGTGAACATCAGTGGGGAAAGGGCTGAGATCTTTGTAGAATCAATTGGGCATGAGGGCCAGTATATAAAGTATGAATGGGCCTAATAAACTCTTCAGGAAAGCTCCAGTAGTCCAGCAGTGAAGCCTGTCAGCTTGCCCCTTAAATTCTCATCCCTGATCATCTTCTGCTCACTCCCATCCGCAGTGCTCCCTCCTTACAAATGCCTTTCACGTCTTTTTAGGTATACCCAGATCATTTGATTCCCTCACTTCTCATGTGGGCAGAGCCCTCTTCACCTACTGTTCGTGTATATTTGGTCTTTTTTTTTTTTTTTACCTATTGTACAGCTGAATCTAATTGGTCAAGATTGAACCTAAGCAATTAACCTTCAACTTGGCAAAAATGTTACTCTCTAAATGAATGAGTAAGATAGGTCTAAAGTTTCCAATAGCAGTGGGGTCCTCACCCTCCTTGAGCAATAAAACGGCATTGGCCATCATCATTTCAGAGGAGAGATGCTCACTATCTTTCAATTTATCCTGTTGAAAAAGTGCTTGGGCCATTGCAAATGTCTGGCTGCATAGTCTACTAAAACTGCTTTATGTAGGATCATGGCTTGTTTTATGTGCCAACTTACAGAGTGCAAGATGAAAGTCTAGGAGACTCCAGGTCTTAAACTTTTTTTGGTTATTATCGATTCTAAAGAAAAAACCCTGACAATGGCCTTATAAGCGACTTTACTGTAGCTGTAGATAAATCTGAGGTGACGTTCTCATCAAAATAAAACTGTAGTAGTTGAACATTAAGTCTCCAAGTCAAGGTTGAGACAAAATGTGAAAAGAAAAAAGGGTTGGACCATCGTATTCAATTGATTTCAGTTCTCTCGTTAAGGGACATTAACTTGGCATTAGTTAAAAGTATATTCATCCTTGAATAAATATCATGTTCAGTAGACTAACAGATTTAATCAACAATTGGTAGATGCTGTGGTCTCCTTGCACCTTTAAATCCATAGAGTGCATGAATTTGTATTCATGTGATGTGAGCATAAAATACAGCTTACTACTTCTTAGTACTTCTGTCAGCTGCAAGACAAGACACAGCATTCAGATGTCTCTAGTCAATTGTGAATCCTGGAGACAAAGCTGCAACATACAAGTCATATGATCCAAAATACAGGGTCAGCGATGCTAGACGCATATAAATTTAAATATGATATTTCTTACCATTGATTGCACCAGTAAGTAAAACATTTTCCCCATTGTTGTCCATGGAAAGATTAGTAACCTACAGGGGCCAAATGTGCCGGAGAAGGATCATCACACGTTCACCTTAAGGAATGAAACAGAGGCATAGGCCGTATTGGTATGATCCATTACCTTACATGGGCCGCTCTTGGGACATGGGTCTCTT
>OW240919.1:136098573-136151938 GCA_933207985.1 Pelobates cultripes
AACCTATTGTCCTCCCCTCAGCCCCCACCCCTGAGCGGTGGGTGTGGGCCCTAAATTACTTGAAAGGGAGGGGGCCTATTGTCCTCCTCCCTGCCCCCACCCCTGAGCCGTGGGTGGGAGCCCTAAATTAGAACGGGGGGGGGGGGACCTATTGTCCTCCTCCCTGGCCCCTACCCCTGAGCGGCGATTGGGGGCCCTTAATACCTATTGTCCTCCCCCCTTTATTTTACTTTAGGGCCCCCATCAGCTGCTCATGGGTGGGAGGAAAATAGGGCCACCACTCGGTTGAGGGCCGGGGGGAGGACAATAAGTCCCCCCCCATTATTCTTCTTTAGGGCCCCCACCCGCCACTCAGGGGTGGGGGGGGGGACAATAGGTCCCCCCCCCCCTTATTTTACTTTAGGGCCTTCAACACTTTGAAAATTCTGCAATTTCGGAACTTCGGCAATTCGGAACTTCAGCTATTCAGACATTCGAAAGTATCCAAATTGCCCGAAATTCATCCGAATTGACATTCGGAATGAAACAAATTGCACGTGTCTAGTAAATACCTTCATATAACTGTTCTATCTCCATCTCTGTTCTTCAGGCCTCATCTCACACTCATACTCACTCATAGGAACAGCAATTGTGATGTTCTGCATTTTTTTTTCTCTCACCACTTCCCACTCACCTTCCCCTCCAGTGAAGGAGTTTAAGCATGCGTGGGATAGGCATAAGGCTATCCTAGCTATAAGATAAGGTCAGTGACTAATAGGATAGATCTATAGATCAGAACCCAGAGGCTGACAAAGGATCAGGTTGTGTTTTTGCAATATCAAACAATCTACTGTAGATTAACCTGCTAAACCCCAGTGATAGACTCATGATATAACACTGATCCTTGTAGTCCCTCTTCCGATATGGAACGTACTACTCATTTTAACGTTAGCAGGGAGCTATAGAATGGAATGTAATACTCCGTAAGCATTTCCATGGAGGTATTGTTGATAAATCAGTACATTCCGTGCTAGCATAGGGTCTGCAAATACCTGAATATCAGAAATAGAATGTCCTTATAAGTCATTAATACTATACTATGCTTGTTTTGTTTTAGAATTGGTTTGAATTTGGCAAACCCAATGTCTTCTGGCTGTCTGGTTTCTTCTTTACGCAAGCATTTCTAACAGGTGGCATGCAGAACTATGCCCGTAAATACAAAGTTCCCATTGACCTGTTGGGGTATGAGTTTCAGGTAGGTGGACATGTTCTGGTTTTAACAGAAGACCGATCAATTCATACAAAACAGTGCATAAAATTGCATTTTTGAGCAATTGTAGACATTGATTGAAAGAAGCTTAAAGGTTAATAATAAACTTAAATAAAAACTCTCTATAATTGTGATTTATTGTGATAAATCGTGGAATTTTAAAGGAAAGCAATGGATCTTACTGAAATCGTAGCCTAAACTACATGTGTTGTTTGCATTTATTTATTTATTTATTCACCCTTAGCAGAAATGTTGGTGTTAAGGGGATATAATTAAATCAACTCAATATAATTAAATCAACTCAATACCGACGTCTGGTAGGTATCTGTCTATAGGTGCATCTCTTATGGCATATACTGGCTAAATAGTGGAAATTGATATTTTAATTTTTTTATTGTATGTTTTTTTTTTTTTTAATTCAATCACCTCCCTGCATTTGCATCTTTAAATGGAAATGCAGTGATATAAAGAGGAAGGGGGACATTTTTTCTATGAGCTGCAGTGTATTTTATTTTTACAATATGGGGCTGTCCCAGCCCATTTTAGCCAAACCACTTGGAATGTCCACACCTATTGCTGTGTACCTTGTTCAACAAATGGGGAAGACATCTGGTGTTCCTAGTACTTCCCTCTGTGTGAACCATTATAAAGGAGAAGAGGCCACACTTGGTTTACTGTCATGCCTTAAAGGGCCACTCTAAAAACAATAATCATTAAAGGTCATTGTCATGGTCTATGGTCTTTGTGTGTCTAAGATATCAATGCAAAGCTGTACAACCTTGACAGAGAGCATCCGGCTTTTGGGCATTTGTAAATAATTAATCTACACTTGTTTTGGGAATGTAGACTCCCAAACTACCAGCACAATGTGTAAAATGTTTCTGTATTTGTATATAGCATGTGTAGAAAGTTGTGTGTGTTACATGTTAAAGTTATCTGTGTATTACAGTTGAAGTATAGATGGTATTATCTGCTATGTTTCTACTGCTAAATAGAAAACAAAAAATCTTCTGCTAAATAGAAAAAAAAGTTATTTGATTAATAATGAAATTGTGGATATCCATGTATTATTTTGTGTCATTTTTGAGAGTGTATGTTAATTGGGAGAGTACCTTATTTTACACATATAACCTTGATTACATGCCACAGGTTCTGCCTATCGACACTTCAGACTCCTCACCACCAGATGGTGTTTACATCAATGGGTTGTTCCTAGATGGAGCTCGCTGGGACAGAGAAAGGTCAGTGGAGCTGGGCTTTAGGGGAAAGGATCAGTGATACCGAGTCCAATCCTTAATTATTATAACTTATTTTCAGTTATTTGTTAAATGATTCCCTTGTTAATTATGTTCATGTATTAGATAATATATATGTATATTAGATAGATAGTAGATAGACAGTACATAGATAGGTGTCTAGGTTGAAAAAATACTAAAGTGCATAGAGAGAGATATAGATAGATAGATATCTTCCATCATCATGCCTTTATCCCTGATACATAATCTTATTTTATAAAACAAATATACATTCATTGATCTATTTTTGTATTTCCTATTCCATTTGAACAGGGGGGTGCTTACTGAACAACACCCCAAAATCCTCTTTGACTCTGTGCCGATAATCTGGATAAAGCCAAGTAAGTGAATGTTATATTTCATAATGCCCTAACTCAGCATGGACTGGAATACACTTCACTTTGCTTACCCTTGCCTTCAAGACACACTGCTATACAAAATATTCTAATTTGAATTATATTAAAATGTAACTTACTTTGCTAATTGTATAATTATGTAATTGATTTAAAAAATGTAAAGAAAAAAACCGAGGACATTATAACTTGAGACATAGGTTATCATATACACTGAACACAATTATAAACGCAACACTTTTGTTTTTCCCCCCATTTTTCAAGAGCTGAACTCAAAGATCTAAGACTTTTTCTATGTAGACTTTTTCTCTCAAATATTGTTCACAAATTTGTCTAAATCTGTTACTGAGCACTTCTCCTTTGCTGAGATAATCGATCCATTTCACAGGTGTGGCATATCAAGTTGCTGATTAGACAGCATGATTATTGCACAGGTGTGCCTTAGGCACGCCTACTCTGCTTTCATATCTGGAGGACCTGGAGGCAGGGGGAGGAATCTGGAAAGCAGCTCTCCTGTCCTCCCGCGAGCAGGCTGTGTGGAGCGTTGCCACATGTTACCATGGCAACGCTCCACACAGCATTGCGCGGGAGGACAGGAGACCTGCAGCCAGGCACATACTTACCGCCACCGGACCACCAGGGCTTGTTGTGTTTCCCCCCACCCTTCACCATAAGTAAGAAGAAGGGGTGGGGGGGGGGATGGGATTAAAGATTTTACGTATAGGTCAGGATTAAAAAACACATTTGCTACCTGCAAACCCACCCCTCCACACACACACAGCACCCCACATACACTCAAAAATGTGAACGGTAAAAATAAAAATGAGGTTTGATTTGCATTTTGGCACGAACAAGCACTTTTGTTTGGAACCAAACATAGTGTCAATTTTGATTCTGTTAACTAAACAGCAATTTTTTAGAGGCTACGAGCTATTTAGAAAGAAGTTTGTTTTCTCGTGTTCAGGTCCGATTGATTTAAAGGGACACTCCAGGCACCCAGACCACTTCAGCCCATTGAAGTGGTCTGGGTGCCAACTCCCATAACCCTTAACCCTACAAGTGTAATTATTGCAGTTTTACAAACTGCAATAATTACTTTGCCGGGTTAAGTCTCCTCTAGTGGCTGTCTGTCAGACAACTACTAGAGGGACTTACGGTTTCTTAAAACATGAAAAGTGTTTTAAACGACACTGGACGTCCTCACGCTATGCATGAGGACCTCCAGCATCGCCGGAATCCCCATAGGAAAGCATTGAATAATGCTTTCCTATGGGGAGGTCTAATGCACGCGAGCGGCCATTACCGTGCATGTGCAATATGTCTCCCCCGCCGGCTGACGTTGGTGGGGGAGGAGCATGGGCAGAGCCTGTCCAGGTAACTCACTGAAGGGGTTTTAACCCTTCAGCAGCATGGGATGGGGGGTGGGATGGAGGGGGGCACTGCAGGATCCTGCAGTGCCAGGAAAACGGGTTTGTTTTCCTGACACTGGAGAGTCCCTTTAAGGAAAAGCTCCAAGGGGCTCCAGACCTTATGGCCATTTAAATAAGATAAAGCTATTACATTGTCTACAATGTCCCTTTAATGGAACAGACATTATAACCATACTGCATGCCTTAGTGGTTATGCCAGTAGAGTCCCGGTCCCAGTGATGTAAGTAATCAAACAGTTTTATAACACATTGGCTTCGTCTTTGGGGTCTGCTGTGCATCACTCCTTGTCTCTGACAGCCAGAGGGCCTCTGCCTAAGCTTAGCACACTGTAGTGGCGATAGTGCTTGGAGTGTTTCTTTAAGTACCTATGAAATGGTGAATCCTTGTTCTATTCTGTGCCATTTATCTACCATAATATTTAATGTTAGTTTTTCCTGTTTTTATCAAGTAAGATTTAAGACCATACATTTTGCAAATCTTTTAGTTGATCTGATTAGCACATTTGGATGATCAGTCTTATCTGTTCTCTGTAGTAAATTACATTGCAGTCTCACATCCCAGGTATAAAAATGTAAATGCGATTAATCTCAAAATGAATAAATAAACTCACTTTGTTAAATAATTCCTTTATCTATATTGACGATAACATAAACCCTGTGTCACTGGAAATGGTGTTCTTGCGCTATGAACACAGAAATTGCTGGCTTTTTTTTTCACTGAATCAAAATATTTTAATGTATTTATTTTCTCTTTAAGATAAACGATCAGATATTACGAAGTCATTGTCCTACGCCTGCCCTCTCTACAAAACAAGTGAACGCAAAGGCACACTTTCTACAACTGGGCATTCCACCAACTTTGTCATAGGCCTTCAGCTGCCAACGGACAAACCTGTTCAGCACTGGATCAAACGTGGGGTGGCCCTCCTCTGTCAACTAGATGATTAAACTTTCCATCACCACCGACGCTTTACAGTGCTGGAAATAAGATATTAACCATCACGCTTCATACTATTCCTACGTTAATTATTTAATTTACTGTCAGTATTGTATGTCCCTCATAATCCAATCCTCACCCAGTGTCAGAGAGAAATCACTTCTCATTTTAACTTACAATTCATATCTGAAATTTTTCAAAAAACATTTAGTTTTAAAATAACCATATTTAAAGTGACAGGAATTACCCAGTTTCATGTAGCGAAGTTTTTAGAAAGTTTTTACTTTACATATTTATTCCACTACTGGTATGTGCCTTTTACAAAACGATGGATTGGTCTGTTCCTAACCCCTGAAATGCTACAATGATGATGGATTAAAGGGACAAGCCCGGTTGGATTTAACATCATTTTTATTGCATAATGGAGATAATGCATTAAAAATGTGATATTTACGTATATATGTGGTTCATTTGTTGGATTTCTGCAGCTTCTGCCAAGACTGAGACTAGCTAAAATTTCTCCCTGAATCTTGTTTCTCCCATTCTTATATGGGACATTGTGCTAATTTCCTAAATCCCCAAAGAACATGCATAAAGGAACACAATGCAATATGCAAATAGGAGGAGGGTAGGTGGTTATGGTTCTTGCAGTGCCTATTAAATAGCATATGTATTTGGCAGATTTAATTCTACAGTGCAATATTAATTATTGGTAGCGAGTACCTCACTCTCACCAAAATGATTCTATTCCTACACATGCAGAATGTTCTAAGTTTAAATGATAAAATGTATATATAAACACAGTTCAGTAACCGTTAATTATAACATTTTAACAACAGTTTCTAAAAGTAATTTTATAGTTAATGCATTTAAAAAAATACTGTCATCGTTTTTAGTTCCTATTCAAAATTAAACATTACACCTATTATAATATCTCTGTGTATTTTTAGTGTATGTATTTCACTTAACACTAATTTTTGTTCATATCATGACTTACCCAGGATAGTCATGAAAGACACTGAACAGGAGTATTATGTTGAAGTTCCTGGCACCATAACCACTGTAGAACATTACGCTAAATTGTTTTAGTTTATTACTAAATACTAGTTAAAGATGACTGTCTCCATGGAACAATGAGATGCCAGAATATGCATTGAAAAGAGGTTTTTTAATAATGTGTGCATCACAATTTCATACACAGAGAGGCCATAATATGTTTCTATTTTTTATTTGAAATAATAATAAGAAACAATGACACTTTTTTTTACAGGGCACCTGTCATGCCTAACATGTCTTGGTATCTCTTTAAACAGCCTAACATTTCATCTATATATTGCACTATATGAAAAAGTTAGTTTGTACTAACCCCCCGAGCCTCACCGGTATGCCATCAGCATCTTAATAAAGGCTGCATTCCGATTGATGCAGACTCATACATTCATACAACGCAACTCCATTTAGTGTTCCAGGGCCCCATTCTATGTGTAGAGGACATCTGCAAGTAGATCTGCATACCTTAATCTATACACTGTGCTGGTGATATTGCCAGTAACTGCATTAAATTATACCCATGTGGATGGCATTGTTACTTTAATATGCACACAGAGCATGTATTTAGATACAATTGGCTCTTTAAATAAAACCTGTTCAAACAAAAGATTTTTTTTTTCGTCTGTCCGTTTGTGTTTCTTTCAAATACTTTATTCAGATCCGCAAGTTTACATTCACCCCTTACTGATTGTGTTATTTGATCTTAAGAGCATATGTGGAATGTTTATATTTTATTAAAAGTAAAATTTACAAAAATTACTTCACTATTGTATTTACTACAGGGCCGCCACCAGAAATTTTGGGGCCCCTAACTCAGCTCAGGGTCTGGGCCCCCTGGGGCCTGCCTCCAAATACCGCCCACTGGGTCCGCCTCCAAATACCGCCCACAGGAATACACACACAGACACAAACACACACACTGATACAAAAGGACACAGATACATACTAACAGACGCACATACTGAAACAGACATACAGGCATACATACTGACACACATGCATGAGGACATAAAGGCACATACATACATACATACATACACTGACATCCATACACACATACATTCATAATGGCATACAGACATACACAGACATACATGCATACAGACATCCATACACACAGACATACGTTCATGATATGCAGACATACATTCATACTGACATACATATATACATATATAATGACATACATATATACATACATAGACATGCATGCAGACAGACATACATGCATTCAGACACACACACACAGCTCATTTTCCAGCCACCCTCCTGTCTCTTACCTTTTCTTTGAAGGAGGGTGGCTGGGGATGATGGGACCACTTTTTTTTTAAAGGGGCCCGTTTGCGCTATACCACGGCCACAGCGCTGACCAGGCCCCTGAATAGGGCCCATCGGGTGGCCCTAAGTGTGTGGGCCACCTGATGGGTGGGCCACCGGGCCCGTGACAACCGTTGTGGTTGTCACCCCCTGATGGACGTTTTTCACTACTTTCTGGCACCTACCGTAAACACAACCGGGCTATACTTGGAATGCAGGAGGATCGGTGACACGCACGCAGCTTTCAGCTAGTCCATTCATCTGCTGGCAGGAGGACAATACAGAACCAGCTGCCTACACCATTCTTTCCTGACTCCAGTACAGCACGAATAGTTTTTACTAATTGTGAGTGCAATTTTTAATTATGTGTTCAATAAATATATTTTAATACAGTAAGCACTATGGATCTTGAACTTTCTGTTTCTTTCAGAATGGAGCGATCTTCATTTAACTATAGGTCACTTATCATGATCTGTTAGTATATTTTAAGTCTCAAGAAAAGTACATTATCATCAATTACATTGCTGGACCTGCAAGGACATTCTGTTAATATTGTACCATATAAATCCAGCTAATCCAGTACACAAATCCCAGTTTGATTATAACTGGAAATAACTGAAATAGTTTACAAAGTAATTGACTGTTGTTAATTTTCTTTTGACTGATACAAGTGTATCCATTCAGACTTTCATCTATTGGACTTAAGCAAATATAAAATTTGAGCAAACTGCAGTAATATGTTTTACCATTGAATGCAAGCTTTATGGTGTCTTTTTAGCATTACAGCAAATACGATTTAATATTTAAAGGTATATACCACTCCTGGACCTATATTAGATTTAATATGTTATCTAATATTTTTACTTCTAAATGTCCACCACAAATGCTCCTCAAGCATCAGCATTGGGGACGAAAAGCTCATGTGTGGCATGCAGATTCAATCGGGATTAGCTGTGAGAAGAGAGTTTGACTCGATTCCCACAGTGGAAGCATCTCTAGTGGCTGTCAGGTAGACGTTTTAAAACCCGTGTAGCGCTTATGTGCGGAATTGAATATGAAAAAAGTTTACCCAATTTTTCTTCTATGTTAATCAATTATTCTTTGTTAACCTTAAGGTGAAACAGAAAAAATACATAACATAGTGCAGATTGTATGTAAATTGGTGAGAATAATTTTAAAGTAAGGGCCAAATGGCAACTCACAATTTTCTGAGCTATAAATCTAGCTCAGAATTAGGCGCTTTAGGATCCGTATAGGCGACCCTCTCCCTTCTTCTCCTTTCTTTGATCCAATCCTATATGGATACAGGAGGGGGTATATAGTGTAGTATAGTTGGTATTATTATGAGTATTTTAAAATAGTAAATGAGGTACTCACAAACCCAGAGCCAGTATATAGGCTCACTTCAATGCGCATATGTGGTTTAAGGACCACACTCCTTCTTTATATTAGCAGGAAAAAGCCATAAGTGTATTAAAAAATATATATCATTTATTAACTATAAAAATTGTAACACATTATAAAAATATATATATATATATATATATATATAGAAAAATAAAACACTTATATGGCTAAAATAAAGTCCAAAATGAAGTTTTCAGTGCTCACTTCGCTTTCCAGAACGCGTTTCGCCAGGTGGCTTCTTCAGCTGGTTAAATTCTGTAATATTTTCCTGGACCTCTTCTCCTGCTTTAAATACCCTTCTTCGTTTGTAGAAACAGCTGTTTATGCTTGGATTTTCGCGGGTATTCTCCATGGTAACGGAGATACCCTGCGTTCCAAGCCTCATTCTGATCTCTTCCTGTTTCCTCTTTCTCGGCCGATACGTCACTTCCGGTTTCGGCAGTTTTCATAGCCATGCGTTCCACAGTGCGTTCCACTGTGGTTATTGCAATCCGGTCTGATATCTCTCGGTCATAGGCATTAAAAATAAATTCAAAGGACATGTAAACAATTGTTACACTTTTAGATTAGCACATTCTTTTCACATTAATCTATTTTGCACGGACAGTTACTATTTTCCTGTATACAAAGAATTATTTGTGTGTAATATTTAATTTTGTATGTCTTTTGCAATTACTAATACATTCAGACTAATTGTTAGAATTTTAACAAACCCCCGTTTTTATATTGATTTTATATCAATTTCAATATAGAATCATGGTAATTAAACCTTTTTCTATCTTTCACTCTTTAAATTATAATTCTCTATAATAATATATACTTTTTATCTCTTTTGAAGTTTTATCCCTCTGTAATGGCAAATGTATGATAATTGTGTTGTCTTACTAATGTAAAATTCTAACAATTAGTCTGAATGAATTAGTAAATGGGTATTTAAAGCAGGAGAAGAGGTCCAGGAAAATATTACAGAATTTAACCAGCTGAAGAAGCCACCTGGCGAAACGCGTTCTGGAAAGCGAAGTGAGCACTGAAAACTTCATTTTGGACTTTATTGGACTTTATTTTAGCCATATAAGTGTTTTATTTTTCTATATATATATATATATTTTTATAATGTGTTACAATTTTTATAGTTAATAAATGATATATATTTTTTAATACACTTATGGCTTTTTCCTGCTAATATAAAGAAGGAGTGTGGTCCTTAAACCACATATGCGCATTGAAGTGAGCCTATAGACTGGCTCTGGGTTTGTGAGTACCTCATTTACTATTTTAAAATACTCATAATAATACCAACTATACTACACTATATACCCCCTCCTGTATCCATATAGGATTGGATCAAAGAAAGGAGAAGAAGGGAGAGGGTCGCCTATACGGATCCTAAAGCGCCTAATTCTGAGCTAGATTTATAGCTCAGAAAATTGTGAGTTGCCATTTGGCCCTTACTTTAAAATTATTCTCACCAATTTACATACAATCTGCACTATGTTATGTATTTTTTCTGTTTCACCTTAAGGTTAACAAAGAATAATTGATTAACATAGAAGAAAAATTGGGTAAACTTTTTTCATATTCAATTCCGCACATAAGCGCTACACCGTCACTGCCTTTCTATCACTCTTGTTTAAAAGATTCTCACGGTGGTTAGCAGCTGTTTGGATTATATACAAATTTTAAGATACTATACTCAAATAGCGCTGATACTTTCTTGTTTTAAAACCCGTGTCTACTAAACTGCAATGCTTTACATTGCAAGGTTAAAATCAAAGGACTACTACACCCAACACACTTGATCAAGTGACCATGAAGTGTCCTGAGTGCCTTTGTTTGTCCTTTAATTTTTTTTTGTCCTCCCCAGAATTAAGCAAGTTTTTAAATGGTGTCTACCTCAGTTTGACTAAACACTTTTGTTTCCCAGTTTTAGGTAATTCTTTCACCCCTTAACTTGAAGTGTATTTATGAGTGAGTAATAAGCATGCTTGTTAGTGTTTTACTTTTCAACACATTGGTATGACAGTGTGTGCCAATGCAGTAATAATGTTACAGTATGCAGACTGGCCTCCAAATCTCTTCTTGTCCTGGTCTGTAATCCACCTGATTGTGTTGCCAAACATAGCTCAGCCACGTGGGGAGGTCATGGAGAAAATCCCATAGTCGTATGATCACATATTTATAGGTCAGTGGCTCTGTGTAAATAGAAACCCAGAGGACGCAGGACAGAATAAAGCAAATAGGATTTTATACAGAGAAATGTGATGCACGTTCAATATAAGACCAAGAGCATCGTTTCTAGTCATCAATCAGAGACATTTATCACAGCTAATACCGATTTGGCAAAGATCTAAGTTCCATGAGCAGTTGTTCGAGTCGCAGCAAGTACCTCAAGACATCTCTGCTAATACACATCAAGGTAAGATTATTTTAAAAATAACATACACTGTGTTAAATACAAACATGTCCAATAGCTATTAAATCCCATAACAGTCAGTAATTTGCAGGAGCGGAGATGAAACAGATATTTATTGGTTTATTTACTAAATGAGTTGACAAGTGACATTCAAAATTAAGGTCCAAACATCCGATTTGGCTGCAAAATTAACTCTTTGTGTGGCAAGCAACAGGGCCTTAAGATGAGTCGCATATGAGAAACGTGTGATATGTTCAGAGTATTTATAAACGTCTTTTTTTTCTTTTTTATTTTGATGAAGAAGTCTTATATTTTCAAAATGTTTTGAAAAGTGATCAGACAAAGAAGCTCAGTTTGTCGAGTTTGGGTAATGTCAACTGGTCACATTTGGACTTTCTAATGTCTGGTATTTTAAATATTTAAAATATCGCACAGAGTGTAAAAAAAAATGCTAGTCATTTTCCATTTATGGGGTCTGCGATACAAGCAAAGCACAGATGGCTTAGTAATTTATGGCTGTGTGTAAAGCTTCAGACTCAGGTTAAACTTGTGTATAGTGATGGCCAACTTTGGCACTACAGATGTTTGTGATCTAAATTTCCCATGATGCTTAATCGCCTCAAGTCTGGCTAGGCACCATGGGAAATGTATTTCACAAACCGATGTAAACTGCAGTGCCAAGGTTAACATATCATTATGGTGTGTACATTTAAATGGTCATCACCAAAAAGAAGTGCATTGTCACCTAAACAACTCTAGCTTAATGACGCAGTGTTAGTGTATAGATTTAGTGTAGAGACCTCTCAGGTCTCACTGCTCAATTCTCTGTCATTTAGGAGTTAAATCACTTTGCTTTAATCATATACAGGAGGCTCTTGCTGGGTCTAGCAAGCTATTAATATAGCAGGGGATAAGAAAATCTAAATTAAATAGAACTTGCAATAAGGGAAGGATAAACATTAGATGACTCGTTACAGGAGGTATTTAGGAAGGCTCTGGAAGTCACATGCAGGGAGGATGGACTAGGGTTAATAAACTAAGTGATTTAACTCCTAAATGGCAGATAATTGAGCATTGAGACTGCAGAGACATGATCTATACACCAAAACTGTTTCATTAAAGGACCACTATAGTGCCCTGAGGGTGCCCCCACCCTCAGGGACCCCCTCCCGCCCGGCTCTGGAAGGGGGAAAGGGGTTAAACTTACATTTTTCCAGCGCTGGGCGGAGAGCTCTCCTCCTCTCCTCCTCCGTTCCTCCTCCTGGGCTGAATGCGCACGCGCGGCAAGAGCTGCGCGCGCATTCAGCCGGTCGCATAGGAAAGCATTTACAATGCTTTCCTATGGACGCTTGCATGCTCTCACTGTTTTCACAATGAGAAGCACGCAAGCGCCTCTAGTGGCTGTCAATGAGACAGCCGCTAGACGCAGGGTTGTCAAACATGCGGCCCCCCAGATGTTGCTGAACTACAACTCCCATGATTCTTTCAATGAAACAGATAGCCAGGGAATCATGGGAGTTGTAGTTCAGCAACATCTGGGGGGGCGCATGTTTGACACCCCTGCGCTAGAGGCTTTGGGGGAAGGCTTAACTCATTCATAAACATAGCAGTTTCTCTGAAACTGCTATGTTGATAAAAAAAAATGGGTTAACCCTAGCTGGACCAGGCACCCAGACCACTTCATTAAGCTGAAGTGGTCTGGGTGCCTAGAGTGGTCCTTTAAGCTAAAGTTGTTTTGGTGACTACAGTGTCCCTCTAAATAGGGCGACATTCTATTAACTCTGCATGAGTGGCCCAGAAAAACCTCCAAACATTTTTGTTTAAAAGGATGCAGGTAATGGGTTGCATTAATTTTACAGGACTAAGGGTGTAAATATTGGTAATGGGGTGGTCCTTGATTGGGGCTAGTAAGTGTTTAGCTGGGAATTGGGATCAGGGTTTGCTCCCTTCACATTGCTGTGGACAGTAATTCCCATAATTCTCAGACAGGTGAAGACTGCACCCAGCATATGTCCATTTCAGTAATGACTTTGTTTTGTGCAAATGTGTATGGTGTTGCTGTCATATGAATGAGTAATTATCATGTTTTTCTTTATCAGCAACTTTTTAAAGACTTTGTGAGTTGAGATCTGTTAGGAGACCTGTATTTCTGTGTTGCTTGTATTCTTTGTCATGCTGAATAGCCAAAAAGTCATCAGGCCGAGTCCCTTGTGCAAGAATTTAAAACAATCAGAATGATATTTGTTCAAGGCACAGACAATCTATATCTCAGCTATTTGGGAGTATAAATGCCCATATCACTGAGTTTATTGCCAGAAATACTGAAATGCAGCAAAGATATTTGTGAAAACTTGTAATTTTAGTTTAACTGCTGTATCTTGAATTCTGCATTGGCGTAAAATGTTTTGTGTTTTTCTCTGCTCACAATTTTTTTTTTTTAATATGTGTTTTTTGTTTTATTGCTACTCTAAGCAGAATTAAGTTTATATTTGCTCTTACATCTGTTTAACGTTCCTTCAAATCATAGCACAATCACAGCTAGACTGCAGGACAGCCAAGGCCAGGTGTACCAGGTACTAGTATGCAGTTGCCTGCAGGTTTATGTCTGCTTGGAGAGGGAGATGGGGACATCCTTTCAATGCCCTTTTAAAGTTTAGAGCAAGCGGGGCAGTAAATCGGTGATATAAAAGGCACACTACTCATCAGATTGAAACTGTGTCTGATTACATAGATCACACTATCCCCAATTATAGCCCTATCAAATTTACATATAAAACCAGAAATCTCTTGTGACTCGTTTAAGACCATTTACACCAGGGGTTCCTAACTCAGTCATCAAGTACCCCTAACTAGTCCATGATTTAGGGATTACCCTGTTGTGTCTAAAGTATTTTTTTTTTCTTTTTCTAAAAACACCTTAAACACAACTGGGTAATCCCTCAATCCTGGACTGTTAGGGGGTACTTGAGGACTGGATTGGGAACCACTGATCTACACTAAACCCCCAATGATCTTTCTGAAGGCCTTAAAATTATTGGAGAGCTAAGAAGCAGACTCCAGCTGAGTAAATCCATAAATGTATAATGTTGACATTAGCTCTACACCAACATTGGAAGGTGGACATTAGCAGTACACCAACATTGGAAGGTGGACATTAGCAGTACACCAACATTGGAAGGTGGACATTAGCAGTACACCAACATTGGAAGGTGGACATTAGCACTACACCAATATTGGAAGGTGGACATTAGCACTACACCAATATTGGTAAGATGGACATTAGCACTACACCAATATTGGTAAGATTGACATTAGCACTACACCAGCATTGGAAGGTGGACATTAGCAGTACACCAACATTGAAAGGTGGACAATAGCACTACACCGGTGGACGGTGGACCACGTTGTGGTTGGCTAGTGGCATGCTGAGGCAAAGTCCTATATGGAAAGGGGTTGTTTCAGCCTAGTGTGAATGCAATTTAGGCTGGCTGACAGCCACACTGTGTAGCCCCACTAAGAGCAGATCATACACAGAGTGCATCTGAAGCATTCTGCCCATGTGCTCATAGTGGGCTGTACATGTACATGGTCTCTGGTATACCAGAGAACAAACCTTTGCTTTGACAGAAGCCTGTGCATTATTTATTCATCCTGGTTTACTGGTAGATTTGCAATGTGGTTTACTTGTGCAATAACTGAGCAGCAGCAGGAAAGCAGCAACATACCCACAAGAACTTTTCTAACTAAAGAACAACAAAACAACTTGGACTTTCTGATGAAAACCTACCATTCGGAATCAATCTCCAAAACACATAAGTCGATCTAATGCAAGTGTCACTTATGTGCCTGATGTCCAGACTTTCCTGAGACAGTCCTTTTTTTATTAAACTTATTATCCCATTAATTTGTTTCAAATAGTGGAGAAATTGTAGTCCAGACAAACAGGGTCTTTTTTAAGCAGCAGTTTTATTGGAAAAACAAGGCAAACACATCAACGTTTCGATCTCCACTGAGATCTTTGTCAAGCTTGCCGTGTTTTTCCACTAAAACTGCTGCTTAAAAGAAAGACACTGTATGTCTGGACTACATTGTCTCTTCTACATGGAATTGGAGTTGGCCAGCCCTACGTACAGTGCACTGAGGTCTACAGGTGATGAGAGTGCGGATCCCTCCTTTTTTTTCAATCATTCATTTGTTTCAAGGCAAGACTGGAGTGAATTTCTTATTTGGCCAGTTATTTATTCGTGGAAGTTGGTTTCTGATTTGTGGAAGTTGGTTTCTGATTCGTGGAAGTTGGTTTCTGATTTAGGGTTTAATGCCCAAATTGCCATTGGGTCAGGCTAAAAACAATTGTATTTAAAAGAGGGCACCCTACTCTGGGTAAATAAGTGGCCAACCCGTGAAATCCCGAACCCCTGAACCGATCTGGGTGATTTTTGGATATGTTGGTTCCCCAAATCTGGGCTATCAGGGGATATGACTTTTGTGCGGTTTCCATGTGTTTTACGGGTACTTTTGGAGTGTAATTGCATTGCATGTTTCTTATACCGAGAGATAATTTCATTATATGTTTTTGTACTCAAGTAATTATCTCCCAGGCACATAGGAGGGATTATCTTGTTTTATGTGAGAGTGTCTTGGACCTGAGAGCCAATGTAATCGTGTGTATGTTTTTACTGTAGTCAATTCTCAGGTCTAGGCATGCATGGGGACTGACATAAAAGGCCAGTTGTGGCTACCAATAAACCAGTTCCTGCTTACCTTCAACGTAGAGTCTCATCTCATGTTTGTAGGGAACCGCTATACCTGCTATAATCACCAGCTCTTGTAAGAGCTACACTGCTATACCTGCTATACTCTCTTGGAGGAGAGGTCTTCTCACTGGGTGCTGAATGCCTGACTTTGGTCCAGGGTGAGAAGAGACGGCGAGACCCCAGCCAAGCTTCAGCAGCTAAGGGGCTATGGTGCTTATGGTGTCCTGTTCGGTGCTTATGGTACTCGTCGACAGCTAGGAAGCAGCGATTGGCAGAGGCACCCAGACGGGGTGCCAGGTGGTCCACCACATTCAGTAACAGGGTTAAAACAAGATGACTTGGACTGGGTGCTTATAGTGTCCCTTTAATAAGATATGGAAACAATAGTATATAACCTTTTTTTCTTTGGTGTATTAATAATTTACTTCTAGCATAAAAAAACAATAACTGGCTTGATTATCAAAAAAAGGAGGGGGCGGAGCTAGCCAGCAAGCTGAGCGGTCGAAAGCTCTCTGAGCTCCGGCAGAGCGATGGGAAACAGACTACATTTACACCCTCTACAGAGACACAACATACCCCACTGAGGTACCACTCAACTTGAGAGATCATGGGGAAGCATTCCCGTAAAATTTGCGGTCTAAACGGGGGTCAAACCTGAGATATTGGCCTAAGATGGCGGACCTGCTCCCTGACTCACCATGCGGCTCCGTCTCATCCTCGGAAGACGAGGATCAGGATCTGGTGGACCTCCTATCACAACCCCGCAGTGGCAGAGCCACCTCCCAGAAGCAGCTTGCCCCACAGTGGGCTACAAAAACTGATGTCAACACGATGGTAACGGACATCAAAGCATTCTTTACCTCAGAAATGGCAACATTAAAAGCTGACCTCAGCATGCTAGCACGCAGAATCAAGGCCACAGAGGATACCGTCCAAAGCCTTGGACTTAAACAACAGTCCACTGATACTCACCTACAAGAGGTGTCAAACACCTGTGCAGCGCTAAGTGCTAGGGTGGAACACCTGGAAGACTTGACACACGAGCGCAACCTGAAAATTCTATTTGCAGCAGCCTTGACACCCAAACTGGCCAAGGGGTTGCAGCTAGATGTACTGTACAAACTACCAGGAGGCCTCAGGAACAAGGCACAGACTCCCAGGGATGTAATTCTATGCTTCAAGTCATGATCTGATAAGGACACCTTCCTTTCACAAGTTAAAGGTCAAGTACCATTTATGTTTGAGCAACATGCTTTGAACTTCTATCATGACCTTAGCAGATCAACGCTATAATGGCGTTCTACATTTAAGGATTATGACCTACAGTTGCAAGAAAAAGTATGTGAACCCTTTGGAATGATATGGATTTCTGCACAAATTGGTCATAAAATGTGATCTGATCATCATCTAAGTCACAACAATAGACAATCACAGTCTGCTTAAACTAATAACACACAAAGAATGAAATGTTGCCATGTTTTTATTGAACACACCATGTAAACATTCACAGTGCAGGTGGAAAAAGTATGTGAACCCTTGGATTTAATAACTGGTTGAACCTCCTTTGGCAGCAATAACTTCAACCAAACGTTTCCTGTAGTTGCAGATCAGACGTGCACAACGGTCAGGAGTAATTGTTGACCATTCCTCTTTACAGAACTGTTTCAGTTCAGCAATATTCTTGGGATGTCTGGTGTGAATCGCTTTTTTGAGGTCATGCATCTCAATCGGGTTGAGGTCAGGACTCTGAAAGCGTATTTTCTTCTGTTTAAGCCATTCTGTTGTTGATTTACTTCAATGCTTTGGGTCATTGTCCTGTTGCAACACCCATCTTCTGTTGAGCTTCAGCTGGTAGACAGATGGCCTTAAGTTCTCCTGCAAAATGTCTTGATAAGCTTGGGAATTCATTTTTCCTTCGATGATAGCAATCTGTCCAGGCCCTGACGCAGCAAAGCTGACCCAAACCATGATGCCCCCACGATCCTACTTCACAGTTGGGATGAGGTTTTGATGTTGGTGTGCTGTGCCTTTTTTTCGCCACACATAGTGTTGTGTGTTTCTTCCAAACAACTCAACTTTGGTTTCATTTGTCCACAGGATATTTTGCCAGTACTGCTGTGGACCATCCAGGTGCTCTTGTGCAAACTGTAAACGTGCAGCAATGTTTTGTTTGAACAGCAGTGGCTTCCTCTGTGGTATGCTCCCATGAAATCCATTCTTGTTTAGTGTTTTACGTATTGTAGATTCGCTAACAGGGATGTTAGCATTTGCCAGTGACTTTTGTAAGTCTTTAGCTGACACTCTAGGATTCTTCTTCACCTCATTGAGCAGTCTGCGCTGTGCTCTTGCAGTCATCTTTACAGGACAGCCACTCCTAGGGAGAGTAGCAGCAGTGCTGAACTTTCTCCATTTATAGACAATTTGTCTTACCGTGGACTGATGAACAGCAAGGCTTTTGGAGATACTTTTATAACCCTTTCCAGCTTAATGCAAGTCAACAATTCTTAATAGTAGGTCTTCTGAGAGCTCTTTTGTGAGAGGCATCATTCACATCAGGCAATGCTTCTTGTGAAAAGCAAACCCAGAACTGGTGTGTGTTTTTTATATGGCAGGGCAGCTGTAACCAACACCTCCAATCTCATCTCATTGATTGGACTCCAGTTGGCTGACATCTCACTCCAATTAGCTCTTGGAGATGTCATTAGTCTAGGGGTTCACATACTTTTTCCACCTGCACTGTGAATGTTTACATGGTGTGTTCAATAAAAACATGGCAACATTTCATTCTTTGTGTGTTATTAGTTTAAGCAGACTGTGATTGTCTATTGTTGTGACTTAGATGATGATCAGATCACATTTTATGACCAATTTGTGCAGAAATCCATATCATTCCAAAGGGTTCACATACTTTTTCTTGCAACTGTATCAGCTGAGAACGGCAAATATCCCATACAAGTGGGGGTCCCCACAATCCCTTATAGTCGAGCAACGTGATCAACGCCACAAGCGAACTTCTCCATCCATACGCGGACAGATTTCTACTTGCACTGGGGATAACTACCCGTGTCACATCTGCGACTAGCAGACCCACTCACCAGTGGAATTCTCTAGGGTTCCACCGTTCCTGTGGAACTCACTTCCCTCCTCCGTTAGATGCTCACCCAGTCTACACTCCTTCAAAAATTCACTCCTTTTAAAAACCCACTTCTTCATAAAAGCGTATCAATTAAACTGTTAATAGCCCCTGACTGATTCCTCTCTTGCAACTGTCATTAGTCTAATACTATCCTTACCTTTTGTGTCACTTTGCCCCACTCCCTCTAGCATGTAAGCTCACTGAGCAGGGCCCTCAACCCCTCTGTTCCTGTGTGTCCAACTTGTCTGGTTACAACTACATGTTTGTTCGTCCACCCATTGTAAAGCGTTGCGGAATTTGTTGGCGCTATATAAATAATAACATAAAACATGTCACAATCTTCACACCAGCTGGTTCTTCAGCTCTGTGATGAGGAGCAAACGGAGGATGCCCTTCTCAGCCAATGCCCCATCACAAGGGTTTTACAGCGAACGCTCCAACGCTATATTACCAGTTAAATCAGCCTTTAAGTTTAAGTTGCAGTCCAGATTTATTTTCTTTATAAATGTTTTTCCGCATACACTTCACCACCGTTGTAGTGACCTATACTGGTCAACTGCCCTCTATGGAACTCAGCAGAACCTAAGCTATGTACCATTCTAAGGAACAGTTTCCAACACACACCTCCACCCACCCCACCCCCAAACGATCTGACACATGCCAACAGACAGGCGGCCCAGGTACATTTCTCTAAATAAATCTCCATGTAGTATCTCCATACGAGTAGGCAAACCGGTAGACACATATCCTTCACACATGCATGCCCCAGGTACAATGCGTTCTACTCTGTATATATTTGTTATTAGTCTCGGATGGCTGCCATGTTCTACACTTGCATATAAGCTACTGAACCTCGCTTCACCGAAGCTATCGTAAGTATAATTTTAAAAATGGGTGTTAAATCACTGACATATTTGCTGTCAACACTGTGCTATATTATGCATATGTTGTTTTTATTTGATTCACGTGTTATACTTGTTCACCTGCAAAAATAAATAATTTTTAAAAAGGGAGTAATCAGTATTAAGGGAACTCTTCAAGCACCATAACCACTTCTGCGTGCTGTAACCACTTCTGTGTGCTGTAGCGTTAATTATACAATGAGTGCCCAGGCACCACCCCAATGTAAGAAGTAAAAGTTTTTTAGTGAGTTGTCAACTTGTGCATAGATGTTTCATAAACATTGCCTGATGGTGTGGAATCAAAGTAACTACATTTATCTCTGAGTGCCCAGTTTACACAATAAATCTCACCAAGGGCTGTGCAAAGACCTCCATAAGATTGAAATGTTGTCAGGCCAGGATTATGGAAGAATAAACATCACTTTCCGCACAATTTAACTGACATAATGTTTTCATTTATTTTCTGCATTTTGGGGACTGTTACGGACCACTGTAAGCATTATAACCTATACAGCCTGCTGAAAAACACTCTAATTTTAGGTGTGGACAGGGTTGTGGGGCTATTCTGAAAATTTTGGGTGATTTACTATTAACAATTTATGTGGCTAAAATGTAATTTAGAAAAAGAAAAATGTATCTTACACAGATTGATTTCCAGACACATTTATTGTAGTTTAAAGACACATTACTGTATCATTGCTGTGGAGCTCCTGGAAAAGAGGGACATTAGGATACAAAAGAGGAGCAAAGGAATTGAGGCCCAATATAGAGACTGTCCCTCCTAAATAGGGACACTTCGGAGGTATGTCCTTTAAGTCTTCGGGGGAGCAGGAAGCAACTGCTAGGAGCTTCCTTTATCTCTCCTGACCTAAGCCCTGCAGGGTAGGTCCATCACATTGTCTAAGAGCTGAAAGCTTCCAGCTGAGAGGAGGCGGCGAGTGAGACAGGTAAGAAGTTGTTAGACTATTTGATTTCTTACATGTGGGTGTGGGTAGGGGTGGAGGCATGGTCCCCTCTTCTTCAATTGGATGTATATACTTTAAAGAGGCAGAGAGGAGACAAAACTCAAGGTTGGACGTGACATTTCAAGTTTTCTCCCCTACACGATGGGTGACATGCTGGGACAATAACAAAAAAATGTCCCTAGAGGACATGTGACTATCTCAGCACATTGTTAGATCAGCAGGTAAATAATGATTCAGGCAGCTCGGAGGCCAAGCTCTCCATACCAGACATTCTACCAGCATTTTCTTGATCACATATTCCTTGAAATGCTGACAGGCTTGCAGAGCATTTGTTTTCCAGTATGTCTGCTCTCCAGGTTCCCTGCTCATAGTGATCATATGAGTGAGCAAGGATGCTTGGAATGTAATGGAAACCTTGCAGAACATATTTAAACAGTGACTTCATTGCATACCACTGTCTACAAATTAGCAGCTGGCTCAGGCTGGCCATTTTATATTTCACTTCACTCCAATTCAGTCTAGTTAGTGGTGCTTGGTGATTGGAAGTGGGACCCCTACGGAGGAAATTCCTATCAGTTGGTTGGTTGTGGTAACTGGAGTTGGAATTTCGCAGCAGTAAATTGGGTTAATGTGGTTATAGAGGCAGTCTTACCTGATGATCCCAGTAGTTTACCACTCACACAGTCAAAACACTGTCACCATAGGTCAGAAAGGAGCTGTGGTTTAGCTGGCCTGTGGGGAAACACAATTCTATGACAGGAGACAATACTCCATTAGCCTCTCTGGCATGTTTTTTCATGAATTAGGCCAGAAGGTGTCACAACAAATCTCATAATGGAAGCTACGAGTGAGGCGCTTCTGCAGAAATAGTTTCTGCAGAATAGGCTGAAAAGAGACATATGTCCCTCACATTTGTTTTTTGCTGTTGATCCATAAGAATTAACAATTTAACAATAACAATTTTGCAACAAACTAGGAAAAAAGTGAATGTGAAACCAGCTACCTGATTTTCTCAGCACTTTATTTTGCCATGCATTTCGTACAGGGAAAGCATTGGGTTGGCCGATATCATAAAACTTGCACACAGGGCAGCTGCGGAGAGAGCAGAGCAGCATGGGAGAATTGCTATGTAACATCTTTTTAAACTCTTGCGAGGCGGTGTGACCTAATCGGTAACTAGAACACTATAGTGTTAGGAATGCACATTTGTATTCCTAACGCTAGAGTGTTATTTTAAATAAATGTCACAGCTCTAACCATTTCTTTGCCCTTGTTTCTAGTTTCAGACAATGATAAATTAAGATGGATTTCTGCGCACATAATGACGATTTTGAGGATTCCATTGACACACAATATGTTATTCATCGGAGTTTGCATGAAGCCTTCCGAAAGACACTCGTTACTGAGAGTATGGAAAGTACAAGGTAATCAACATCTAACTGTTAATGGCATATAAATCTAAAAGTAGGGTTAAAAAGAGAATATATTTTAATAAAATCTAAATGTGAGGGGCAGTTTTGAGGTTTAGAGTCACTAGTTCATTAAGAGAAACTATTCAACATGTTAAGGTAATTTCTAATTGGTCGCACTGACGGAGATACTATTTGTGTCTCTTAGGTGTTACAGTTGAGGCTGGATGTATGTTAAGGTAACCATAAAACACTGGTTTTATTTAGAATAACCCTTTCTGAGGTGGTCCGACCCCTCCCAACTTACCTCCGTTCCATCGCTTAATCCAAATTCTCCCCTCAGCCCAATCATTTTTGGATGATGTCCTTCCCCTCACTAGGGTGGAGGGAGGAGACTGAGAGAAGGACAGGGGTGTGACAGGAGGGTTCCATCACTGGGGGTCTGGCACCAGCATGCTGAGCGAGCTGGTGTCTGATGCCCATTTTGTAGAAAACTTACATTAGCCAGCCTTGACCTTTGTTCTGTCCCAGCTAATGACACTTTATATCTATTGGAGATCATTAAGGAGAATGAGATTTTACCTGTGTAATACCTTAGCTTGTGAGACTATTTTGTGCCCTAGGGAAGACCAGCTACTTTTAGCCCTGCCCCCCAAAACAAATTGGCAACTTTGTGTGTCTTTTTCATCCCAAAGCCCCTTTGTGCATCTCTTTTCCCCCTTTCCCAGCCCCTCTGTTTGCCCCACCAGCTTTTTGTGTCTCTCCCCAGCCCTCTTTTTCCCTATCTGCCCCATGTGCACCTCTGTGTCTCTCGCCAGCCCATCTGTGTGTGTGTGTCTCCTTGTGCCACCCAGACTTTTTGTCTCCTTGTGCCTCCCACACATTCTGTATACCTCTTTGTCTTCCCCAGGTCCCCTGTGGGTATCTTCATGCACCCCAACCCTTCTGTGCACTTCTTTGTCTGCACCCCCCTCCCCCCTTGTGGTCTCTCCCCTCCTGTGCTTGCTTACTTGTCAATGTAGTTGTTCAGACGAACCACGATAGATGATATTCTTTTTCCTCTAACGTGCTGACAGGAAACTATTTGTTGCTCTCAGTGATCACTTCCTGTCAGACCGGGTAAAAGATACCGAAATCCTCTACCTGCGGTCCCCTCGGCCACGCTACGGGCACCAAGAGATTGCGCCTCTGGGCCAATGTTCCCTAGGCATCTCATTTTATTAAACATATTTCACATTTTCCCGTTTTTTTCAGTGTCACAAATACCTGCAATATGTATGTTGATTATTTATTTATTTTTTGCTACAGATTATTGAGTCCTGAATATGAGAAGATTGTCGCTGCGATAAGGGTTGGTTAGTATTTTTTTTTGCTGTTCCTGCAAGGTATAATATAAATGCCAATTAAATATGACCCAAGCAATCCAACAGCATGTTAGATTAAATAGAAAAAGTAAAAGTAGGCAAAATGTGACAAAGGGTAATGTAAATAATATGATTTACAATTTACCTTCTCCCCTCAAAATTAGACAATTAATCATGGCAGCTGGGTGCGCCAGACACAGCCCAAAGCATGGAGATGTTTCACCACTTTGTTTTATCAGCATGGTACTGCCTTTGTTTTAATCTTTCTGACCATATCCGCTAAAGGTTTATAAAGCTATTTTGTGGAAATGTGGAAAAGCTTTAGTTTAATATTTTAATGCAGAAAATTGGTGGTCATGTATAAATAGTAGTTTTAAGACCAATTATAGTGTATTTAGATGGGTTTTTTTTTCCATTCTTAAAGGACCACTATAGTGCCAGGAAAACAAACTCGTTTTCCTGGCACTATATGGTCTTTAGGTCCCCCTCCCGCCGGGCTCTAGGGGGAGGAAGGGGCTGGGGACACTCCTCCCTCAAGAGCCGCGCGTGCATTCCTATGGACGCTGGAGTCTTCTCACTGTGAAAATCACAGTGAGAAGCGCGGAAGCGCTTCTAGCGGCTGTCAATGAGACAACCACTAGAGGCTGGATTAACCCATATGTAAACATAGCAGTTTCTCTGAAACTTCTATGTTTACAGCAGGCAGGGTTAACCCTAGATGGACGTGGCACCCAGACCACTTCATTAAGCTGAAGTGGTCTGGGTGCCTATAGTGGTCCTTTAACTCTTTATAAGAACCCTTGTTTTGATGAGAGAGAATTCCTTCTCTTTGGCTGCACACTTTCCCCACCATAACTTTCTTGGTCTATCTATCTATCTATCTATCTATCTATCTATCTATCTATCTATCTATCTCCTCAAATTTAGGAGATGGTCAGTGAATATGTGGAGAGAAAAGAACCAAGAGAAAACAATATAGTGTAGTATCTTCTGACAGTTGGTGAAAGGAGTATAAAAATACTCCAGATGGTTGTGCCTGGGCAGTACAATCCCCGCCTATTGATGTGGTGGTCCTGTACGGCCTTGGCAGATGTTGTATCTGGATCTGTTCGCAGTAGAAATTGTGTGTATTTCACTTGAAAGCAGTGGGCCACCATTGTGGACACGTATGGGAAAAAATAAAACCGCAAATAATGCTCACTGGTATAAAATCAAACTTAAAATAAATCAAATAAGAGGTACTCACAAAAGGGGAGCAAAAAAATTCAATCCCAGTCGCATAGGTGGTATATCCCACCAAGGATATAGCTGGAGATTTCCTCTTGATAAAATCTTCTTTAAATCTTACAAGAGGGTCCAGAATGGTGTTAAAAATTATACATTTTTTTTATTATAAATACAAATATTAAAATACACTAACGTATTTCTAAGTTATAAGCTTTTTCAAAGTGTTTACAGACCTCTGGACTACATCTATTTATAAAGCAGTAAATAACTTTATTGGGTTTATTTATTTATTTAAAATTCTTTATTTTTCATTGTGCATAATATAATACGATAGCTTGCGAGGCCACAATAGCTGTAGCAAGCACATAATGGTCAACATGGGTTACACATACACGGCAATGAGTTTGTGCACAAATTTATAAAAAAATAAAAATTTAAGTAAAGACTGCGTAGATTAACAGGCTAGGCATGTTTTTTAAAAATGAGAAAGAAACTAGAATTCTAAACACAGGCTCACAATGTGAGATACAAGAGAGAACATTGTTGTCAATTCTGTGCCCCTGTTTGGACAGGTAAATAAAAAAGCTGTACAATACTGCAGGTAGATTAGGTATAAATAACCAGTAATAGCAGTGCAGCATCGTTCATAACAAAAACAAGCCTGAAGTAGTGGGACTTTGGAGTTTAATGCAGTTAGCTGAACAAGGTTTAGTGGGGTCGGGTGAGCAGTGTGTATCACATGCCCTACGGAGCTGTGGAATAGTAATCAATCTTTTGTGTTGCGTGTGGACATGTGGCTACATATGCCTCTGGGTATTTCGTAAGGTGGTAGAAGTTTGGAACCTCAATGAGGGCTACAGAGGACCCCTGTTAGTGAATTGTCAGCTGTGAGAACTGCTAGGTCACAGGGGGTGGTAGTGGTGGTCGTTAGGAGTTGATCGGTTTGAGGTCTACAACCTGTCTATGATATAGTGCGAATGAGGGGTGCAAAAATAATGTGCCCGAGAGCACTCTGTGGGTGTAAGGTGGAACACAAAAAGTACTTTGAGTTAGGACGTTAAGAAAATAAGTAACTTGTGTAACATGCAAAATGTAGGTATTGTGTATAATACAATCTGCAAAAGTCATGGCACTGATGTTGCAGAGACATCTCCTGTGATGTCGTTGCAGGAGCAATGGCAGGCTGCCTGGCGGCGTTAGTAGCTAGGCCAAGTTGTTGCAGGATGTCAGGTCTCTCTGATGTGTCGTGGACACTGAGCGTTCCTGCAGCCCTAGGAATGAGCAGGCAGCGAGGGGTGCTACATTTATATGGCCTTATGATTAGTGAGTTCCAGGGTCAGGGGTCTCATAGACCGTCGCCAGTCTATGGTGGCCTTAGACAGATCCACAAAAAAGGTAAGGGTTTCAGAGCTTATCGAGTACTGGTGCAGTCCAAAGGCAGCTTAATTACAAAATCCGGGGTCTCTCTTGTCCCGTAGAAAAACAGGTAAAAGCAGAAGAGGTGCCGTAGCGCTTGGAGTATGTGTATATATATAACCATAAAAAGGAGAAAAGAAAGGGAATTAATAATTATGTACGTAAAAAATTCAGTGAGGTGAAGGTGAATAAAAATCATAGTCGTGCGCACGGGTTGTACCGGGTGTGCCTGGGCACACCCTTATACCCGCGGCATGCGCTATGTTCCTCCCTCTGTGGGCAGGTGAGGGAGATCAAAGATCTCCTTCACCAACCCACAGGCAAGGAGGGAGACAGGAGATGACCCGGGGAGCTCTTGCCAGCAGCTCTGCAGGGTTCCTCTCGCGAGGTCGGAGCGTTGCGATGGCAACGCTCAGATCTCGCGAGAGTAGATTGAACTCTAGCCCTTTGCAGGGCTAGAGTTCATTTACCACTGGACCACCAGGGATGGCAGCAGCACAGTCCCCCCTCCCTACAAAAGGTAAGAAGGGATATTAACTAAACGCCACCCCCACACAATACACACAGCACCCTTACACATAAACACACAGCACACACTAACAGCACCCTCACACTAACAGCACCATTACACACACACCACACACACATACACGCTAACAGCACCCACCACCCTCACAAACACACACACAGCACTCATACACACACACAGTAGTGTGTGTGTGTGCATATATATATATATATATATATATATACACATATATATGCGGTGTGTGTGTTTGTGCTTTAGGGTGCACACCCTTATGCAATGGGCTGCGCACGTCTATGATAAGAATTTATACACTCACATTTTTAGGAGCTTAATTACAGCTCCAGCTTGAACACTTGGGAGGAATGAACCCTACCGAAGGATATGGTGAAATACAAGCTCTGCAGGAAGTAATAGCTTCTCTTGCGAATATGTGGGAGAAATCAGAGGTATATTTTGCAGTATGCCAGACTAAATTATAAAAAAAAATAACCATAAAAGATATGCACTCACGTGTTATGGAGCCTTGAAAGTAGCTCCCCAAGTATGGCGTGAAATGTTATGATCCCCACTCTAGGATGTAGGTGCTTATGGTATGTAAATAAAAGAGAAAATGAAAGGAGATGGTGGGGTTGTGGTAGGGGGGCTGTGACAGGGTAGGGGGTGGTAGTGGGGCTGTGACAGGGTAGGGGACGGTGGGGGAACGGAGACTGTGACAGGGCAGTGGGTCATAAATACCTTTTTATGACAATGATTGCCTGGTGGTCCGGTGGGCTGGTTCTCCACTCTGCAGCTCCACCGGGTGCAGAGCTACAGACCACGTGGTAAGTCTCGTGATCTCCAGTCAGAGCATTGCCGTGGTAACCCGCGGCAATGCTCTAATTGGATGAGATTGCGAGACACCTCAGTCTGCAGCTCTGCACCCAACAGAGCTGCAGTCTGAAGGCTGGCTCTGTCCCAGGCAGCGGCATTATAGGCAAGCCACAGAGCCCCCTCCTGTCGGGTCCTCGCACCCAGCGGCATTATAGGCAAGCCGCCGAGCCCCCTCCTGTCGGGTCCTCGGTCATAGACCGAAGACCTGACATGTCAGTCTGCCCTATGGTGATTTAGGTGGCCGCGAGAGGCTTTAGGCGGCCACCGAAAGCGCCTTATTAGAGATCTGCCTCTGTACAGGGGTACCCAAAAGGTAGATCCCCAGACGTTTTAAAACTGCAGCTTCCATGATGCTTTGCCATTCTAAAGGCATTCCAAAGACATGCAAAGCATTGTGTGTGTTGTAGTTCTACAACATCTGGGGATCTACCTTTTGAGCTCTACTTGATGAATGGGAAAAAATTCCCACAGAAAAACGTCAAAATCTTGTGGAAAGTCAACTATGGGAGCTGTTATAGTTGCAAAGGGGAGACCAACTACACATTAATGTCTATGTATCTAGAATTCAATGTCATAATATTTATTTATTTATTTGTATTTCATTACTCTGAATTAATAATTATTATTTTATTTAATCACAGGTGATGAAAAGACTTTAACTAAATTATCCTGCCACCAGTTTGCATTTGAAGAGGCTGATGATAGAGGCTGGACTCCCCTCCATGAGGCAGTATGCCAGACAGATAAAAATATATTGGAAATTACATTTAAATGTGAGTCAACAGCATTTACCAAAATGCCTGTGGTTTATAGTCCGTATACAGTGTCAACATATCTTATCCCTTATATCTTCTAGCCTCCGGTTACAGTGTGTGGGGACAGAGAACGTTGAAAGGGGAAACAGCGCTCTTCTTGGCAGTCGAGAGCAATAAATTGGAAAATGTAAATTTTCTGCTATCTAACAGCTTTGATCCAGATGTTCAGAATGATGCAGGCGATTCTCCACTAATTGCAGGTAAAGCAGCACCGAAAATGTATTGTATGTTTGGAGGTTGCTTGATCTTTCTGCATTTGCAGCAAATATGGAGGATTCATGGCTTCTGCAGTGAGTTCTTACTAAGCCAATTATAATACTCACATAACTTTCTACAGCACCTGTGTTGGGCACATAAAGTGTTTCTAGGAATTTTAGATGTTGTCCACTTTCTAGATAGTCAGGTCCATCATCATATATAGCAATATTTTTGGAGCAAAAAAGGGAAACACTGCTGGTTGCGACAGACGGCAGATAAGGTAATATTATAAACAAAAATGGTGCAACAGAACACGGATTATTAAAGGACCACTCTAGGCACCCAGACCACTTCAGCTTAATTAAGTGGTCTGGGTGCCAGGTCCTTCTAGGGTTAACCTATTTTTTCATAAACATAGCAGTTTCAGAGAAACTGCTATATTTATGAATGGGTTAAGCCTTCCCCTATTTCCTCTAGTGGCTGTCTCATTGACAGCCACTAGAGGCGCTTGCGTGCTTCTCACTGTGATTTTCACAGTGAAAGCACGCCAGCGTCCATAGGAAAGCATTGAGAATGCTTTCCTATGTGACCGGCTGAATGCGCGCGCAGCTCTTGCCGCACGTGCGCATTCAGCCGACGGGGCGGATCGGAGGAGGAGAGCTCCCCGCCCAGCGCTGGAAAAAGGTAAGTTTAACCCCTTTTCCCCTTTCCAGAGCCGGGCGGGAGGGGGTCCCTGAGGGTGGGGGCACCCTCAGGCCACTATAGTGCCAGGAAAACGAGTATGTTTTCCTGGCACTATAGTGGTCCTTTAAAACTAACTTGCCCTTAGTGGGTTTACCTCACTTGAAGGAAAAAAAATATCTGCAATTTTTTTAAGGAAAAAACAAACATGTTGCTTCCAATGTGTTGGGTTGTAGCTGTACTGTACGTTGTGTTGTGTAACTGTTCATTTACTTTCAACAGGTAAATGGTCAAATGGTTTATGGTTTTGGGATGTAGTATCACTGAAATGGCTACTCACATCTATTTTTATTACATATATTTTATATTTTCTTTCTGCTTTGGATTGCATGGTGTGTTGTGTGTGTGTTTTTTTTTTTATGCTTAGTAGAGTTGCCTGTATTATTCTCAAACAGGGACATTCACATCAGATGGAAAAAATCAATAGTATATTTTTGATAACTTCATACAAAAGCATCCATATCGTAAAACAGGCAGTATTTTGGCCATCAGGAGATATCTTCTTGCCCCAAACATCCCAGGTTTTACGGTTTTCATCCATTATGTTTCCAAGTATACAGCTTGGGTCTTTCTGGTTTCCTCATGAAATCCACTTCCATGAACAGATTGAGATCTCTTGTAAGGGATTTATTTTTTCACCTGCGATTTCCTGCTCGCTCCATTGAACATTAGATTCAGCAAAATCCCTGGATTTCTTTAAATAAAATGTATATGTTTATATATTTTTTTCCTTTCTTTCCTAAGCTATAAGACGTGGGTCTTATGATATTGCTTCCCTCCTACTGCGTTTCAATGCAAATGTAAATTTAACTTGCGCCGACAACAGGACCGCTTTACATGAAGCTGCAAAATTAGGCAAAAAGGATATTGCTGGTCTCCTGCTCCGGGCCCACGCTGACCCCAATGCTGCCAGCAACTTTGGGTTTACACCGCTGGCACTCGCAGCCCAGAATGGGCACCCTGACATTATGGAAATGCTAATTCAGAAAGGTACAAAAAGCGTGTCTGCGATGTGCTAACTAAAGAGTAAATTGTCATGAATTCAAAGTGAATTAAAAATGAATTTTAAATTAGAAGTAAAAATAGCCAAACTTAGCTGATGTGGAGACTTTTTCTAATTCTGAAATCTTGGCCTAAAAAGTGAATATTACTTTGAATATTTAACAATTTACACTTTAATAATCCTGTTTGTTTTTTTTTGTTTTTTTGTGTGTGTGTGTGTGTGTGTGTTAGCATTTCCTTAAAGAGACTCTCTAAAGCTCTGCCTGCATTTCATTATGATTTTTTTTTTTAGACCTTAGGGGTTTATCTAAAAACAGCCTGCAAAGGCTGCAGATATCTGTCTGAAGCCTTTGCAAGCCCTCCCCCTCTTAATCAGCCCAGACTTTCCGTGGTTGTCCAATGCAGCTCAATGAGAAGTCTTTGCAAGTAAGGTTCTCTGGGCAGTTGTCTGACTCATGAGTTCAGCTCCACTGAGCTAACCAAACCAGGAAGTAAAAGGACTGGTTGTCCAATTGACAGCCAATGAGTGTGACCAGGTTAATTCATTTTTATTGAAATCTGCACTTTTTGTAAAATAGGGGGACAAATAAATTACACATTCTTCACACATAAAGCACTCCAGCAAGATGAAGTGCTTTAGAGTTCTGAAGTGTTCCCTTTAATGTGTGTGTTTCCTAAGCAGGGCTGGAGTAGCCCACAGGGACACCAGGAAATTATCTGGTGGGCTGCTGATGTGCTCGCCGCACATTTGCATTATGTCCTCTCATTGGATGATGTTGGGGGTGGCATGCCGCGACCCAACAGCGAGAGACCTCGGTGCTAGGATTGGGTAATGGAATAAAGGTTTATTTAACCCTTTACATCCCGGGGGAAGGCTGTGGGGGCTGAGGAACATGTTAGTACAATACACAGATCCAAGATCCAAACACGTGTATTAGTGGTATCAGTAGCACCTCCAAATATATCCACAGGCTGCACAGCCTAGGCTGAGCCAGATAGTTTTATTATTGAATACAGGACAAAAAAAAAAGGATATGATTAAGACCTCACGGCCGAAACGTTGTATCCTTGTTTTGTCCTATATTCCAGAATAAAACTATCTTGTGCACACAGATGTATGTATGCTTAAAATGAAGCAGTTTTTATGTTTATTTTGAAGTTTTACAATTGAAGAGATCATTTTCAATTTCAACTGGTCTTTTCCACCTGTATATTTGCACACTAGGCTGACATGACGCATAATAGAGCAGGTATAGGATTCTTTCCAGGGCTGCTTTTAGTCCAGTCCCGTTCCTTAGTCCTATATGCATGTATTTATGGAATCTCTAAAGGCAGCTATTGTTTATGAAAATCCAGAACTACAGAAAGTAATCCTTCTCAGTAAGCAAATTGGAATACATTTAAAAAAACAAACCAAAACATTCTACTCCAATTTTTAGTGCCAAAGTAAATTGAATATATAAGTGAGAGGAGAAACAAAATGTTTACATTGTTGCCTGAATAGCTATAAATTTGCTAGCAATTATTCTATTATTATTATTATTATATATAGTAACTTGATATATGCGCTACTTTCACATTTGTTGTCTGTCTTTTTTAGGTAGTAATGTTGTGGCGCAGGCATCAGATTCTGCTTCTATCCTGTTTGAAGCAGCATCAGCAGGGAACCCGGATTCATTATCTCTATTGCTGGAATATGGAGCAGATGCCAATGTGCCAAAGCACTCTGGGCACTTACCTATACACAGGGCAGCCTACAGAGGGCATCTCTTGTGAGTAATTAATCTGCTATATCTCATTAAAGGAATACACCTCTCTTTCAAGCAGTCTGTAGTAAGGGTGGGAGTTGGGGCTAGGGCTGCATAAACAAAGTGTCATTAAGGAGTTAAAAACTAGAGGATTGAGCAGTAAGACAGTTTGGATCTATACATCTAAACTGTTTCAATAAGCTAAAAGCTGTTTTATTGTCACTTAAAGGAATATTTCAAGCACCATAACAAGTACAGAACACAGTAGTGGTTATGGTGCCAAAGGTGTCCTGGCACCCTCCCCTTTACAAATGGTTTGACTTCATATGTAGTGTCTGTGATACCAGCCACTGCCTCTATGGAGAGCCAGAAGCTCCTGTTTGGAGTGTCAGCTCATCACTCAAAGCCAGTGAGCCTGCATTGTCAGAGGAGCAGAGAACATCCAGCTTCTGATCCAGAAGTGACTGACATACAGCAGATTCCAGGTAAGTAGTCAAAGCAAACAGTTTGACTAATTGCATAGGGTATTGAGGGCACCTGGGCATTCCTGGCACCATAACCACTACATCACTTTTTTCCAAGTCCCAATATTTCAGTGAAAATTTGAACAACAACCTATCAAACCCAAGAAACTTCTGAAAAATCATAAATAGCATACAAACCCCCACAATCCACTCCCTACCCTCCACTGTCAAAACTGTCAAACACTGCAACACCCCCTAGATGTAGCAAATGCCTTTAATAATTATTTTGTTGGATGTGCTACCACCCTGATTGCTAAGATAAATTATATTCATTTTCAAACCACAAATAAAGATCAGGCCCTGCCAAATCTTCAAAATTCTCAATTCTAGACCTGTGCCTGTTAGTGTCGTTAATAAACATCTTAATAATTTAAAAATGAAAAACCAGAGTGGACCAGATCAAATCCCAGCAATGTTGCCGAAGCTCAGTGTGCCAGCAATTGCTAAACCTGTCACTACCCTTATCAATGAATCCCTGGTGCCAGGATACATACCCAAACTTTGGAAGACTGCAAAAGTTGTACCTATCCATAAAAGTGGTGACAATACTTTGGTCTCTAACTATTGCCCGATATCATTGCTCCCAGTATTGTCAAAAATCTTCGAAAAAATCACTTACCTGAATCCAGCGGCAATGTCCCTCGGCGCTGGGTCAGGCTCCTCCTCCTCACTTGCATTAGGCTTCCCCATAGGGAAGCATTGTATTAATTCTTTGATTTAGCAGACACTGGCTGTCCTCAGGCACAGCGTGAGGAAGTCCAGCATCAGTTCTAACCACCCAAAAGGAGTTAACCCCTCAAGGTAATTATTGCAGTTTTTGAGAAACTGCAATAATTAAACTTGCAGGGATAAGGGGAGTGAGACACTCGCTTTACGCACACACACATTCACACACTGGCAGATACACACTGACAGTCTCTCACACACACACACAAAATGACAAACACATAGATGTCACTGACAGACACAGACCTGACACACACATTAATTGCCAGACACAGAAACGACACACACATTAATTGCCAGACACAGAAACACTGACAGACACTCATTGAAAGACATACACTGATAGTCACACAGAGACTCTAAGACAGACTCTCGCTGATTTGGCAGACACTCACACACTCATATATACTCACATGTACACACACTAATTATTAATATTATTATAATACTTTTAAATTTTTCACCCAGCTTTCCTACCTGTCGTTGGTGGTCCAGTTGGGGTGCTGTGAGTGTGGTTGTACTAGAATAAGAGGCGGCGAGGGAGCTGTGATCTCCCAGGCAGTCTACTGCTGCCTGGAGCTGGAGTATGACGTCATATTTCGGTTCCCACAGCATCAGCAAACGGTGTGAGAGGTAGCAGAGCAAGGAGATCACAATTCCCTCACCACCTATGATTCTAACACAGCCGCACGCCAGGGGGTACATAAGGTGGCCACTAGGCCACCTTATGGACCACCCCATGGCAGAGGGGGAAACACTGGGGACTCCCAAGGTTAGTGCCGCCCAAGGCAAATGCCTAGTTTGCCTTGGGCTAAATACAACACTGGATAGTACAAATACCTGTATATTTGTATAAGGGAGAATCTGAATACTGTCTAGAGTAAAGTTTTTTTTCCCCCTTTCTGCCTTGCTCAGCCCATGCTGAAAGAAATAACCCGTGATGCAGATATTTTATCTGTGAGTTAATAGCGCTTCTAATGTTCTTTGTGCAGAGCACTGAAGCTCCTTGTCCCAGTGACAGATTATGCAGCAATTAAAAGAAGTGGTATCAGCCCTATTCATTCGGCAGCTGCTGGAGGACACCCTCAGTGCCTTTCTTTCCTCCTCAAATCTGGGTTTGATGTTAATTTCATGCTGGACCAACGTGTACGCAAAGGCTATGATGATGAAAGGAAATCTGCCTTGTACTTTGCGGTTTCCAACAATGATGTTACTTCTGCCTACCTGCTCCTGGATGCAGGGGCCCTTCCTAACCAGGACCCAGTTAATTGTCTCCAGGTGGCCCTTAGGATGGGGAACTACGAATTGGTAAATCTGCTTCTACGGCACGGGGCCAATGTGAACTATGTCTGCAAAGTAAATCCCCTCCATTTCCCATCGGCTTTACAGTATGCACTGAAAGACGAAGTCCTGCTCCGAATGCTACTCAATTATGGCTACAACGTCTATAAATGCTTTGATTGTCCAAGAGGAGATAGTTCTCATGTTCCGTATGATTATGAAGGATGGACCTCCACGGTGATCAAAGACACAATGGTACATCTCATAAATTAATTTCATATATTTTTATACACTGGGTGGATCAATAGGCAATAACCCCCTAAATTCCTGTAAGACTCTCAATCTTATGCATTAATGATGGCAGCTTAGAGCAGTGGTTCCCAACTTATTTTAACTTGACTACCACTTGGCAGCACATTTCCATAAATTGTACCCCTCATATTAGCGAAATGTATGTTATTAATATAGTTGGTTATTTTACATTTGTTTTTCTCTACCCCAGGATCCCCTGCTTCTCCTCTGCCCCAGGCTTCTCCTGCTTCTCATAGTGCAGATAGACACACTGACACACATGCAGATACACAGACTCCAAAAACATATAGGATAAATATGTTTGAGGTTGCTGTGGAGGGCAGGTGTAACAGCCTAGTTGTTGGGAATGGTTTTATTGATTATGCATACAGAGAAGTGTTGGTCCCACAATTTCTGTTGATGGAGTGGGGAGATAATAATGCCAATATATATATAAAATTTTTAAAAAAAAAAAAGGAAACTTGCTTATCCAATGGAGGTGGGCAGGGGTTGTTTTTGATTTATTAGGTAATGTTGACATTTGCTGCCAATAAGCATTGTTAAAAATGTTTACATAATACACATTATTTAGTAAATTTGTAAAAAGCCTTTCCCATATCCTTTCAACCTGGAAAGTTGTGCAATAGGATAGAATAGGTTTACAGGCACCTAGACCAATTCTGCCCATTGGAGTGAGTGAGAACTCAGACTACCCTTAACCCTTAGTTTTTTTATAAACTGCAATAATTACCTTGCAGGGTTAACTCCACCTCTAGTGGCTGTCTACAAGACAGCCACTAGAAGGCACTTCCGTGTCCATAGCACAGGAAACCTGTGCTAGAGCGTTTTTTTTTCCTCAGCCGGCGGGCGGTATCAGTCTCGCCCACCGGCTGATGTAATCCCTGGGAGGAGCGGTGGCGAGCAGAAACCACCGCTGAGGGACATAGACAGGGTCTCAGGTAAGTGACCTGAAGGGGTTTTCACCCCTTCAGCTACTGGGGATGGGTGGTGGGAGGGAGAGGGGACCTGCAGTGCTAGGAAAACGGATTGTTTTCCTGGCACTGGAGACTCCCTTCAACTCCTAAATCAGAAATACTCTTTGCCTATGATGGCGCGTTCCTCAATAAAGTAAACCATTTACTAGTTTTAGAACTAGGAGGCATACGGTCTTTGTACTTTGTATTTCTTCTTTAATGTTTCATATATTTGTATTGAATGTTAGCAAGTAGCACACATAAAGAGTTGGTCAGCTCCAGGACCTGACATCAGTGGCGTACATACCAGGGTCCCCGCCGCCCCTGCGACCCGGTATGTACCCACTGGGCCAGCCTCTTCTCCTGGGAGGCCCAGGAGCCGGCCTCCCCAGGGCCCCCCGAGGCTGGCCCTTGTGTCACCCAGCAGGCGGGTGCGCAAGGGAGCACTCTCTCCTGAGTGCTTCCACTTCCGCTCCCTCGTGCACCGCACTGATACCGGAGCCGGAAGATAACGTCATCTTCCGGCGCCGGCATCCCTACGCAGAGCGCGATGGAGCGGAAGAGGAAGCACTCAGGAGAGAGTGCCTGGCCGGCCACCCGCCCAGGAGCCCAGCAGCACCACTGGACCCCCAGGGAATCCCCCCAGCACTCCAAAAAGGTAAGGAGGCTGGGGGGATTAAATTTAAAAAAAAACAAAAAACACGTGTGTGTGTTAGTGTGTGTGTTAGTGTGTTAGAGTGTGTGTTAGAGTGTGTGTATTAGAGTGTGTTAGTGTGTGTTTGTTAGTGTTAGAGTGTGTGAGAGTTAGTGTGTGTGTTAGAGGGAGTGTTAGAGGGAGTGTTAGAGGGAGTGTTAGAGGGAGTGTTAGAGGGAGTGTTAGAGGGAGTGTTAGAGGGAGTGTTAGAGTGAGTGTTAGAGTGAGTGTTAGAGTGAGTGTTAGAGTGAGTGTTAGTGTTTTAGTGTTAGTGTTTTAGTGTTAGTGTTTGTTAGTGTTAGAGTGTGTGTTAGAGTGTGTGCTAGTGTGTTAGAGTGAGTGTGTGTTAGAGTGTGTGCTAGTGTGTTAGAGTGAGTGTGTGTGTTAGTGTGTTAGAGTGAGTGTTAGAGTGTGTTAGAGTGAGTGTGTGTGTTAGAGTGTTAGAGTGTGTGTTAGAGTGTGTGTTAGAGTGTGTGTTAGAGTGAGTGTGTGTGTTAGAGTGTGTGTTAGAGTGAGTGTGTGTGTTAGAGTGTTAGAGTGTGTGTTAGAGTGTGTGTTAGAGTGTGTGTTAGAGTGAGTGTGTGTGTTAGAGTGTGTGTTAGAGTTAGTGTGTGTGTTAGTGTGTTAATGTGTGTTAGAGTGTGTGTGTTAGTGTTTGTTAGTGTTAATGTGTGTTAGTGTTAGAGTGAGTGTTAGAGTGTTAGAGTGTGTTAGAGTGAGTGTGTGTGTTAGAGTGTTAGAGTGTGTGTTAGAGTGTGTGTTAGAGTGAGTGTTAGAGAGTGTGTGAATGTGTGTTAGAGTGTGTGTTAATGTGTGTTAGAGTTAGTGTGTGTTAGTGTTAGAGTGTGTGTTAGTGTGTGTGTTAGAGTGAGTGTTAGTGTTAGTGTGTGTTAGAGTGAGTGTGTGTGTTAGAGTGTGTATCTGCTAGTGAGTGTCAGTGAGTGTGTCTGAGTGTGTGTCTGCTAGTGAGTGTCAGTGAGTGTGTTACTGTGTGTGTCTGTTACGGAGTGTGTGTTAGTGAGTCTGTTTGATGTCTGTTAGTGTGTGTTTGTCAATGAGAGTGTATGTTTTGTAAGTGAGTGTGTATGTATGTCTGTCACTGAGTGTGTCTCTGTCAGTAAATGTGTGTGTCTGCTAGCTAGTGTGTATGCATCTGTAGGTGAGAGTGTATGTGTGTCTGTGTGTGTCTTCAGCAGGGAGTCCGGCGCTGGGGATCCCTCAGCCTCTCAGCTCCGAATGCGCACCGCGCACGCATTCAAACCGCCCATAGGAAAGCATTACTCAATGCTTTCCTATGGACGTTCAGTGTGCTCCTCTAGCGACTGTCAGTGAGACAGCCACTAGAGGCTGGATTAACCCTCAGTGAAACATAGCAGTTTCTCTAAAACTGCTATGTTTACAGCAGGCAGGGTTAAAACTAGAGGGACCTGACACCCAGACCACTTCATTGAGCTGATGTGATCTGGGTGTCTGTAGTGGTCCTTTAAGTGTGTGTGCATCTGCATGCACTGGCGTACATACCGCGGTCGCAGGGGTCGTAGCCCTGCGTTCAGGTGCCCTCCGCCATGTGTTGGACAGCTGTGAGGGGCCATGGGTCATGTGTACGCCGCTGCCTGACATGATCCACACCAGCTGGATATAGAAGTTAACAATGCTGCATGAACATCTAGCAAAACAAATGAACCAGCTACTAGCAACGGGCTCCCACCCTGACTCGTTAACACAAGGCAGAACAATACTGGTCATGAAGGACTCTCACAAGGAACCACACCAACTACTGACCAATAATCTGCCTCCCCACAACATATAAACTCCTGTCAGGCATCATGGCCTCCAAGATCCAAGGGCATATGAGTCAATATATGAGCAATACTCAGAAGGGGACTGGGAACAGCACCAGTGGATCAAAACACCAAGTACTGGTAGACCAAGCTGTCAGACCAATCTGTGCACTGCCTGGATGGACTACAAGAAAGCCTAAGACCCAATGCCACACACATGGATACTGGAATGCTTGGCTCTATACAAAGTAAACAAGACAATAAAAGCCTTCATCAAGAACTCTATGAGCAAGTGGAAAATTATTCTAGAAGCCAATTCCAGGACAACAACACAAGTGAACATCAAATGTAGCATATACCAAGATTACGCACTATCTCCAATGCTGTTCTGCTTAGGCCTCTAAACCCCCATAACCAGATTATCATGTAGAGTGGATACGGATACAGGTTCAAGAGTGGAGCTACCATCAGCCACCTACTCTACATGGACGATATCAAGCTGTATGTCAAGAATGAGCGGGACATTCATTCACTGATCCACCGAACTAGGATATACAACAAGGACAACAAAATGTTGTTCAGACTAGAGAAGCGCAGGCGGATGATGATCAGGACAGAAGGAGTACAAGTTCCAGCAGGCCAAATAGAAGATGTAGAGAACAGCTACAAGTACCTGGGGGTACCACAAACTCATGGCAACTGTGGCAAACCTAGCCACTTTAGGTCATATTGCAGAACATTTAAAGGTTGTCTGAAATAGCTGTGTTAACCTGGTGTAAAAATGTATTTGTGTGTTTTAGAATAGAGAGCATGCATAGGCTAACAGCCGTGAATAAAATTGTCAGTTGACTCCTGGAGCCGTGAATAAAATTACCAGTTGACTCCCTGAACTGTGTTTCATCCGGTTACTGGGGGATTTGGGATATTGCCTTCTTTTCCAGCGCTTTACTTTGGATTACTTTCTATACCAGCGGAGATCTTGGGATTTAATATTGCAGTTCCGCTATAATTGGTGGCAAGCGACGGGATCCAACCTTACAGCCGAAAAGCGGTGTTCGGGTAATTGAAACTACCGAACAGTAAAGTGAATGGCAATTCGGATACAACAAAGAACCGAACACAGAGGTGAATGGAGACAGACTACACTGCATTGAAATGGCAGATGTTAAAGGAACTATTGGAAGCCAGGGGTAAGATAGCCAGCAATAAGCCAAAAGCTGTGCTGATTGCTGAATTGATGGAGGGAGACAGAACTTGCAGCGTTACACCCCCACCAGCCATGGAAGAAACCCCCTTTCAAAAGGAAATGAGGACCAGGATGGAATTTTTACCCCAGCCAGTACCCCTGGAAATACTGACAGTACTGATGGCAGATGTGCAGGAGTATGTGATGGCACACGGACCGCAGGATGCTCCTCCCAGAGCAGAGTCTATTACTGCTTCAGACATCAGCCAGGTAAAGCCTAAGATCCCATACCATTTGTTTAAAATGTTCTGTGAAGAGAAAGACGAGATTGATGGGTATCTACAAGACTTTGAGAGGCTATGTGACTTGCATGATTTGGAGCAGGCAGTGTGGGTACCTTTACTGGCAGGCAAACTGTCAGGTCGGGTAGCCGAAGCCTATCGGGCTGTACCCAGGGAGGACAGTAAAGATTATGCCTGTGTAAAACAGGCTATACTGGAAAGATACGCCATTACCCCAGAGGCATACCGGCGCAAGTTTTGAGGGTTGCGCAAACCAGAGAAAGATTCCCACGCAGAGTGGGCCCACAAACTGGACCAAGCCTCCCAGGGGTGGATACAAGCCCGTCAAGCAACCACCATGAAGGAGTTACGGCAATTGCTGCTGTTAGAACAGTTTTTCAATAGCCTGTCCCCAGAGGCACAGGAATGGGTGAGAGATAGAAAACCCCTCCCCCTAACAGAAGCTGCAAGACTAGCAGACCAGCACTATGACGCCAGGAGGCATCACAGTAACCTCAACCGAGGGTACTCTCGACCCACCGCTCAACCTCATACAGCTACCGCTACTGCACCTACAGCAAACCCATTCCGGCCAACCTCCCCACCCCACCATCCAGGTATAATGGCAGAGTGCATATACAGTTGCATACGTGCAAACAATGGGGCCACATGGCGAGAGAGTGTACCCAGAACCGGAGCCGCAAGCATGGAGCCAGGTATAGCAGAATCCAGCACCAAGAGCAGCCACCCACCACTACCAAGCGGAGCCAGCAACCCAGGAGATACTTTTTAATCAGACCGAAGAGCCCCTACACGATGTGATGTCGGTACAAGCCACAGGCAACACCATCGCCAGCTAGTAACCCTGGAAGGGAAAGAGGTCCAAGGGCTCCGGAATTCGGGAGCCACTCTGACTCTGTTAGCCCCTCATTTGGTTCCAGGCTCCGCACACACCGGCGGATCTGTAGCAGTGCGAGCGGTATACAGATTACCCACTGCAAAAGTACATTTGAATTGGGGTGTTGGGGAGGGCATGGTAGAGGTGGGCCTGATGCAGAAACTGCCAGCGAATGTCGTATTGGGAAACGACCTGGGTCGAATGACTTCCGCCTTTATTCCTCAAGCTCTACTCCAAGAGGCTCACCCAGTAACCACCAGGCAACAGGCTGGCACCACGGCTCCAGCAACGCACTCTGAGGCTCAGGTAAAAGACAGGGACCCTCTTACGACCCGTGTTACCTGGGATAACCCGACTGAATTTGAGGCTGAGGTTCAGATAGACCCCACGTTAAAAGTATACAGGGATAGGGTGATCTCCGACCAGGCCGGATTAAAGGGAGAACGGTATACCTGGGAAAAGGGGTTACTGTACCGCATTTCTGAAAGGGTAGTGGGGGGGATCTGTGAATGTGACTACTAGACAGCTAGTGGTCCCCCAGAAATATAGACAGGAACTTCTTTGGATCGCTCACGACATCCCCTTCTCTGGGCATCTGGGGATGACTTGCACCCGATACCGCTTGACCCACGCCTTTATCTGGCCGGGTATATCCAAGGACGTGCGGCAGTACTGCCAGACATGTGACATCTGTCAGCGAGTAGGCAAGAGGGGTGACCGCCACAAGGCCAAATTATGCCCACTGCCCACCATAGACTAACCATTTAGTAGAGTGGCCGTAGATATACTAGGGCCCTTACCAAAACCCAGTCCCTCCGGCAAGAGATATATCTTGACCATAGTAGACTACGCCACCCGGTACCCCGAAGCAGTAGCCCCTGGGCATCGCTGGTAGTGCTGGTACCCAAGAAGGACGGCACAACTCGCTTTTGTGTAGACTACTGGAGGCTAAATGACAAAACAGTGTCTGATGCCTACCCGATGCCCCGGATAGACGAGCTGCTAGACAAAATGGCACAAGGCCAGTACCTTACTACAATAGATTTATGCAAAGGGTACTGGCAGATTCCACTAGCCGAGGATGCCATCCCCAAGTCGGCGTTTGTCACCCCGTTTGGCTTGTATCAGTTTCGCGTCATGCCATTCGGGATGAAAAACGCTCCGGCTACCTTTCAACGGATGGTGGATCGGGTACTGGATGGGTTTCTGGAGTGTGCATGTGCATACCTGGATGATATCGCCATCTATAGCCAGACCTGGTCAGACCACCTGCGACATATTGGAGCAGTCATTGACCGTATCGGAGAGGCAGGGTTGACGCTAAAGCCCAGCAAGTGTCACATAGGGATGGCAGAGGTACAGTACCAGGGGCACCGGGTAGGGAGTGGACAGCAAAAGCCTGAACCAGCAAAAATTGAAGCAGTAGCTAAGTGGCCTATCCCCCGGACAAAAACCCAAGTACTACCGAAAATTCGTACCCAATTATAGTGCCCTGGCCAAACCCCTGACTGACTTGACCCGCAAAAAACCTTCCTTGACAGGTCATCTGGGCCCAAGGGTGTGATCAGGCGTTCCAACAACTCAAGACTGCTTTAACCAATGCACCTGTACTTGCTGCTCCTGATCCAACTAAACGATTTCTTGTCCACACAGATGCTTCAATGTTTGGATTAGGAGCAGTGCTGAGCCAAGTTGGGGCAGATGGCGGAGAACATCCCGTAGCTTACTTAAGCAGAAAGTTATTACCCCGGCGAGTGAGCTACGCCGCCATTGAGAAAGAATGCCTGGCCGTGGTGTGGGCCCTCAAAAAGTTGCAGCCTTATTTATATGGACAACCTTTTTCTCTACTCACAGATCACAGCCCGTTGGTGTGGCTGAACCGTGTGGCAGGGGACAATGCCAGCCTTTTGACTTCACTATTCATTACCGCCCAGGAAAGCAAAACGGTAACGCCGTCGGGTTATCTAGACAGACTGACCTTGAGAAGTGATCTGTGAGTACTCCTCCGGACATCCCCAAGCCGATCCGTTGGGCTCAGACTGTGTATGCCGGCTTGGTTCTGAGGGAGCATTGTGTCAAACCTAGCCACTTTAGGTCATATTGCAGAACATTTAAAGGTTGTCTGAAATAGCTGTGTTAACCTGGTGTAAAATGTATTTGTGTGTTTTAGAATAGAGAGCATGCATAGGCTAACAGCCGTGAATAAAATTGTCAGTTGACTCCTGGAGCCGTGAATAAAATTGTCAGTTGACTCCCTGAACTGTGTTTCGTCCGGTTACTGGGGTATTTGGGATATTGCCTTCTTTTCCAGCGCTTTACTTTGGATTACCTTCTATACCAGCGGAGATCTTGGGATTTAATATTGCAGCTCCGCTACAGAAACTATGAGGAAGAGGCATGGAGGATAGCAACATCCAAGTATCTCCAAAGAATCAGATAGGTCCTGAAGTCCCAGCTCAATGGCAAGAACAAGATCCAAGCAATCAACACCTATGCCTTGATATGCCCATCAGATACCCTACTAGAATAAAAACCTATCCAAGAGAAGTACTGCACCCAGAAACTGTACACCAGCTAGAAGAAAGGAGGTTGGTTCCTGATGAGTATCAAGGCCACAGTCCTGGATTAAACACAGAGCATCCACAAGTACCTTACGAAGATGGTCTGCTAATGGAATGCCTGAGACAACAACAGATAGAGGATGCAGGAAAAAGAGGAGGTTCCATGGCAAGAAAAACCTCTCCATGGGGTGTACCACCAGCAGATAGTGGATGTGGCTCACATGACAAAATCCTACCAGTGGTTGGAAAAGGCAAGACTGAAAGACAGCAATGAGGCACTAAACCTAGCGGCACAGGAACAGGCACTCCACACCAGATCAATAAAAGTTAGAGTCTACCACACCAGACAAGACCCAAGGTGCAGACTGTGCAAAGAGGCCTCTGAGGCAGTCCACCTAGTACCCGAATGCAAGATGTTAGTAGGGACAGGATACACAACCAAGTTGCTGGGATTGTGTACCGAAACATCTGCACAGAAGCTGGATTGGACCTGCCTTAGTCCAGATGGGAGATACCACAAATGGTAGTTGAGAATGACAGGGCTAAGATTCTGTGGGACTTCAAGATCCAGCCAGACAAGCAAGTATATATATGGGGATCTTATTTAAAAAGTAATAGAGTGTTGACATACACTTTTCATGTAAATGGGGAGCATCTAGCATTTATAGGTGATGGAGGAAGTGAAAATTAAATGTTTCCTAATTTTTACCCATTTGGGGAAAAAATAGATCCAGTGGTTATTTGCAAACAGTTCCTTTTCTAAAAAAAAAATGAGAAAGGAACAGGGACCTCCATGCATCTTTTTGATGCAAGAACTGCGGTTTTATTAAACTGCAGTTCCTACAATTGTAAATGAAATTTAACTAAATGGAAAGGTGTTAAGGAGCTGTCAGTTAAAATGTATCCCATTTAATCTGAACTATAAAATAACTGATTTTTACCAGTCATATGTTGTGCTTTTTGGACATGCCCCCAATAATGGGTGGTCTATGTGCTGAGCTCCAGCACCCTGTAACTGGCTCTTTCTCCCCTTTTGCTAGTTCTGTGAAGTGATATCAGTGAACTGGCTTCGACACCTCTGCGGGAATGTGGTTCGGGTCATGCTGGATTATATGGATCAGGTACAGTTTTGCTGTAAACTTAGAGAGGTGCTTCTGGATCATGAACTTTGGCTGGAAATCAACAGCATAGCCAGTAAGTGAGACATACTATTTTGATGTTGGCTTGTATTACTAGAAATTCAGGTTTGTTTGTTTTTTAGACAGAAATAAATTAAGCAGCTTAATAGATATCATTAAATATATCACTAGAACGTGTCAAGCTGCCTATTAATATATTTGGTACAGACCAGGAATAAAGCATTTATACTAGGGTCCTGCTAGCTACATACTCTGTTATACATAAAGCAGCATTTTGACACAACGTTTTGGTTGCCATCAGTGGAGTACACACGATCCATGGGGCCCCGGTGCGAAAATTGATCCCCCTCCCCCCGCGCGGGCTGGGACCGCAACACATGGTGCTGGGCACCTGGTCGCAGGGCTGTGACTGCAGTATGTACGCCACTACATGCTGATACATACACAAAGCTCAATGAAGTGGTCTGGGTGCCAGGTCCCTCTAGTTTTAACCCTGCAGCTGAAAACATTGCAGTTTCAGAGAAACTGCTATGTTTCCCTGAGGGTTAATCCAGCCTCTAGTAGCTGTCTCACTGACAGCCTCTAGAGGTGCTCCCGTGAAAATCACAGCGAGAAGAAGCTGGACGTCCATAGGAAAGCAATGAGCAATGCTTTCCTATGGGCGGTTTGTATGCGCGTGCGGCTCTTGCCGCGCATGCGCTTTCGGAGCTGAGAGGCGGAGAGATTCCCAGCGCCAAGGGAGCCTGGCGCTGGAGAAAGGTAAGTGCTGAAGGAGTTTTAACCAACACACACTCTCACGAACAGACATACATACACACTCACTTACAAAACATACACTCACTGACAAACACACGCTCGGTAACAGACACACACAGTAACACACTCACTGACACACACACACTGACCCTCACTCACTAGCAGACACACACAAACTAACACACACACAAACTGACACTAGCAGACACACTCAATAACAGACACACACAAACACACAGCTAACACACTTAGTAACAGACACACACGCTGATACACAAAAATTAACACACTAACACATATACACACTTTTTTTTTTTTTTTTTTAATCCCCCAGCCTCCCTACCTTTGGGAGTGCTGAGGGGATTCCTTGAGGTCCAGTGGGGCTGCCCGGCGGCTGGTCCTGCAGGCGGCGAGGGAGCAGTGATCCTCCTGTTGGGAGGGAGCTGGGCAGAGAGCGCTCAGTGATGAATGCTCCCTCACGCACCCGCCATGTAACGCCACTGGCAGCCTTGGGGGGCCCTGAGGTGGCCAGCTCCTGGGCCCCCCAGGAGAAGAGGCTGGCAAACTGGCGTACAAACCCGGTCGCAGGGAGGCCGGGCCCCGTCGCAGCTGTGACCTCTGCGACCGCGGTATGTACGCCAGTGGTTGCCATGGTGATTGGTTTACCTTTAGAAGATAGGAGTCAGTTTGGCTGGAAAGGCACGTTCTGAAACCTTAGCCGCTGTTGAGGCAGAATTGTAGGTTAAATTGAACAGGAAAAAACAAAAACAAAACTTAAAACAGAGTTTATGTGATATACATTACATAGTCACCAACATTTTCAGTTTTACTGTGTTGTGTGATTGTTTAGTACAATTATTGCAAGCCTTCCTTTTTAAAGCCATCTGTTAAAAGGCTTTAAACACCCCACCCAGATAAATGTATTGTTAATATGGATGTTTTCCCCTCTTCTTAAAGCAACACTCCAAGCACCATAATGACTACAGCCTGATCTAGTGGGAAGCTGGAGGTCTCTATAGAATAAAGCATGGCCAATGCAGCAGGACAATGCTCGATGATTGAGAGATACTTAGCCAGTGAGTGGAGTGCTGCATGGCCCTGTTTCACTCTATGGATCAAACTGGATTCTCCTGAAGGAGAAAACCAAAAGCAAGGACTGCAGCTGTGGTCACCTTGGTTAGTTGTTAAATGGTTTTACGACTTACCTTAGGACAGCTCAAGATTAGTCGTGTCGCTATCAGCAATACAGTAGGCAGTAGAAGGTATAGTGCTTGGAGAGTTCCCTTGTATTTCCCTTAACATGTCCATCCATACCTGTGGAATCGCGATCAGCCAACCAAATTTATTAGGACACAAAATAAGGCTATTAATATTCTAGTGAAGATTTGACTGTTTATGGTCTCTAGGAGCATTTGGGGTGAAAGTGGAAGCTTTGTCTGCTGAACTGACCTGTACCCAATTGTACTTCAGCATCCATTTTTAAAAGGAAAAGAAGATTTATGGCTATTTGAATGCATGTATGCTGAAGTCTTTTGCACCAAGCATGCACAGGAGTGTATGGTGACTTTATTTGGAATGCAGAGCATCCCCTGTAGTCTAACTGCTGGTCTCGTTCTAAAGTGTAGCATCACATTCTTGAAATTACTTCTACAACCAGAACCAAAACTAATTAAAATGGTGGAACAGGAGGAAATGATGTACATGCCATCCAGTTATGTTGGCTGGTAGCACATGCATCCAGCGGGTATAATGGAAAAGAAAACGGCAAACATGCTACTTGAATTTTACTTAGCCCCTAGAATTAGCCTGTCACATGTGCTGTCCACAAGGGACCACCAAACTGACGAGCCTGGCAGAGGAACAGGGAAGTACTGGGGAGCTCTTGTATTTAACAACTTATATAGGTTATTGGGGTTGGAATACAGTTGTAATTAAAATTATTCAACCCCCATTGAAAATCAGTTTTATTGTCAAAATGTAGACTTTCAGCTGTTTGCAATTAAATCAAACAAAAGCAATTGAAATAGCCCAACACAACTGATGCTTTTGGTGGTTTCACCAAATTCAACTGAAAATGCAACTTACAATGACTTCTCCAGTCTCAAAATAATTCAGCTTCATGAGCAATTGCCTCAAGATCGGTAATTTTCTTGGGTTTGCATGCTGCAACTGCCTTCTTCAAATCCAACCAGAGATTTTCTATGGGGTTCAGGTGACTGAACAGGGCCGGCCAGCCTTAGGCGCCCCTGTGTAAAACGTTTTCACGGCGCTCAGTTACAAGCAGACACACACACGCTCAGTTACAGGCAGACAGTCACAGAACCAAACACACAGTCAAAAGCAGACAGTCACACATACTTCATTACAAGCAGACAGTCATACACACTCTGTTACAGGCATGCAGACACTCACGCACGCTGATAGGCACACACTCAGTTAAAGGCAGATAGTCACACATACAGGCACAGGCACACACAATTAGAGTCACTCACACACACACACACAGGCAGACAGTCACAGACACACAGGCAGTCACACAGACACAGTCTCACACACCCACACACAAGCAGTCAGACAGTCAAACACACACACACACAGACTTACCTCTTTCCATTATGGCGGGAAGGGGGAGTGGATGCAGTTGACTGTTGGTGAAGCAGGGACTCCTTCCTTCTTCCCTCTTTCTGTGCAGCAGTTACCAGGGGCCTCGGGTAGTTATAAGTCCCGCCTCCACCTCGCAATAAGCCCCGCTCTCGCTACCTCAATTTTTTATAGACCCGGGTGGAGAATAATGAATGCTCCCCTGACACCAGCCATGTGCGAACTGTGTCGGCCACATGGCACCCCCTGGTCCATGGCGCACTGTGCGGCCGCACAGCTCTCACACCCCTAAGGCCGGCCCTGACTGTGAATGGCCACTGTGAAATTTTTCAGGACCGCAACAAAGCCTTGGTGGAATTTGATGTGTGCTTGGTATCATTGTCTTGTTGAAAGGTCCAATAATGTCCAAGCTTCAGCTTCCTCACAGACAGCATGACTGTGACGGACCGCTGGCACTCCGACTGAGTACCTCCGCCAATCGATGCTCCTAGCGCTTGCCGAGGATTCAGAGCACTCCAACCGACACCATCAGCGCCGCGGTCTCGCCGTCTCTCACCCACCCTGGATCCACGACCAGGATCCAGCTCCCAGTGGGTGAACCTCTCCTAAATCCAGAGAGTGTAGCAGGAACAAATCAAGCTCTTACAAGAGCTTACTCTGGGGAGTAAGTGATTATAGCAATCCCCAGAGTGTAGGTATCCCTTCCCCCAAGCATGAGCCAAGGCTTCAAGAAAAGTGCAAGTAGGTCTCGTTTATTGAGAGCTACCTACCCGATATTTATGCAAGTGTCCACCAGGTGGACACTTCCCTAGGGGACCTGATGGAACAATGGGAGACATATTGGATATTAGCCAATCACAGACAATACAAACAAAACACTCCCACAGTGACATCATTCCTCTCTATCCTGGAGATAATTGGGAAGTAATCAAATTATCTCCCAGGACAGAGGCAAGACTCCATTAACCACATGGTTACAAAAAGACAAAATTACACAGTGTTACAATTACTACATAAAACATATACATGCAACATATCCCCAGATAGCTTAGATCTGAGCGCACATTATTACTGAATGGCGCTCAGATCACATACATACAGTTCAATCGCCATGGAGCCAAAGTCTTTTGTTACAGCTATCTGGGGTAGCACTACTCACATACTGAAAGTCCCGAACACCCCCACAGAAATACACAAATAAACCTTATTGCAGGGTAAAATACAGCTATCAGCATGGGGGCCATAGTTGGAAGGCAGGAGGCTAGCCAGTAGTCCCCTCCAGGCACAAGTGGCGAAGGGCACTTCGTCACAATGATGTTTTCTCCTAGGATTTCCGGATACTTTAATGAATCCATCTTGCCTTCTACATGCTGCAGGTTTCCAGAGCCAGAGGATGCAAAGTAGTCCCAGAGCATCACTGAGCCAGCACCAGGCTTAACTCCAGCACCATGCTTAACTGTAGGGAGAGTTTTCTTCTCAGCATAAGCTTAATTCTTCTTCCTCCAGACATACTGTTGATCCATTGGTCCATAAAATTCCAGTTTTGTTTAATTGCTCCACAGAACAGAACCCCAAAACGTCTGTGGCTTATTTACATGATTTTGAGCATATTGAAGCTGACTTTTTTTGTGCGTTGGGTCAGTAGTGGTGTACAACTTGGCATGGAAACCTTTTGCGTTTAGTACAGGTCTTACTGTGCTCACTAAAACCTCTGTGCCTGTTCCCACCAAGTCTTGATGCATGTCTTTTGCAGTTACTCAAGGTTTTTTTTACAACCTGCCTTCTCAGCAATCTGGTTGCAGCCATTGACAGCTTCCATTTTCTGCCCCGTCCAGGTAGTGCAACCACTGTTCGATCACCTTTGAGCTTGTCAACAATGCTTTGAATGGTGTCTCTAGGAACATTCAGTGCCTACACTCTTTCTGTATCCTGTTCCTGGTTTGTGAAGGGCAATGAAATAGTCTCTTCAATTTGTGAAACATTCTTTTGACTAAGCCATATTTCCAACAGTCTAGCAGTCAAATGTGACATTCCGCAAACCTTTAGCACAGGCAACCTTTGGCACTCCAGATGTTTTGGACTACACCTTCCATGATGCTTTGCCAGCATTATGCGTGTAAGAGCATTATGGGGGATGTAGTCCAAAACATCAGAAGTGCCGAAGGTTGCCTATCCCTGCCTTAGCCAGTTCAGGTATTTAAAGTGTTCCAGATCAAGCACACCTGGTGCAGCTAACAAAGTCCTTGATTAGTTGCATCAGGTGTGCTTGAGACAACACATTTTGCATATTTTTCCTGTTGTGAGGCATTCCATTCAAGGGGTTGAATAATTTTGAGACTGGAGAAGTCATTTTAAGTAGCATTTTCAGTTGAATTTGGAGAAAGCACTTGAAACATTCATTGTGTTGAGCTATTCCAATTGCTTTTGTTTGATTTGTTCATTGCAAACAGCTGAAAGTCTGTATATTTTGACAATGAACCTGATTTTCAATGGGGGTTGAATAATTTTGATTAAAATTAGAAGGTGTTAAATACAAGCTAAAAGAAAAGTATTTAACGTCTGACCATTTATCTAGCCATTTGTGAATACTGCTGCCCTGCATATGGAAAATGCAGGTAATTAAGCAAAAATCTATTAAATACATAAACTTTTTCATGGAGTCTGGAGTGGGCCATTAAAAGAATTTGAAAGTTATTATATAATGACCTCTCCGGCTCCATCTCCAGACTTCAAATCCACTCAACCTGATAGATAAATAACTTCTTACCTGCAATTCTGTTGGCACGGTATGTCACAGTTTCGATAGCCATGCTCGTTGAGGTTGCTTTTGGTTTCTGCAAATAACTAGATGTCACCAGGAAACGGATAAGGGAGCATCACATCAGAAGATATGACTGCTACTGTTGGTTTTGTTTTGATTCCAGAAATCCTGTGCTAATTCTGATTTTCTCTGGATGCAAACTATATTTTTGAAAATGTTACATTCAGGATTAAACCATTCTTTTCTGATGCAGTTGCTTGTGTTCCTCCTAGCTAACCCTCGTCCTCTGAAACATCTCTGCCGCTTGAAGATTCGGAAGTGCATGGGCCGCCTACACCTTCGCTGTCCTGTTTTTATGTCATTCCTCCCACTACCTGATCGCTTGAAAGATTACATTCTCTACAAGGAATATGACTTATTTGGCCAAGGCGTCTTTACTCACAGCTGGTAAACCTGCAATTGTCCCACCCACAGAATTAAATCTCCCAGTTCTTCAGCCTCGACATAAAATGTAGGTTACTGGTTTGCTTTTTTTATTAGAATACTATCATCTATATTATCTCATCTGGCTTGACGCCTGACTAGTTTAACAATAGCTATTTTTACTAAATTGCAAGCTTTGCTGCCAAGGACAATACACAGGGTGAAAGCACGGTTTATCAAAACTCAAGAGGTATGAATGAGATCTGTTAACTGTGGCACATCATGATTATGTGGTGATCTGATCTCATTCCATCTTCTGCCCATCGAATGCTTTGATATGTCCCCATGTATAAGCTTCTGCTGATTTGCCATTTGGGGGAGGAAGGGATCTTTTTCAAATATAATGGGCATATGTACAGTTTTTTGTAATTCTGTAATTCAGCAGGAGTTCAGATTTCTGTACATTTTGTCAATAAAATGTTTTTATTGGTTCTTTGGTTTTATAAGTGATTTTTCTAATGGTGCGACTAGGAATAGAGATGTCAGTATGAAATATGGATATTGGATGACTGAATGTGATCATAATGAAAACAATGTGCAGTGTTGACATTGTGAAGTTAGGTGTAATACTAAAGTGTGAATTTTAAAATTGTAATCCTAAAAAAACAACTGAAAGTTGTCTTGGTTACATCTTTGCATTCCACCTAAGTATGAAGAGAAAAGATCCAGGCTCACTCAGCCTCCTCATAACCCTCTGGGACAGAGCCCGCCTTGGCCTCAGCCAACTCACCTAGCCTGGAAGAACACAGAAAAACGCGAGTGCCTGCTCTCCTGCTGAAGGCTGGCAGAGAACTGGGGTTTTGCGAATTGTTGGCCAATTTATACCTAAGGGAGGAAGAGTATTGGGACGAACCTAACTTAACATTGTAGGTGTATTTCTGCCTTTTCCTGTCCAGACTAGAGGATATCCTATTTGTTAGGCACTGCATCTGCTCTACAGGGAAAATTATGGTTAGAATCACTCGGCAAGGTACTATCTAAGGAATATAATGAAGACTAGTGATACACCGAACGGTTCGCCGGTGAACAGTTCCTGGCGAACATAGCGTGTTCGCGTCCGCCGCGGACGGCGAACGCATGCGCGGTTCGATCCGCCCCCCTATTCGTCATCATTGAGTAAACTTTGACCCTGTACCTCACAGTCAGCAGACACATTCCAGCCAATTAGCAGCACACCCTCCCTAGCAGACCCTCCCACCTACTGGAAGGCATCCATTTTACATTCATTCTCAAGCTGCATGCTTAGTGAGAGGAGGGAAAGTGTAGCTGCTGTTGATTAGATAGGGAAATGCATAGCTAGGTTAGGGTTGGGTATGCTTTTTTTTTTTTTTCTGTGTAATGTAATTGCAGTTAGTTGTCTGCCACTGCTGCCAGCTTCTCTGTCAGGCTCACAGGGAATACTGTGCCCATTTGCCCAGTCAGTGCCACCACTCATATCTGGTGTCACAATAGCTTGCATTTAAAAACAAAAAACTTTTTTCACTGTTATAGATTGAATAGCAGTTAGTTGTCTGCCACTGCTGCCAGCTTCTGTGTCAGGCTCACAGTGGATACTGTGCCCATTTGCCCAGTCAGTGCCACCACTCACTCACTGGTGTCACAATAGCTTGCATTTAAAAACAAAAAACTTTTTTCACTGTTATAGATTGAATAGCAGTCAGTGTCCTTAAAGTGGGTGTGTTAAGTTCACAGTGGATACGGTGCCCAGTGCCACCACTCACTGGTGTCACAATAGCTTGCATTTAAAAACAAAAAACTTTTTTCACTGTTATAGATTGAATAGCAGTCAGTGTCCTTAAAGCGGGTGTGTTACACTAACAGTGGATACGGTGCCCAGTGCCACCACTTATATCTGGTGTCACAATAGCTTGGATTTAAAAAAACAAAAACTTTTTCACTGTT
>OW240919.1:136152305-136227457 GCA_933207985.1 Pelobates cultripes
AGTGTCCAGTCAAGCAGGAAGTCAATGGGCATGGTAAAAGGGTGTGCCACTGACACAAATCACGTAACCTGCCAAAAGGGGCAAACATGCCCAAAAAGAGGACATGTCTGCTCAAAGAATTAGAAGGCCAGCCTGGTATGAATGCATGTCAGGCTGCCTGCCAATCATGCAGCTGGCCAACTAAGGGCATACTATGCAGACAGCACCCTGAGTTTGGCATAAATGCATCTAATGATGCGCTCACTCAACGCTTTCTAAGGACTGTCCCCTAGCACTCGCTGGTCCACTTGTCTCCTTACCTTCTTACTAGCAGGCAGAAGCTCCTGGTATATAGTCTGGGACAGATAAAAGCTGTATGTAGTGAGTGTAGAAGAAAGGGAACATGCCACAGTGTTAGAGAGACCAAAGTCAGCATTACCTTAAAGGATCACTATAGGGTCAGGAACACAAACATGAATTCATGACCCTATAGTGTTAACACCACCATCTAGCCCCCTGATGCCTCCATAAATATAGCAAAATCTTGCTGTATTCAAGCCTGAAGCTGTAACTCTGAATGCTGTTAGACTCAGAAAAACAAGCAGTCTGCTGACATCATTAGAAGTGGTGGCCTAATCCAATCACAGTGCTTCCCCATAGGATTGGCTGAGACTGACAAAGAGGCAGATCAGGGGCAGAGCCAGCATGATTCAAACACAGCCATGGCCAATCAGCATCTCCTCATAGAGATGTATTGAATCAATGAATCTCTATGAGGAAAGTTCAGTGTCTGCATGCAGAGGGAGGAGACACTGAATGTTTGGATGCATTTTAGGCTGCCATGACCCAGGAAGGATCTGTAACAGCCATCTAAGGAGTGGCCAGTGTAGTTATCACTAGGCTGTAATGTAAAGACTGCATTTTCTCTGAAAAGACAGTGTTTACAGCAAAAAGCCTGACGGTAATGATTCTACTCAGCAGAACAAATTCAATAAGCTGTAGTTGTTCTGGTGACTCTAGTGTCCCTTTAACTATATTCATTGTCAGCCAGTCCACACAAGTTTTGTTCCCATACATCCCTCTTAAGTTTCCATACTTAAGTAAAAGTATGTGAAAAGTAGTTAGGGTTGCCACCTTTCTTGGAAAAACATACCGGCCTTGCTAATTTGCATAATTAAATATGTATGGGTGACATGATGTAAATCACAAGGAGTGACATAAGAGAAAATGCTGTAAAATCACCAAAAAACTACTTAGTTTGATTCTGCTGTATAGATGGATTCCTCCCAGTGGCCCCATGTCTCCCAGTGCCCCCATGTGTCAATTACTCCAGGTCTCAGTGTTCCTATTTATCAGTGTCTCAGTGCCCCATGTCTCCCAGTGTCCCCTAGTGTTGTGTCCCCAGGTCTCCCAGTGATCCTATGTATCACAGTGTCTCAATGCCCCATGTCTCCCTGTGTCCCCATGTATCCCAGGGTCCCCATGTCACTAGGAAGACGGGAAGACCTGGGGACATGGGGAGACCTAGGGACACGGAGACACCAGTGACACTGGGAGACTAGGGGACTCTGGCTGGGACGCATGGGGACACTGGGAAAATAGGGGACACTTGAAGACATGGGGACACAGACACTAGAGACACTGCCTCGGGGACTTGGGGACATTGAGACATGGGGGCACTGGGAGACATGGGGACAAGGACACCAGGGACACTAGCTTGGGGACATTGAGACACTGGGAGACATGGAGGCACTAAGAGACATGGGGACAGTGAGACACTGGGAGACTAGGGGGCACTGAGACACCAGGGACACTGGCTGGGAGACATGGGGACACTGGGAGACATGGGGACACTGTGTCCCCATGTGTCTGTGTCATAATGTCTCCCAATGTCCCTTAGTGTCTCAGGCTGTCTCTGCAGGGTGGGAGTTGCTGTCTGGACTCTCTGTAGCTGCACCCCTGCATATCAGTGAGTATAGATAGGCAGGGAGGGATATGCTGGAACTTCCTATCCCTGCCTGTCTCCACACACAGTGACCCCTACTGGCCAGTGCTGGTATTGCATAGTAATTGCATTTGTATTGCCAGTATCACCGTAATATTGGCACCAGCCAGGCAGCCTCAGATACTGGCTGTGCCAATAAAATAAAAGCCAGGTGGAATCCCTAAGAGTAGTGTGTGTAGTAGTGTTTTTTAATAAATCAATGGGCCTATTCCATGGGCCTGGGCCTGGGCCTGGGCCTGGGCCTGGAGCTGCAGCTCCATCAGCCCCTATGTTAATCCGGCCCTGAGTGTTGGGGCAAGGGTCCATCTGACCACTGATACCTGGTCTGCAAAGCAGTGGGTACTTTATAAATGGCTCCACCTGCCACCCGTACAGCAACACAGTCTCCAGTTAGGAGGACTGACCAAGCATCTTCTTCCATCTCCCTGTTACAGAAATCACTGCCATATACACGTCCACTGATAGGAGACGCGGAAGGTATTAAACTGATCAGAACAGTAATAAACACACCACTCCTATCTGGTGGCAGAAATGTTACCGAATTACAACAAGTATGAAAGGATGCAGCATTTGCAAAATAAATTAAAAAGTATGCTTTACAGGGAGATGGAAGAAGATGCGTATAAGGGTGATGTCACAGCACAACGGGAATCTAACAGGGGGAGAGGTGGAAGTCATCCTCCTCCTCCCACGACCACGCCGGCAAGGACAGGACGCTTTAAAGACGCTTTTAAATTTGAAGTAAGAGGACCGACCAAGCATCTTCTTCCATTTCCCTGTTACAGAAATCACTGCCATATACACGTCCACTGATAGGAGACGCGGAAGGTATTAAACTGATCAGAACAATACTAAACACACCACTCCTTTTTTTTGGTGAGGCTTTACAGGACAGAGTGCTTCTCCACGGGACATGTTAACTCACGGGCAGCTGGCTCATCAAGGAACCAGAGCAGCTTTCCATGTACAGGTAAGACACGTGCAGCCGGTAAGGGTTCAGGCTCTTCTTCCTGGAGGATACGCTGCAAGCCTGTTGAACGAGGTGACCTTGCTCGGGTCCCAGGTGTACGGTTCCTAAAATGGCTGCCATATACACGTCCACTGATAGGAGACGCGGAAGGCATTAAACTGATCAGAACAATACTAAAACACACCACTCCTATCTGGTGGCACATTAGCTTGACCGGGCAGAGCCCCAAATTTTAAGTAAGAGGACCGACCAAGCATCTTCTTCCATCTCCCTGTTACAGAAATCACTGCCATATCCATACAAATTGTACAGAATGTCCAGGATAGTTTTCCAGGGACAAATGTTGTCGCCTGTTGAACGAGGTGACTTTGCTTGGGTCCCAGGTGTACGGTTCCTAAAATGGCTGCCATATACACATCCACTGATAGGAGACGCGAAAGGTATTAAACTGATCAGAACAATACTAAACACACCACAAATAAGGTTTCTCTCCTGTATGGCTCCTCAAATGATGCTTAAGATTAGAAGCGGCTGAAAAGCATTTCTCACACTCAGAACAAAAATATATATTTTTAACATTCTCTCCACTTTGAACGAAATGACGTTTGGGAAGAGATTAACATAATTAAACACAGGCAGTAAAAATACAGTTTTTAGCCATACACTGTAACTTTAAAACTACACATCCCATCTTCATAACAATTACATATTTGGAATCAGCACACTTAAAACATAAACATAACCAAAAATCTGCCAAATCCATCCAGGGGTTAAAAAGTTAGCTGGAGGTCCCTTTATGACCGACCGCAAGCACATTTTCCTGCCCAAAACAGTTCCATAGATTTGGGCTGTGAGGTCAGTCTATTTCAGGCTGAAAAAAAGACTAAGTCCCATCGCCGAATGGGACTTAGTCTCTGCAGCTGTAAAACCGGTAGGGGAGAAGGTAGAGCTCAGCGGTGTTCGCGGAAATGTGTAGCCGATTTTAGTTCCATGAATTTGGCTACACATACCGCTGACCTCGTCGAATGATCAAAGATGGCCGCCGCCACGTGTTCGGCAAACGAACAAAGACCTCCCAGCATTGTCAATTAAACTGCGGTTAACCGCAGCTTCTGGGAGGTAAATTGCCTGCACACTTCCACTTCTGGGTGGTCTGCCTGACAGACTTGCACTCATGCAAAATTTGATAACCACCCTCCAGTTTCTTACCTTTTTCTGGAGGGTGGCTTCCCTGGGGTCCAGTGGGGTGGCTGGGTGGCAGGGGTTCAGTAAGCCCCATTTACTGAACCAAGTGGGAAATAGCCAGGCAGGCACAAAGGGTTTGCACCAGGTCTGGGGACACAGGGGACACCGTCTTAAAGGGGCAGTGTCCCCAACAAGTCTGGGGGCACGGCCTTAAAGGGGCAGTGTCCCAATCTTCCTGATGTCCCAAAAAAGGTGTTTAAAGGGCCAGCACCAGTCACATAAAGAGTCCATAAGCTCCAATATGCCCACTGACAGTCTTAAAGGGCCATACACACATTTTCACAATCTCCCAGGGGCCATAGTCATGCGGGAGGAGGCTGGCAAATAGGCTTCTCCACAACCCAGGGAAGCAGGGTAATTTGCCATTTAAAGGGCCAGTTACAAATAGCAGTAACTGATTGACACAAGGTGTCAATCCATATCTGCCAAGTGACCTGATGTAGGGGGAACAGTCCCTATTCTGCTCTGTGTCAGTGTGTATCATGGTCTCTGAGGACAGGTGTCAATCCATATCTGCCAAGTGACCCTATGTAGGAGGAACAGTCCCTATTCTGCTCTGTGTCAGTGTGTATCAGGGATCCCTAGTACAGGTGTCAATCCATATCTGCCAAGTGACCCTATGTAGGGGGACCAATCCCTATTCTGCTCTGTGTCCGTGTGCATCAGGGGCTCTGAGGACAGGTGTCAATCCATATGTCAAGGTGTCAATATGTCATATGTCAGGTGTCAATCCATATTCATTGTGATTTAGGAATGTTAGGTGATTTCTGCCCTTATGGATTAAAACCAGACTCTGCATCAACTGTGTAATTTTCCATGGGAGTTTTGCCATGGATCCCCCTCCGGCATGCCACAGTCCAGGTGTTAGTCCCCTTGAAACAACTTTTCCATCCCTATTGTGGCCAGAAAGAGTCCCTGTGTGTTTCAAAATTCGCCTGCCCATTGAAGTCTATGGCGGTTCGCCGGTTCGCGAACATTTGCGGAAGTTCGCGTTCCAAAAATTTCGTGTTCGCGACATCACTAATGAAGACCCTTTGAAGTTACTACAAAATATTAAAATAACCTCTGTTTTTAATATGGCACTACATCTGAAGCTTGCAGTCAGATCCATGGGCTTGACTACTGGAGTATGTACAGCCGTATGGCTCAGGTCCTGGGTTTGGAGATGCCCCTTTAAAATACTCACTTTGTGAATTACCTTTTCGAGCAAGAAAGATTGTTCGGTTCAGCTCTTGACAAGCAGACTGCTGATAGTAAAAAAGTCAAACGTAAACAGTCTTGGAATAGAAATTTGTTCTCCAACAGGAATCCTACGTTGAAGGAACCTTTTCAAAGACGATATTCCAGTTTCTCAACAAAATCCTTTGCTATTTCTTCAAATATAAATAATACGAAATCAGCATTTTTCTCCTCTGCTATAAAATGGGGATGCCAGGCTGGTTAGAGGAAGAGTAAGTCTTTTTCTAGAAATTTGGAAAAACACTACAGGGTTCTATATATTATAAAAAACAAAACAAAAAACTTATTAGGTGAGGATGAGGAAAACTTAATTTTATTTAGTCCATTCAGCTCTGATAGAATATGAACTCTGGAATACAGTATTGCCACTAAAAGAAAAGGCAGTGGTAAAGGTGCCTTCTTGAACAATGTCAAGTAAATTTACTCAAGGCTCATGTTAAAAAAATTTTTAAAAAAACAAAACACACAAACACACACACACACACACACACAAAAGAACCAACACATCGCCAGATGAAACATTTCGCAACATCTTAGATCTGAAATATGTGAACAGACTCTTAAAGAAGCAAAAGTTCAGAATGGAGTCCCTAGCATCATTTAATCAAAAAATTTGACTACATGGCATCTTTGGACTTAAAAGATGCATACCTACATATTTTCTCTTCAGAGTTCTACCCTTAGGACCTATGTAAATGTTCTTGGGGAGGAAGATAGCCAAAACACTATTAAGCCGCTCATCTCAGAAAACTGTGGATTTATATTATACCTTATCTAAATGATTAGCTTATTCTGTCAAGAACAGAAGAACAATGGCAAAAAGATTTAGATATCATAACATCTTTCATCATATACCATGGTTGGTTAAAACAATGACAAAAGACAGGCTTTGTTCTCAACAAGTCCATCTCATTAGTGGGTCTATTCATAGACTAAAAATACAGGAAAATGTGTGCTCTGTCTCAAAGAAAAGGCCATGAGCCTTCCAGAGCTCTTAACATCTTAAATTCCAGCAGGTTATTGTGCAAGAGCATATATGTAATGTCTCCAAAGTATTATTCTTCAAGTATAGAATTATTAATTTTATTAAAGGACACGGAGGCTCATATTATGCTTATCTCTTTCTTTATTATACCTCAGCAGCAAAGAGAAGGTATAAACATTCATAGAAAAAAGTTTTAACAGGTTCTCCAAGGGTTAACCCAACATCATACCCTTAACCAATAGGAACAGTCCCTCTATCTATAACTATTCATGTGACCTTTCCTCTTCCTCTTTCTTTGCTGCTGCCTCAGCTAAGTACCATCTAATTTTAGCTCTCCTCAGAGCACCCTTTTGAATTTATATTGTATTTGTTTGTTTCTGTGTCTTTAATATTTTTATGTGATAGGTTTGTGTGGGTTAATTAGCCGGTTCTTGGAGCCGGCGCCTGTCTGCCTTTAGGGCAGATAGACGTTTTCACTGGGGTTCCCTCCCCCCCCCCTGCGGCGGTTACCCCCTCCCACACCCTACCGGGTAGTTTATTACCCGTTCTTTGTTGCCCTCTGGGAGCCGCGGCGGCCGTTTCGCGGCGCGAGCGCTCTGAATCCAGAGCCCGCTCGCGCATGCGCTATAACGGCCGCTCGGCACTGCGGCCATTTACAGTAAGCCGGCCGGGTTTTGCCGCGCTTTTCTCTCCGCCCGCCCTGTACCAGAGGGCGGGCGTTCTCTGATTGGCCAGCTGCATTGGCTGGCAGCTTACCAGTGCTCCCTGGCGGCCATTCCAGGGGGAACACTTGGTAAGCTGACAGCCTTTGTTTGTGCCTGCATCCTCCACCTGCACTGTTCTCAGAGCCCACTGCCCACAGTTTGGTTTACTGTTAGCCCCTGCACAGGGTCACTAGGGGCATTTTTTCCTCTCACATATTGGTGCCAGTCTGGTACAAATTTCTTTGTGTCACTTGGTATCCCAGCCAGTTAGGTGTCACTGCTCCCACACCTTTTGCTACAACCTACCTGTCATGCAACACCTTAGGGACCTCGGGGTTGCCACCCCCACTGATAACAGTACAGACACCATTCATCACGTGCCACAGATACCACGTCCATGCTCGCCACTGCGAGAAGACGTGGCATCCATGGATCAGTTAAACTCGGAGGAGTTTCACTCACTCCTGGATGCAACCATGACCAAGTCGGTCACCCAAGCTATAGTCACGGCTATGGGGGCGATGTCTGAGACCCTGACACAATCCATTAGTAATGCCATACTGGCGTCTAACAGCCATACCAGCGGCCCCCGCCCCATGGCCCAGCCTGACAAACCTGTGCCCCCCAGCGGCCGTAAGGCTACGCAGAAGACCCACCATATGGGCAAACACACCTCCAAAAACAGCACGACGGACAGGATACGCCCTGTCACTACTGAGGACGTGGGGCCCCCACGCAAAAGAGCCACCCACCGGGCAAAAGCGGTGAGGACATGGAGATGGGCAAAAGCCCAGACAGAGACATCCGACTCTGGTTCGGACATAGAGGAGGTAATGAGTGAGTCCGAGGAACTCGGCTCGTTGGAATCAGGGAACTCTTCCCCTGAGCGCAGCCTGGCAGTCATACCAGCTAAGGGAAAAGCGCCCGCGGATGATTCCACCATCCTAGACCCCCAGGGCGAGCCCCTATTCAACCCTGACGACCTGCAGCACCCCAGGTCCACAGACTGGTTCCCAGCTGACCATGTGGCCCAATATATTGCGGCCAGAATAAGGAAGCCCCTGGATAAAACAACCAGGAATAAGTTAAGGGCAGAGTGCCCACGCCCAATGGTCCCTGATATGGCGTGCGCCACGCCGGAGGTGGACCCCAAGATTGCCCAGTTCCTGGGTAAGGCTGGCTGGAAAGCCAAAAAAGGGCTAGACTACTCCCTGCGCCACTGCCAGGATAAGGTGCTCGACTCCTTGGGCCCTAGCGCAAAGATCTTCGACTTGGTCGAAGAGACAATCTCAGGTGGCGCACCACTAGACCCCTTAGTGATCCGAGAGTGGGCACAACGCTCTATCTGCCTCATCGGCAACTCAAATGCCGCACTTAGTACTGAGAGGCGGAAGGCAATTCTCATGAAAATAGACCCCAAACTGGTCAACATGGCCATAACCGAGCCTGGACCCCAGGCAAAAGGCCTCCTTTTCGGAGATAATTTTGTAAAGGAGCTGGGCACCTACGTGAGCACATTTACAGCCCTGGATAAGGCACAAACAAACCTAAAACGGGTGTTCTCCCCGAAGGTTTTTGGAGGGGCTGGCAGGTACAGGGGCCGCCTGTCCAGCCGCCCACCACGGAGCTCCCACCGGGGCTACCGGGGCCCCACGACACCAAGAGTCCCACAGGCGGAGACCAGAACCCCCGCACCTTTCTTCCCGGTCAGGGGCAGATCATGGCAGCCCAGAGGTCACAGGGGTGCCACATACGGCCGACGACCTTATGGTAAGTGCTTTTCCTTTTCCCCTCTCTCATACCTCGCACGTAGGGGGCAGACTTTCCAAATTTATCGGGGCATGGCACAGACTCACGTCCGATGCCTGGATTCTCGACACAGTAGCGGGGTACCATATAGAATTCGTCACACACCCAATCCAATCCACAATGCCACGGCGGATGGTGTTCGCCCCTCAGGACAGGGAACTGGTGTCGAAAGAAATCATAGCTCTGGTGGAGAAGGGTGCGATCTATCAGGTCGCGCCCCACTCCCCAGGGTTCGTAAGCAATCTGTTCCTGGTCCCCAAGAAAGGCGGTGGGGTAAGACCGGTGATCAATCTTCGCCCACTCAATACATTTGTACGATACCACCACTTCAAAATGGAAGGGATTCATTGCCTGCGAGATCTTCTCAGGCTGGGGGATTGGATGGTAAAATTAGACCTCCAAGATGCATATCTCACCATCCCCATTGCAAAGGAGTGTCAGCATCTCCTACAATTCAGTTGGGACTCCCAGACCTGGAGGTTTCAGTGCCTTCCGTTTGGCCTATCGTCAGCACCATGGTGCTTTACAAAACTGCTGAAGCCAGTGGTTGCGCTTCTGCGCAGCAGGGGCGTCCGCATGATCATATATCTGGACGATATGCTGATCATGGCCCAAGACACCCTACTGCTACTACAACATTTAGATTGGACAGTAACTTTACTACAGAACCTGGGATTCCTAATCAATTGGGAGAAGTCGGTACTAACCCCCTCCCAGTCCTTAGAATTCCTAGGGTTCGAAATAGGGTCGGTCTTAGGGACCCTAAGCCTGCCACCCACAAAGATGAAAATCATCAAGAAGGAGATCCGCAGAACATTGGCTCAACCAACACTTACGGTCAGACAACTAGCCAGGATAATTGGACTCCTTTCCGCTTCCATACAAGCGATCTTCCCAGGGCCTTTACACTACAGGGCCCTACAGCGACTAAAAGCCGCACAACTGCGCTCAGGACACTCCTACTCAGACTCTGTGCCACTCGATCACACAGCCAAGGAGGAGCTCAGGTGGTGGCTGCAGCACATGGAAGCGTGGAACGGCAGAGCAATCTTCGGCAACAACCCATATTGCGTAATAGAATCAGATGCCAGCACACGGGGCTGGGGAGCGCGCTGTGGACATACCTCCACGGGCGGAAAATGGTCCCAAGCAGAAAGGACACTACATATCAACTGCCTGGATGACCAGTTGTCACCGCAGTTTACGCGGACAAGTTCTTACAAGTTCGGGATATGGGAAAGTTCGACACAACGGATGAAGTGTTCCAGTGTCTTCTCAAGTTATAATGATACAGCTTCGGCATGACCAAAGAAAGAGGAAGAGGAAAGGTCACATGAATAGTTATAGATAGAGGGACTGTTCCTATTGGTTAAGGGTATGATGTTGGGTTAACCCTTGGAGAACCTGTTAAAACTTTTTTCTATGAATGTTTATACCTTCTCTTTGCTGCTGAGGTATAATAAAGAAAGAGATAAGCATAATATTCGCCTCCGTGTCCTTTATAAAATCATGACTTTACGTCATGTAATTAGTAAAATCTGGAAATTTCTAGCTTTAGTCCAATGACAATTTGGCAGTCTATCAAAATAGATCTGAGTGATGGAAAATATCCCCCTGTCTGTCATTTTCACTACAGATGCTTCAATTACTGGATGGGGTGCCACCCCTTTCACACCACAAGAGGGTTTTGGAACAAAAACGATCGTATTCAAATGTAATATCTATTTTGTAATACTTCTTTAATTGGAACTCAACTGCAGAATTTCCTGATTGCAGCAACAATAAGTTTCACCTCCTTTTATATTGATATGAAACAATGGTCACTGTACCTTTAAATACACATGAAGGAAAAATTAGGCTTTGTAGCAATCCATTATGAATAAGAGGAATAATTAGACAAAGTGACACTTTAGTGAGCTTTAGATACTGTGTAACATAAATAATAGAAATTGGCTTGTTTGGTAAAAGTATTACTTAACTAAAAGGCAGTTCTGGCACTGGAAGGGTTACTTCACCCAATGAAGGAGAAATTAGTCCGAAGTCGTTTCAACAAGCCGAGGTCTAGGAGTGGAGAAGGTAGAAATCCGTTTACAAGCCGAGGTCGAGAAGTGGAGAAGGTAGAAATCCGTTTTACTAGCCGAGGTCTAGAAGTGGAGCAGGTAGGATCAAAAGTAGAGCAGCTGATCTTTCTGCAGCACCTGTGCGAATAATCCAGCCCTTTGAATCTGGCGCGGTCTTCCTAAGTATCGTGGAGGGACCGCGTCAGAAAAAAGGGCGGGGCTGAGCGCCGTGAACCCGGAAGTGGGTTCCGGCGACGAAATACATGCCATGCTATACCTGACAGTACCCCCTTCTCATGGGGCATCCTCTGGGTGCACTATTTCGGTTTGGAGGGGTAGCGTTTGTGAAAGGCAGTAACTAACCTCCTAGCATGTACATCAGATGAATCTTCCCAAGTGTTTTCATCAACTCCATAACCTTTCCATCTAACAAGGTATTGTAAGGAGCCACGGTGGACACGAGAATCCAAAATTTTGTGAATTTCATATTCTTCTTCACCTTGGACAATGATAGGTTCAGGAGTTGTTACTATTTCTCTATAAAAAGGATCAGGGATGTGTGGTTTAAGCAAGGAGACATGGAATACTGGATGAAGTTTAAAACTTGGAGGAAGTTTTAGTTTAACAACGTTATCATTAATGATAGTAATTACTTGAAAGGGACCAAGAAAAAGAGAGCTCAATTTCTTTGAAGGACGGCTTGTGGTAATATTCCTTGAAGAGAGCCAGACAAGATCCCCTACCTTGTAAGGAGGGGGAATTCTTCTATTATTGTCAAAAAACTTTTTCTGGTTATTTTGGGCGAGTTGAAGATTCTCCCGTAATTTGAGAAATAGAGAAGACATAAATTTGTTTTTTGATGTAACAGTAGGATTGGATGAAGTAATGGTTTGGATGGGGAATGAAGACGGATGGAACCATAGTTGGAGAAGAAAGGAGTCATTTTCGTACTAGAATGAATGGTATTATTGTAAGAAAATTCGGCCATAGGTAACCATGTGGTCCAGTCATCTTGGAGGTATGAACAATAACATCGAAGATATTGTTCCAAACATTGATTAACCCTTTCTGTTTGCCCATTAGTTTGGGGATGATAAGCGGAAGAGAGTTTGCGTTGAATTTGAAGGGAGAGACACATCTCTTTCCAGAATTTGGAGGTAAATTGTGTCCCCCTATCAGAAATAATTTCTTCAGGAAGACCATGAAGTTTCACAATATTGTCAATAAAGACCTTAGACAATTCTACAGAGGAGGGTAATTTTTTTAAGGAAATGAAATGGGACATTTTTGTGAAGCGATCCACAACGACAAGAATAGTGGTGAAATGTTGAGAAGGTGGAAGATCAACGATAAAATCCATAGAAATGGATTGCCAAGGGTTTTCTGGAATAGGTAAGTTAAGTAGTAATCCAAAAGGTTGATTATGTTCTGGTTTAGACCTTTGACAGATAGGACATGTTTTGACATATAATTCAATGGTTCTATCCTGGCGAGGCCACCAATAATATCGTGAAGTTAGTTCAAGTGTTTTCTTTATTCCAGGATGTCCAGCTAAGGGTGAATCATGAACCATCTTAAGTAATTTATTCCTAAGAATGGGAGGAATATAAATTCTATTTTTAAAATAAAATATACCATCCTTTTTTGTTAGTATAGGTGTTTTGGGAAGTTCAAGATCCTTCTGATTCAAATTCTTTATGTCATCATGAAGAGAAGAGAGGATCCCTATTATTTTGTTAGGAGGATAATCATCAGTAGTAGTTTTAGAAGGAATTCGAGAAAGAGCGTCAGCCTTTTTATTTCTAGTTCCAGGTCTGTATATTAATTGGAAGTTAAATCGGTTAAAAAATAGGTTCCATCTAACTTGTCTAGCTGTAAGGGTTTTGTTGGTATAGAGATATTCAAGATTTTTATGGTCAGTATAAACTATTATAGGTTGTTTTGTATCTTCCAGAAGATGACGCCAATTTTCGAAGGCAGCTTTAACACTTAATAATTCTTTTTCACCAATAGGATAATTTTTTTCAGCAGAGCTCAAGGATCTTGAAAAAAAGGCAACTGGATGAAGTGGATCTTGTGGAGTCTTTTGTTGAGAAAGAACTGCTCCGATGGCTGCTTCTGATGCATCAACTTCAAGAACATATAAGAATGTTGGATTAGGTAGTTGTAAAATAGGTGCAGTTGTAAATCTTTTTTTTAATTCGTCGAAGGCTGTTTGTGCATCTTTATTCCAATTGAAAGGACGTTTACTACTGTTGAGGAGGTTAAGAGGATGTGATACATCCGAATAGTTTCTAATAAATTTTCTATAGAAGTTTGCAAATCCAAGAAAACGTTGTAATTCTTTTGTAGTAGTAGGAGCGGGCCAGTTAATAATACATTTGATTTTGGAATTATCCATCTTCAAAGAATGAGGTGAAATAATGTATCCTAGAAAAGAGAATTCAGTAACCTCAAAGAGGCATTTTTCTGGTTTAGCGTATAATTTATGAGTTCTCAGTCTAGATAGAACCCATCTAACATGCTTCCTATGTTCATCCAAATTGTTAGAATATATTAAGATATCATCTAAGTAGATAATAACACATATATCCAGAAGATCTCTAAAGATATCATTTATAAAATGTTGAAATGTTGCAGGGGCATTACAGAGCCCAAAAGGCATCACTAGATATTCGTAGAGACCATATCTTGTCCGGAAGGCGGTTTTCCATTCATCATCCTGTTTTATTCTAATGAGGTTATATGCGCCTCGAAGGTCGAGTTTAGTGAATATAGTTGCAGTTCTTAACCTTTCAATTAATTCATTTATTAGTGGAAGAGGATACGATTTTTAATAGTTATTTTATTTAAGGCTCTGTAATCTATAATAGGACGGATGGTTTGGTCTTTATTCTTCACAAAGAAAATACTAGAAGCAGCTGGGGAGGTCGAGGGTCTGATGAACCCTTTGCGTAAATTTTCATTAAGATATTCTTTTAAAATTTCTAACTCCTTTTCAGAGAGTGGATAAATATGACCATAAGGAATAGGAGCTCCGGGTATGAGATCTATTGGGCAATCATATACCCGATGAGGAGGAAGTGTTTCCGCTTCTTTTTTACAAAAGACATCTGCAAAATCGGAGTAGAATGGAGGTATAACTGGTTCTTTAGTAGTTTGGAGAATAGGAATGTTTTGTAAGCACGTTTTTTTACAGAAATCAGAAGCAAAGGAGATGGAGAAGGGAGACCACTTAATTAAAGGATCATGGGTTTTTAACCAATTAATTCCTAGAATGACGGGATAAAGTGGAGATTTAATAATATCAAATGTAATGAATTCGAAATGTACATTGTTGGTAATCATTCTTAGAGGGATTGTCTCATCTTTGATGGGTCCTGAGGATATAAATGAACCGTCAATAACTCTGATTGGAATAAAGTTAGTTTTTTGAACACAAGGAATTTTATTTTTTGAAACAAAAGAAAAATCAAGAAAAGTTCCATTAGCACCAGAATCAATGATGGCCTCAGTCACGATTCTTTTTGTATCCCACTGTAATATGAGAGATATAGAAAAATAAGTAGATGCTTTTCTTTTTTGAAAAACGTTCAATATAGAGGTAGATGAATGAAGCTTACCACCTTTTGAATGTTTCAGTAGAGGACATTCGGAAATTAGATGTTCATTCGAAGCACAATACATACATAAGTTTAGTTGTCTCCTTCTTATTCTTTCTTCAGAAGTAAGAGGACTTTTTATTATACCTACTTCCATAGGTTCAGTTTGTGGAGGAATTTTTTCAGGTAGTTTTAGAGTAGTGAAAGGTTTTCTCCAGGTAGAATTAGTAAGAACCCTTTCAGCTTTTCTTTCTCTTAGACGTCTATCAATACTGATGGACAGTTGAATCAATGCATTTAAGGTAGGAGGAAGTTCTGTACGAGAGAGTTCATCTTTCACAGCTTCAGATAATCCGAGACGGAATTGATTGCGTAAAGTAATGTCATTCCATTGGGTTTCTGTAGCCCATCTTTTGAATTCTGCAATATAATCTTCAACAGGTCTATTCTTTTGGTGTAATGTTCTGATGGTTAAATCAGCAGTAGTTTGTTTAAAAGGATCTTCATATAATAAAGACATAGCTTCAAAGAACTCATCCAATGAATCTAATATGGGATCATCATTTTCCAAAAAGGAATGGGCCCAGGCCATAGGTTCACCTCTTAAAAAAGAGATCACTGAACAGACTTTGGATCTTTCGGTGGGATAAGATCTAGGTTTTAAAGCTATTAGTAGTTTGCAAGAATTCAGAAACTCTCTGTACTTTGTTCTATCTCCATAAAATTTTTCTGGATTACAGACAGCAGGATCACCAGCCGATTGAAGAGCGGCATGAGGAAGATGACCTTGAATGTCTCTAACATAGGTTAATATTCTCTCATTTGTAATTTGCAGTTCCTGTAACCCTTGAGCAATCGTATCCACTCTATTGGTTAGGGCAGAAACTTGAAAGTTGATATCTGCTGGTTCCATTGAATATGGCTGGATTATTCTGTAATATCTATTTTGTAATACTTCTTTAATTGGAACTCAACTGCAGAATTTCCTGATTGCAGCAACAATAAGTTTCACCTCCTTTTATATTGATATGAAACAATGGTCACTGTACCTTTAAATACACATGAAGGAAAATTAGGCTTTGTAGCAATCCATTATGAATAAGAGGAATAATTAGACAAAGTGACACTTTAGTGAGCTTTAGATACTGTGTAACATAAATAATAGAAATTGGCTTGTTTGGTAAAAGTATTACTTAACTAAAAGGCAGTTCTGGCACTGGAAGGGTTACTTCACCCAATGAAGGAGAAATTAGAAGTCCGTTTCAACAAGCCGAGGTCTGGGAGTGGAGAAGGTAGAATTCAGTGTTACAAGCCGAGGTCTAGGAGTGGAGAAGGTAGAAATCCGTTTACAAGCCGAGGTCGAGAAGTGGAGAAGGTAGAAATCCGTTTTACTAGCCGAGGTCTAGAAATGGAGCAGGTAGGATCAAAAGTAGAGCAGCTGATCTTTCTGCAGCACCTGTGCGAATAATCCAGCCCTTTGAATCTGGCGCGGTCTTCCTAAGTATCGTGGAGGGACCGCGTCAGAAAAAAGGGGCGGGGCTGAGCGCCGTGAACCCGGAAGTGGGTTCCGGCGACGAAATACATGCCATGCTATACCTGACATCAAACTTTAGAGATTTAAAGGTTGTTCTAAAAGCTATCCAATTTTTAAACCCTACGCAAGATGTTTGGGTTCAGGTAGAATAAGACAACAGGACAAGAATATCCTACATAAATCGTCAAGAAGGCATAAGATCTATTTGTCTAGTTCTAATCTCAGGAAAGATAATGAAAATGGTCAGAATGTCATCTTTTGGGGATTCATGCAGTCCACATAAGGGGCACAGATAATACATTTGCCAATCATCTGAGCAAAACAGGAATAACCTCATCAAATTAGTCTCTTTCAAAAACTCCCAGAAAGATTTCGATATCAAGAAATAGACCTTATGGCTTCCTGAAAAATTACACAGCTGTTTTTTTTCCTCAAATCTATATGATCAACAAAATTTTGAAGAAAATAAGAAGAGAGCAAGCCTCAATAAGCAGTTTTCCATTTTGGTCAAGGTGCTCTTGATTCACAGACCTGGATTTATAAAAAGGGTGATATTGGATATTCCCTCAATCAGAGGAGATGATAGAACAGGAAATTCATCCACAAATTCAACCCAGCAGCTTTGCTACTTAGAGGTATCCCTTATTTTCAGCAGGTCTAAACCAACACATTCTTGATATTCTTCTACATTCAATAAAAATATCTACAGGCAGAATCTAAAGATTTGGAAGAAATAGGTCTCTTGGCACCTTTATCATCATCATCAAAATCTTCTACAAGCATCTATTAAATTCACTATTCATTTTATTCACATGGGTTTTGCCAAGGCTCTCCTTTAATCTTTTTACTTGTCATTTTCCAACTGATGAATCTGGTTTTTAAATCCATTAGTGGTACACTTTATCAGAGATTATTTCTATTCCTCCCTGGGAGTTGTCATCTGAATTATTTTGGAAAATTAAATTTCCACTGGCCATTACCCCTGCTAAGAGGGTAGGAGAACTTCAGGCGTTAGGAGATCACTCTCCATACTTGATTCTCCACCAAGATAAACTAGGGCTGACACTCCTTCCTTACTCCAGGCCAAAGGTTCTTGATTCATCTAATCTGAATCAGGAAATAGTTTTCTCTACTTTCTGTAGTAATCTCTCTTCTCTCATATATAAAACAAATTAATATACTGGATGTGAAAAGAGCCCTTTTATTTCTTTTACAGTGTACAGAGCCTTTCAGGAATATGTATCATCTGTGCAACTTGTTTAAAGGAAAGTCAAAAGGCAAGTCAACTTCTAAAGTATCTATCACTAGATGAGGAAACAGTTCTGTTGGCTTACTTGTTAGCAGATAAACCTCCTTGAGTCAAGTACAATGCACATACTAACAAAACCTATTTCCCCATTAGCTGCTTCAGTCTTGGTGAAACAAATACGCAAGCAGCCACTTGGTTGTATCTCCATACGTTTTGCGAGCACTTATTTGATGCCCATCATTTTAGTTCAACTTGAGATGTCCCTTATTGCTACTCTCTGTATAGAAAAAATAAAGTTTTTACTACCTTACAAAATTGCTTTTCCATAGGATAGCAGCAGTACAACTTTTTTTTTTTTCTTCTATTAAATGTTTTAGAGTCTTGTCATTTCTGATGTATTTTGGCAATGGAGAGGTTTTATAACAGGGGAGAATGAATTAAGGGTATACTTTACTTAAATATGGTAAATATTTTAATTTTAGAGCCTGTCTGGGGAATAATTGCAAAGACCTTCTGTCTTACTATAAATCTGGTTTTATGCTTGCCTTGAGAAACAAAAATAAGAAATTACAGAAACAAAATTTTTTTTTTTATAATATACATATATATATATATATATATATATATATATATATATATATATATATATATATACACACACATATACATATACACACACACACACACACACACACACACACACACACTCACAGTGCCTAAAGGGATATTGGCTATACCTCACTCATGATACCTTACAAGGTTGAAATGATCATCTGGGGTGGCTGTATCTCTTGTGCAGATGGAACTGACATTTCGGATCTGGACTGCCCATACGTTTGGGACCAGTCTGATATTCTTCAGATATGTTCTCTCTGTAATAGCACAAGATGAGCTAAAAACAGCTTGAGATCTGAGCGGGGACCCACCAAAGGGCAGGCTAATGGAGCTGTTGTCCGTTCTCTCCTCTCTTGCTACATGTTTTTCTCTCCTTAAGTTTAAAGATCAATCCAGACATGGATCTTTGCACGAGAGATACAGCAACCCCAAACGATCGTTTCAACCTTATAAAAAGGTATCATCAATGAAGTATAGTCAATATCCCTCTAGGCACTGTGAGTATAATATATATATTCTTTAAATTTCCTATTTTTGTTTCTCAAGGCAAGAGAAACTATTTTTCAAGCATCCAGCTCGATGTAGCTTAACACCTCAATTTACAGTTAAAGTATGGTACTGTGTTTTTCATCCTGACTTCTTAATTATACTTTTAGCTTACTATACTACACAGTAAATTTAAAGGATACTCCGGGCAATGAAGTTGTTTTGGTGTCTGCACCACGTAATCTTACCTTTAGTTGTTAAACTGTTCTTAAATGGTTTAAACATTTAAGATGGCACCAATTTGCATGTTATCCTCTGTGGCACATTAGCAAGGTGACAGCAGGGATTGTCTGAAAGCGTCTGACACTCTCACGCTATCATTGGCCAACACACACACTGTAACATCGATGGTGACCAAGAACTGCTGTCTCCTTGCTACCTGTACAAATGAGAACAGTTTAATACTTCAAGGTAAAACAGTGCCATTAAGATGAAGTTATGGTCCCTGGAGGATTCCTTTTTTTATATAGTGGATATAAAACTGTACATGCAAAACTGCAAAATCCTGAGATTTGAAACAAATGCAGAGACATTTACATGTTTTAATACATTCTATAAAGCATTAAAAAAAAAATTGATACACAAGCTGAGAGTGTTCCTTTTAATGAAGGTGCAAGTGGTCTCTACATGATGTATAATATGAAGGGGTGACTTATTAAATCAATCCTCCAAGCACCATAACCACAAAAGCACGCTGTAGTGCTTATGGTGCCTCTGTTTTGGAATGGTTTGATTCATTACCCAGGGTTCGCTTCTTGCCTCAACTACTTCATACAGAGAGCCAAAAACTCTTGAGTGAAGCAAGCCCAGATTGGGGTTGTCACATTGGGCGAGAGCAATCAGCTGATACTCTGAGCCAATGAGCTAGCCCTGCACTTTAATTTCAGGGTTAAGCACAAGAAAGTTAATCAAAGCAACTAACTAGCAGCAATCAACGATTCTCTGTACCACAAGAGAAGAATAAATGGATTACTTACATGGAGAGTGTGGAGTCAGGTCACTCCAGGCACCAAAACAGTGATTATGGTGCTTTTAGTTTTACTTATCAAAACTTTTAATAAGGGAATTACATATTTTAACCCAAAAAAGCAAACTGAAACCATTCTCCAACCTAAGTATCTCTCTCTCCCCCACCACCAACTTGGCCTGAAATTTGCAAGTCTTTTGAATACAGCAAAGCCTGGTGCATTTGTCTCTGTCTGTCAAAGTCTTGCAATAAGCTTTACTGCATTTAACAATGGAGTTTGCTGGCCATGTTACATCATAGACACAACACAGATGTATTGGTGTTTAAAAACACACACAAAAAACAAAATGATATAATCACAATTTATACAATCTGTTAAAACATAATTAACAAGAATCCACAATGTTTTTTTCCCACCATTGCCCCTCCAATATCAAAATCCCCCCACTAATAATCTAGTCTCAAATCTTAAAACAATCTTTTGGTTTTACTTAAGTTTCCCATATCATTGGTAAATAAATGAGTTATTTACAAAAATTAGTGCAAAAGGCTACATTCACGGGTTAAACCTTACAGGACTCGGGGCTGGACAGAGGTTTTTCTGCTCCGAATGTCAATAAAATCCTGGAAATATGCAAGAGCCCTTCCCCAATATTAGTCTATACAGTAGCTTCATTAAGATATGTTACTTACAATTTAAAATATAATATTTAGTTAAAGACCATTACTAAGCTATTAACGCACACTCAAAAAAAAAAAAATTCACTTAAAACACAATTCACCTAACAATTACCTATTATTTCATATTTATTGGATGGTGAATTTACTTAAGTTAGGACACAAGTTGAGATGCACCAAAGGTCCTTTTTTTTTACCTTAAAAGCTCCCTGGCCTCAATAACATATCAGTCCTAATTACTACATAAACCCAATAGTTGTCAAACTTCCTTCTTCAAAACTCATCTCCACAATGAAGTACTCCAATGAGAATGCACCAGTTAGTGTTTTTATGGATTATATAATCTGTATTATAAAATAAATATTTATCTTTATATGCCCTAGTTTTAATCTGGATCTTTCATAGCTAATCTCCAACGCTTAATTAGCATGTTTGTCACATGTGCAGCCACCACCATTTTTATTTATTTAGGAAAACTGAATAAACAATGTAAAGCACAAGTAAATGGAAGCTGCTGATGGCTTCAAAATATTCCAATTACTTGCGTGAATAATTTATCTATGAGATTTACTGCAGAATTGTGCTTATGGGAGAATCCTCTCAGTTATCTAACGTGAAATCAGAGAGTTATGGGAAACTTGCAGACAGGGTGAGGGTGATCATGTGAAATGAACAACCAAAAAAGAAGGAAACGCTGCTTTTTGCATGTTATGTAAAAGACTATAGTTGTCACTATCTGCATGCGGCCTTTTCAGATGCATTCACATACACCGTTAACTTTGTAATAATCCAGAGTTAGTATGGTGCTCAGAGAGAACCCTATAACTGCACATAATGGTGCACAGTGCTGTGTACACTAATAGAAGCAGTAGTATAGAATTTACAAATTTAGTGAGCTGTTCCACTATGAGATAGGAGGAATTGCTGTTGGGGGATAATCTACTTACCCCATAAACTCCAGCTGCCCAGAATCTTATGGGATAAGATCAGACCCCATAGACCAGATAGTGTTTGGTAGAGTTTCTACTTGGTGAAGCAGTGGTCTTTCTGAATATGGATTACCTATGATGTGTGGGTTCAAACCCTTTAAAGATAATGCATTAGAAAAATGAATGAATGCTTATCTATATAATACATTTAAAAAAAGAAAAAACAAACAAACAAAAACTAGGATTTACTCTTTACCCCACACATTCTTGTAAATTAATTGCATCATTTCTCAACCAAATACATCCTCACAAAACTCCATGATCTTGGGTTTGTGGATGTTACAATAGTGTGACACTTCACTCTGTTAATATTTGGGAGCATCCCCTTAACCCCTTAAGGACACATGACATGTGTGACATGTCATGATTCCCTTTTATTCCAGAAGTTTGGTCCTTAAGGGGTTAAACATGGTGCAGCTCTGTAATGATACAAACATGATGTCTTCGCTGCTAGTGCATCAGTATCAGTAAGCAGGGACATCTGGTACTCCACTCAAAATATTTCAAGCAAGGGCAAGACAGTTGCCAGAGGAAAATAAACTACAGCACATGCGTTGTATTTTCTGCTTCAATCCACGATACTCAGGATGCTATGCTGTTAAATGAGTAACAGATAGATTTTATATACTCATTTTTTTTTTCTTTAGCCGTGTGCATACTGTGAAACGTACATTTAAAGTGGTTTAAAAACCACACACTTGTTCCATTAAGTTGTAGTGCAAAAATGTCCTCTTCCCCTCTACAGTGCCTGTACTACTTGTAACTGCAGTGATTTTGCAAAATAAATAAAATCAATACAGCAGAATCCTACCTCCTCACTCACAGTAGTGAGCTATTTATGGATGCATGTCCACTTCATTTAAAGGGTCACTCCAGACCCCTAAACAACTTATGCTTGCTGAAAAGCTTTATGTGTGAATAGTGTGTCCTCTTTTTTTCATTTTGCAAAAAGTTCAGCTTTCAATAGAAATTGACACTTTTATAAATTATATTGGTTACACCCCCTTGGCTTTCATGCAAACAACAGGTAATGTTACTTCCTGGTTTAGTTAGCTTATTTGCACTAAACCTAAGAGGCAGCAATTGCCCAGATCACCTGTCTTGCAAAGACTTCTCAGTGAGCTGTATTGGGTAGTCTGTGATTGGACAGCCACGGAAAGTCTGGGAGGGATTAGAAGGGGAAGCTTGCAAAGGTAGCTGACAAGAGAACTGCAGGTTTTGCAAGCTGATTTTAGATATATCCCCAATGAAAAAATACAGAATAAAATGCATTCACATTTTCATTTGGGGTACATCCTTTAAACAGCATTTTATTTATTTTGTATTTGAGCAGTGAAGTGTCCCTTTAACCAACTCTTAGACAGAGTTCTCTAAAGGTGCGGTTGTCATGACATGTTCATGGCATGAAAAAAATCATAAAAAGAAGCAGCTTTTATTCATATTGCTTGGATAATGCAATAGTACTTATATCATAATCCCCTGCTGGGTTTACAATAGGAGTGCCAGGCTTGGATAAAATCATTTCAGCGGATTCCTGGTTTGGGAAGAGCTCATTGCAGCCGTATCATTGGATAACGGCAGAAAAAGTGAGTAGCCTTTTTTTTCTGCATAATTAAAAAAAAAAAAAAACAGAAACGGAGTTCAACTGCAGCCCAGTGTGTCCCCTAAAAGAACACTGTAAACACATTAAGCAGTTCAGCTTGCTGAAGTATAGGTGTGCATCCCCGCAGCCCCCAAAAAGTGCTGTGGCTATCAGACAGCTGGGTTTTCTTCCTCCACCTTACTGTGCACAGTAAATGTACTCTCCGATCCGATTGTGTGTGCACAAGCAAGCAAAAATGCTTGCCCCGCTAAAACTTGTCAATTATACATGTGCTGTACTACTGTCTATTGAGAAGGTTTAGTAGGGCGAGTCTGTGAATGGAAAGAAACATGCAAGCTCACGGCTCAACCACCCAGGCTTCTTAATAAGTGTGTCGGGATGGAAGGGGTTACAGTAGGTGCACATCTACAGCGAGTTCAAGCTAATTTTTCATATACCTCCTAGAAAACGTACAACAGAAAATACATGCATGTTTTCTTTGGGGGATTTATCTAAATTAAATAAAAATATATATCTTAAGTGTTCCTTTAAAGAATTTGGTAAACCATGCTGATCAGTAACCGCATCTAAAATGTTCATCTTGCGTATCCTATTAGAATGTACAATTGCAAGGTGGGCTATCAAAATTTATGGAGTAACCCCACACCAGTCTGGCAACAGATAAGACCAGACGACTACACTTGGGCACTCTCAGTGCTCAATTACTGCTTTTTATCTATTCTCTCTCTTTTCTCTTTCCTACCCCGGTTCACCTTTCCCCTTTTACCTAGGGGTTGGGGGCTTATACACAGGGACACAACGGTTCTGAAGTGGACAGAGGCGAGCATGCAAAAAGGCATCACGCTTAGATCAAGAGCATGGCTCTGAAATTGTCATTCCTAACTGTCAAAGGGCTTTACACACGGAACAAGAGACGACTCCTTTTCAGAGAACTGAAAAGATTGAAGTCTGACAGTCTTTATTCAGGAGACTCACATACAAAAACAAGCTACATTCCAACTGAAAGACCAAACGTTCAGGGTTTCCTATGAAGCCAGAACTTACACCAAGTGCAACGGGGTCGCGATCCTCGTTCGGACCAGTTGCCCAATACACATAGAATCTTCAGATGCAGACCAGAACAGGAGGTACATAGTGGTAACGGGTACCCTATTTTCACAAAGGATACACCTTAATGTGTATGCCACTAACCAACCTGATGGCGGTTTTTGGGACGATTTACAGACCAAAATCCGAGCATTGGATCACGGACTCATTGTACTGGGAGGTGACTTCAATGCAGTATCAAACCCTGCCGTCGATAGGAGCTCACGGGGAGGTGTTTCCAGGTGCCAAGGGCGGGGAGGACAAGATAAGATGCTCCATATGTTCATCACGGACACCGGGTTGGTGGATGTCTGGAGAGCACATCATGCGAGCACAAAGGACTTTACCTTCTACTCGGCTTCACATGGCACATATTCAAGAATTGATATGTTCTTGAGTAATGATCGGTCGCTGTCTCGGGTCACAGGATAAGAGATAGGTTCCATCTCTTGGTCCAATCACACAGACATTCACATTACCCTGGGGAACCTCTGTACGGCTTCCCCATGGACGTGGAGACTAAATTCATCCCTATTGCAAGATTGTGGAACAGATCCGCACATACATTCAGGAGTTCTTTGACAACAATGCCACTCCAGATTTGCGCCCAGAGACAGTATGGGCAGCACATAAAAAAACAGTCATTCGAGGGTCCCTTATTAAGTTAGCGACGGCTAAAAAGAAGATGAAAGCCCAAAAACTGGAGGGTCTTTTGACTAAGTTACGGACGTTAGAACAAAAGCACAAAGACTGTCCAGATGACGAAACATTTAGCCATACACACGCTGTTACTAGACGATACTGCTAGAGCCATGAATTGGTCCAAAAGGACGTTTTATGAACGGGCCAACAAGATTGATACCTAACTAGCCAGGGTCCTCAAACCAAGAATGAGACGAGGACACATCACATCCATCCGACACCCAGATAACTCAGTCAAAACCATGCCCAAAGACATAGCAGAGGTTTTTACTGATTACTATAAATTCCTCTACAATCATTCCCCAAACTCAGAGACAATGACAATGAGAGACGAGGACACAGCCCGCAATTTCCTGAAAGACCTGGGACTGTCCAAGCTACCACAGAAGGCAGTTGATATCCTAGCGTCTGAAATCACCCCTGACGAAGTAGACCGGTCAATATCAGCTTTAAAAGGGAACAAGGCCCTAGGACCTGACGGATTCGATGGTAATTACTACAAGACGTTTTGCGAGGAACTTGTTCCTCACTTGACAGAAGTCTTCACTGGTTTTCAGACAGGAGGCTCCCCAAACCCCAATATGAACCTAGCTACCATCGTGTTATTACCAAAACCAGATAAAGATTCCCTTTCACCGGGCAGCTATAGGTCGATATCTCTCATAAATCACGATGTGAAGCTCTTGGCAAAGATACAAGCAGAACGGCTCAACCCCTTCTTAGCGAACTTGATAGATGCTGATCAAGTTTGTTTTATACTGGACTGACAACTCTTCGAAAACACTCGCAGAAATATAGACTTGATATGGAGACAGGTGGCCACTAAGACTCCAACGATGTTTGTTTCACTCTAATTCAAAAACGCGTTTGACAGAGTGAAGTGGCCTTACCTGTTCACGCTCCTGACCCATCTAGGGTTCCCTGAACAGTTCACGACCTTACTAAGAGCGATGTATACTAACGTCCGAGTGCAGGTGAAAATCTCAGGAGCCCCGCTCCGCCCTTTCCACCTTTTTAATAGTACTCGACAGGGGTGCCCCCTCTCTCCCCTCCTATTTGTACTGTTGTTAGAACCCCTATTACAGGCATTACGACGCCACCCGGGCGTTAAGGGTGTCAAAGTGGGAGCCAGAGAATTTCTGGTCTCAGCCTATGCGGATGATGTGGCTCTTAGCGCTCACCGACCCGCTGACTTCAATGGGAGCCTTGCAGGGGGTGCTAAGGGACTTTGTGATTATTTCAGGGTACAAAGCAAACATGGCAAAATCTAGCGCCCTCCCAATAGGGGTACCGGCGACGGCAACAACCCTGATACATGACACACACCAAATACGAATGGAACAACAGTCACTTAAATATCTAGGCATTCGCCTGACAGCAAACCCAGAAAATTATACGATCAAAATTATACACCATTGATGAAACAGCTGATACGGAAGATGGAGATGTGGATGGACAGACCCATCTCGTGGATAGGCAGAATTCACGCTGTTAAAATTTACATTTTGCCTAGAATTCGGTTTTTGTTTCAAGCGCTGCCCATCCGCGTCCCCAGATCGTCCTTGCAGCCCTTGCATAGGGTCCTTCGTATGGCAGAACAAAAAAGACACAGAATTTCCAGATACATTCTACATAGGTCAAGACAAGGGGGTCTCCCAAACATATATTACTATTACGCAGCGACTCAATTGGCAATGTGGCACTCTCCCCCAGGAGACCGAAAATGGGCAGACCTGGAATCTCTCATGACGGGCGCGGACATTCCACAGCTCCTCATGTGGGTCCCTAAAGAACACAGACCCGAGATAAGGGTCACCTGCCCGACTATTATCAACTCCTTGAGGATGTGGGACTCCCTTAAACATAAGTTTCACTTAGCATCTGATCCGTCTCCTCTAATGCCATACTTACGCAATAAGGCCTTTGCCCCTGGAATGACAGCTAGAGCCTTCAAAAACTTAGAGCGAATAGGGTTACAAACACATTTGCCAATTGTATCAAGGTCATCCCTTTTGATACATTAAGACAGCGGGGACACCTTGCCCTCTCAGATTTTTTCCGATACATACAACTTAAAGATCACACAAAATTAGCACACATCAAAGCGGCAGCCCTGCAAAAGATGACTTTCTTTGAATGCATTTGCCTTCAAGAAACCATACCTAAAGGCATGATAACGCTTATGTATGCTCACCTCTGTTCAGAAGCCGGGGATTGGGGTAAGCTAGCCTATACGGATCAATGGGAGGAAGACCTAGGGGAAATACTGGAAGGCATAGAATGGCAAGAGATTTGGGAGGCTAACCATACCTCTTCCGTATGCGTTACCCTACAGGAACAATCTGTCAAAACTATGCTTTGCTGGTATACTACACCGGTTAAACTACATCAAATGAGAAAAAACCCTACAAATGTGTGCTGGAGGGGCTGCGTCTTGCGGGGGACTTAAGTCCACATGTGGTGGGAATGCCCTCACATGGTCAAATTCCCGAAACGAATACAGGCCCTGTTGTCGCAGGTTTTTTCTAGAGTCCCAGACCTAGATTCATGGCTATTCTTATTAAACAGATCCATATATGGTTGGACTAGGCATGAACAAAAGCTCATCCACAAAATTACATTAGCAGCTAGGAGAGCCGTAGCCTCAGGAGTGGCTTAAACCGGGCACATCACCCATGGCAGGAGTGATAAACAGGAGAAAAGAGGTCCACTTGATGGACAACCTAACGGCTAGCATAAGGGGCTCCTTAAAAACTTTTCAGAAGATCTGGGAACCCTGGGAAAGTGCTAACCTGGGAAGTTAATACGAACATGTCCCGTCTGACAATCTACCCACTCCATTCATGGGAAGCCCCCCCCTTACCCCTCTCCACCCTTTTGGATCTTTACTTTTTCCTTTCTCTCTTTCTATTCTTTAATGTTTTATAAAAATCAAAAATATTGACTACCATGAGGCATTCCTGAGAGACAGACATATATCGCAAACATGGAACGTAAGAATTGTTTGCGATCCTTCCTATCCACACACCGTCGTGTTAGACGATTTCCGATGACAGAGCAAAATAATGCTTAGCATACGATAAAAAAAGAGAAAGCAAGGAACCACCTATAACACGCAAATCAGACTCGACAATTACGATACATATTCCATTACACTAAGCTTTATATGACATACGAATTGATGTCAAACTTTGTTTTTTTACCGAATATTTCTGCTAATTATTGTCTCCTTTATTGTATGTCAATACAAAATAAAGAATTAAAAAAATAAAATAAAATCTATGGAGTAAGAGTGTTTTATTATTAAAGTATATAGTGCTATGGAATTTGTTGTGGCTATTATTTCCTGTTGGTAATATGTGCAGCTTTTACTAAGAGAAACAGTGTGGCGTAAAAGAGAATATATCTAGGTCTGACTTCATAAGCAGACATGTATTAATATATACTAGGCATCAAAGTGTGCTCCCCTGCCAATCAGTGGAACAACATCAAACTACAATGATCAAGTAGGATGAACATTGCATTTCATCAAATATAATCAATAAGAAACCCATCGGGATGCAAAATAAGACACTTTTTACTGGAGAACTAATTCTCCAAAGACCTATATGTGTAAACGTCACCTGCTGTATTACAATTTCATTCAAAGCCAAAGCTTGATTCCTTAAAAAGGGCTCTAGGCAAACTTAACATTTTCCATAGTTTAATGTTATATGAAAGATTAATTGAAATATTACCCACACAAAAACTCTTAATATTCATTCTGCAAAGTTTAGACTATTAAAACTCCTCTTATTTTGCACCCCCTATATAAAGTATTAACAATATGTTTCTACTGAAAGGATGATCAACCTCTGCCAATGTCTAGCTATTACTTCACTACAACTCCAGCCAGACTCAATGGTGTCAGCAGATAACAGGCTGAAGGTTGCAGTTTTTGGATTATTTTGCTTGCCTTCAAATTATTCTTAAAGACACAAACTGTAAACAGAAGAAGAGGACATACAATTCAGTACACTGTGTCAGCCACATGTATAATACCACTGCAGAGCTCAGCCTTAAATATAAACGCCAAATAGTGTATTGCACAGGTTATAGGGGCTGCAACTTCTCCACCCAAAAAAAACATCATACTGTCTCCACTGCCCTGCTTTTTTAAATGTAGATCAGTGTTACTTCATTACAGTATACAAAGCATGTATCATACCAATCACATGACAAATACTGAATCCATCCAAACAGGAAATGTTATACAGTTGTTTCAGTGGCTCATGGGAAAAAGCCACTTATGTTGTCACCTCGTGCACTCGTGAGTATCCCCTGTTCAAGTGGCAAAATTGCCATGCTGCATCACTTGCTGTGTCCATTCGCAAAAAAAAAAAAAAAAAAAAAAATGGCAGATCTTATTTAAAAGACAAAAATAACAGTGCATTAATTTATTAAAAAGGCTTTCAGAATTATAAAAAAAGAACCTTTGTCTCCAATGTTGTTGTTGCATGCATCTTGTGCCATTAAATGAGCATTCTGATGCGGACCAGTCTCTGCTTGCACTTAGTATCATGCTTCGGATTCTGTCTTTTTCTTCCCATTTTCCCCTAAGTCGCTGTCTTCTGATTGGCTGCTGCTGAGAACTACAAACTGTCCATCTGCGCCAGCCTGATTGGGTCTGCTTGATGCGGCTATTAAACGACTCTGTTCCTCCAAGTCCTAAAAAACAGAGTTAATTTAGATAATCTCAATTTACAAAACATATGTACTTTAGCCAATGTATGCAATGCTATAAGCTGAATTCTGGAACCGGATTCGGGTTTTAAAGTGAACTCAAACATGGTTGTGCACAGACAATGAATTCTGAAAATTAAATCCAAAATGCAAAACTGACTGTTTTATTTACTAAAGTGAGATATCAAAGGGAGTTTTAAATGTAAAAAGCAGAGCAGTTAAATGGAAAGCATAGCCGAGAATTTTGACCGTAAATTTGAAATTCACTTTAAATTCTCACTTATGGAATATCCCTGTGAGAAAAGATCAGCCAAGTTTTGGCTATGACAGAGTTGGAGAAATGTTTTAAATCCGCCATTACTGCCTCGTTTTTTAGTTACCAAAAATATGGAATTGGTGAAAAATTCCGCAAATGCTAGGCCAAAAGAGCCAATTTGGAAACATTCTCCAAATCCGCTTTATTTTCAGTTCTACTATTTTGGCCTAATATTTCACATTCACTTTGAAATCCTGAGTGCAGGATGGGAACCACAACAGACATTTTGATCTGGTCTTTCTTCCAGCTCTCAAAAGGTTAAGTGACCCCAAACAAATTTAAACGGTTCATACTTGTCCTTGTTCATGTAGGGCCATATTCCATTACATGCTTACATGATGATATGGAGAGGAAAATAAATAATGATTAATTCTACCTTTTCAATTTCTTTCTGTTTGCTGATTTCTTTCTGTTGTTTTTCTTTCACTTTTTCAATTTCTTTTTGTTTTTCGGATGCTCTACGATCCTGGGAAAGAGATGGAATACCATTTGTGCATCAGATCACACATTACCACGGTCCAAAACAGCAAAAAGGTGATACACAATTTTTGGGGGGCAAAGCATATTTAGAGAGCAAGCTCTTGCATTTTAGATTTAATTGGCCAGAAAATGTGTCCACTTTACTTTACTTCTCTTTGATATTTTATCATCTATATTATCTGAATCTGTACAGAAGAGAACTCACTAGTTCTGCGTGAAGTGCTATCTGCTTTGCCAATCCGACGGAGTCACAAATCTATTGATAAAGGAGAGAAAAAGGTTTACTAATATGTTCCAAGTGACATATCACACACACACACGACAGTCTTCTTTTAACAAGGAATTGATGGATAGGCATAGAGCAATGTTGAAATTGCCTATAACTTACATTATTATAACTAAAACTACATTTTTAAAATTTATATTAAAGATTTTGCAAATTACGTTTCAATCCAGTTCAGGCACAGCCAAAGCACACATGAAGATGAAGAGGAGAAATAAAAACATTGTTAAATTTCTAGTCTTATCTGTATGCGTTCTCCATGCTGACTGCCAGGTGCAAAGTATAGAGCTTATAACAGTGACTGACACAGAGCTAAACTAAAATGCCCCGTTGCAGAAAGAGATCTTGATCTAAAAAAATAAATGTATACATCACCTTTTACAAATATACATTTGTTAAATACACGGGGAAAAAAAACATTTTAAGAATCCTTGGAGGGGATAGGGTTTCTTTTATCCTTGAGAGGTAGGTGTTTTAGTGTAAGACATCATAAATTATAAAAAAGAAAATATATATATATATATATATATATATATATATCTCTATATTCTCAAAAAAATGTGTACCTTTTCTCCTTCGTTGTTGGACTCAAAAATATAACAAACGGAAACTGGTCGGCCTTCTGATCTCCCTCCTGCTGTACGGAGCACAAACCCAAAGAGACGCTTATTTTCTTGGTGGGTCGCATATAACACGACATTGGGTAAAGGAAACTGAGATAGAAGAAGAAAAAAAAAATAGATATATATAAGAATGAGCTGAGCAAAAATGTTCTAAAAAAATTAAAGAGCAATGGAATAGTTAAAATTAAAACTTCCACAAACAGAGCACTCCTACAACACACTGGCTTCATTGCCTCCACAATCGTGGCAGAATAGTGTGATATCTTTCACTTGGTTTCTAATCTCTGGAACATCTTGCATTGAAGAAGCTTTGATGATAAACCAGAGAACTATGTAACTATGGGCTCTCTTGCTTTCCCCTGTCAATCCATCCTCAGCACAGAGGTCTGGGACAAATCTCTGCACAATATTGACAGGTGAGGAAAGAGTTTGTAATTTAATATAGACAACAACAGAAAAAGTACATATTTGCTGGTAGTACAATGATTATAATTTTTAACTTTCATTTAAATCTGTGTGTGCACCATGACAAGTACACTTTAGTTATGCAGAATAATTCATCTTAACCCCTTACGGATGTGTGACGTGTCATGATTCCCTTTTATTCCAGAAGTTTGGTCCTTAAGGGGTTAAATGTGATTACGATTTTATGTGGACCAGCTGCAATGAATGACACACAGGAAAATCTGTCTAAAATAGTGGTTCACATTTGGGATTGATTGTCTAGTGCTTATGCATTATATCTGGTCAATTTGCCAGTTCATCAATAGGGCAGGCAAATGGATTGTAAAATGAACATTTTCCGTGTTACCAAAGTGAATATCAAAGGGTCACTCTGAGAAACAAAACCACTAAAGCTTGAGTGCACCCCTTAGTCCAGAGTTTCTGTGGCTGTCCAATCACAGATTTTCCAATGCAGCTCAATGAGAAGTCTTTGCAAGACCGGCACTCTGAGCAATCGCCTGTTTTTTAAGTTAAGCACCACTGAGCTAAACAACCAGGAAGTAACAGGACTGTTTGATTGACAGCCAGAGTTGTGTAACAACAATTAATGTATAAAAGAGACAATTTCTATTCAGATATGCACTTTTTGTAAAATGAAATAATGAAGACACACTGTTCACTTATAAAGCATTTCAGCAAGCTAAAATGATTTAGGGGTCTGGAGTGCCCCTTTAATTTTATTCTACTTAACTATTTATTGGAAATCTTTCATTTTGTATCATAAAGTAGACTAGAAACCCTAATATGGCTCCACTGTATGAGTCACTTTGGAAGGTGGAGGCATTCCACTTCTTGGTGAAAATCATGTACTTTGCTGCACAGATTTCCCACATCAGCCTGTTCTCTAATCGACTAAAGAGGCAGAACTTGTTAATCTGGGTTGAGTAGCACGGACCAAATGGCTGCAAGTGGACGTACAAACATAACCTAACCAGTCCAATGATCCACGCTTACATATATGCCTGCGTGTACATATATGTAGGTAGGTGCCTTCCTTTCCAAACCCATGAAAATATAAGGGAAAATTCCTGAAGTGGATATGGCAGTGACTAGCAGGGTAGAGGTATGACACACGCATTACCTTACAAGGCCCCAACAATTCATTTGTTAGCGGTTACCCTATGGATATATACAAAGACTTTCTCTAGCTCATACTTACCATTTCTGCACCTTATTTTATATTTCCCAAATCTGTGTAAAAGCTTACTATGGAAATTACAGCTCTTTCTTACTCCCTGAGAAAGAGCTGCTGAGAATGACATAAGGAAGTAGCAGTACAAAACAGGCACTTTCAAACATTGCTGTAACCACACATAATGCTACAAAGAAAGACTTGACAGATTGTGACAAGTTGAACAGGATAATTGAAGGTCTGGTAAATATATTTATTTAGACAGAAAATTTGCCAAATGCTCAGTGATACTGGAACGTAAATAAATATCTGGGGTCTGGAAAAAGAAATGCTGTACAGACAATATTGCGAAGAATGACTCACCCTCAGTCTTGTGACTTGTGTTTGTGGATCAATTAGCCTAAAAATAAAATATAAAAAAAAGGTATTCAGAATAACGAAAGCAGACAAGACAATGGCAAAACACACACAAGAAACAAAGTAAGGCGCATATCTGGGAAAAAATAAAAACAGTTTACCTATCTGTGTTAAAGTTCCTTTAAGAAGAAAGCGTAAAGAGTCAATTGTGTCACTCACTTTAAACAGTCACAGGTCACCAGAAGGTGTGATTCAGTCATCCTAAAGATGTTATGGATGGCGCGGGCCGCTAGAATTTGGCGCATTATTTCATATACAACCTCTGTACTCTCATCGGTTTTAACCTCCATTGAGCCAAGAAACCGTACAATGAATAATTGGTGGAGGATGGAATCTGAATAAACGAAAATAGACAAGAGTATAGCAAAACACGCACAAGCCATCACATCTGCATTGATTTCGTGTTTTGTGACTTCTATTTGTCACAATCAAGAGCTCAGGCTGGTACATTTAAGGCTGGGTGGTCCCCTATTCAATAGAAAACCATTTTAATGCTAAAAGAGAGTTTAGCATTAATTGTAAGGGCTGGGCTTTAATGTTATTTAATGTTATATTTAATGTTACACTGCACAATAAAAATGTATTAACACTGTATGGTGGCACAGCACCAGAGGACTTCAGGCACTGTAACAAATGAGATGAATTAGTTTTTGTGCCTACAGTGTCCTTTAAATAAAATGTTTTAGCAGGCAATTGGTCGCTATGGTTTCATCAATATCAGTGCATTTCTGGTCTGTTTATCAAGATAAAGCTTAGGTTTTAAATGGATTAGCTTTCTCAAATTCTGCATGTCCCCACTTGACCAGAACCATCACTCTCTAAAATGCAGGCCTTCTTGCTACAGTAAAAGGTATCAGGAAAGCCACATAACTAAAATATGTTGGAGTTTATTTTAAGCTTTGATTGCTGTAGATAGCACACATTTTTAAACTGTAAAAAAATTATGATGTGAGCAAATAACACTGAATAACTAGATCTGGAGCACTCAGTGTTTATTGAAGCCAGTGTTCCTTCCAAGGTAGATAGAATGCTATATATGTAATTTCAAAATTTCACTCTAACTTCTCAGTAGAAAAAATGCCCGGTGTTCACACAAAATATGTTTTTTTACTATTTCATACCAGTACTCTGGGTCTTTGAATACAAATCAATTTTATTGACCTTTTATTCAATCATGCATTTAAAAAAAAAATAAAAAAAAATCACAACAGGAGTTTTCATCAGGACATTAAAAAGTAAACATAACACATGAATGCTACTACCCCTTGATCATCCTTACTTTTTTTGTGCATTGGTATCCTACTTGGAGTAATGTCTTAGTTTAGAATATTTTAACCAATTATTGTTGCTAATATAGACTATACACGTATAACTTAGAATTGTTACACTTTTTTTTTTTTTTACTCACTTATTTCTTTTATGGAATACACTAGCAAATTGTCTTTGTGAGAACATGCACATAGTTTTGCACAATTTAAACACATTGCACTTTAAATCACTAGTAACTTTATCATAGCATATTACAGTCGCTAGGATGCAGCTTCACTTGTTTCCATGGCAACCAGAGTTGCTGATCACGCTAGGGGGAGATGTCTGGTCACACAAGGGCGCACGGCACAGGGGGACGTGCTCGTAGGAGCATTTGGGAAGTAAGTTCGATATCTATATATAGAATTTGTGATGTTTACTTATTAATATCCTGATGAAAATCTCTGATGAACTAAAAAGTCAGCTTTTTATGATTGATGGAATAAAACCCAGAGTAAAAAATTCTATATATTTACATTTATGTAAAATATTTTACCAGGAAGGATACATTGAGATTCCTCTCAGCGTCTCTCTCTCTCTCTCATTCCTGTGTTTTTTTGTGTGTTTTTCTTGGAACATTTTCAATGGCTCTCTCCTTATCGTGAAGGAAGAGAGATTCCAGCCATAATCAGGAAAACTACAAAGCATTGATTTGTAAATAAATCCCTAAAGTTGTAGAACTCGTTACCTTCAGATGATTCAGATTTTTCTCCAGATTCACCAAATGGATTTGTTCGTCTATGAAAAGACAGAAAAAGTAAATAAACTTGAACTGTACCCATTAACAAGCAAAAAGAAAATAAGTAAAAGCAACTATCCAGATATATGAGAGTAGAGTCAGCAAGCCTATAACAAATATATATGTAATGCAACAAAATTGCAGAGCAGTTAATTCATATTGTACCTGTTGGATTGGGTTTTCTGTTGACCTGACTGGTCTTCGCTAACTGGAGAAATGATATCAAATTGAATGGGAGTGTCTGGTGCTACAATGGAGTCGAGGGAGAGTGCGGTCAGAACAGAGTTGTCTGATCCTACAGATCCAGTGCTATTTGTGCGCACAGTGTGGGGCCGAGATGGTCTGCGAGAAAAGGAGAGAAAAATATATATTAAAAAAAAGGATTACACATACATAATGTGTTAACAATCTTAACAATTGGATATAAGTACACGCTATTCTTTGTGTTGGATTTGAACTTGTGTTTTGATCTTGATATAGAGATATATATATATATATATTTAAATAAAAGTAGAGGTCAACAGGCCAGCTGGACAGATTTAACACTTAGCCTTCGTAAATCTAAGGATCAGGAGATTTGTCACAAGCAAAAATAACTCAACTATTCCAAGAGGAACTTTGCAAAACTTCAAGACAGAAGATTAAGTGATGGTTTTAGAATCTCAAGCCGTGTCTTATTACTACTGGAGATCTGTCCCAACTGGAGAATTTCCAAAACTCTTGTTCATACTCAGAAATAGCCTAGGATTTAAGCAGCTTGTTTTTAGTTTAAACACAATGGAAAAGAAAGTGAAAAGGGAACTGGAATGTGATATTAAAGGGAAACAAAGTAGTTTTCCTGGCACTCCAGCTCCCTATATTGCCTCCTCTCTTGCAACCTTCCCAATAGCCTAGAGGTAAAAGTGGGTTGACGTGTGCTGGAACAGATGGTCAGGTTAGGCCTGTAAAGAAGAAGGACCAATTTGTAAAGAATAGAAGGGTGAGGAAGGATGGCTTACGTCTGAAACATCTACAGTGAGGAAAAAATGATTTGATCCCCTGCTGATTTTGAACGTTTGTCAACGGACAAAGAAATAATCAGTCTATAATTTTAAGGGTAGGTGTATTTTAACAGTGAGAGACAGAATAACAACAACAACAAAAATCCAGAAAAACGCATGTCAAAAAAGTTATAAATTGATTTGCATGTCAATGAGTGAACTATGTATTTGATCCCCTATCAATCAGCAAGATTTCTGGCTCCTACGTGTCTTTTATACAGGTAACGAGCTGAGATTAGGAGCACTCTCTTAAAGGGAGTGCTGCTAATCTCAGCGCGTTACCTGTATAAAAGACACCTGCCCACAGCAGCAATCAATCAGATTTCAAACTCACCACCATGGCCAAGACCAAAGAGCTGTCCAAGGATGTCCGGGACAATATTGGAGACCTACACAACTCTGGAATGGGCTACAAGACCATCGCCAAGCAGCTTGGTGAGAAGGTGACAACAGTTGGTGCAATTATTCGCAAATGGAAGAAACAAAAAAAACTTGTCAGTCTCCCTCGGTCTAATGCTCCATGCAAGATCTCACATTGTGGAGTTTCAATGATCATGAGAATGGTGAGGAATCAGTCCAGAACTACATGGCTCAAAAGCAGCTGGGATCATAGTCACCAAGAAAACAATTGGTAACACACTGAAGGACTGAAATTCTGTAGCGTCCGCAAGGTCCCCCTGCTCAAGAAAGCACGCGTAAAGGCCCGTCTGAAGTTTGCCAATGAACATCTGAATGATTCAGAGGAGAACTGGGTGAAAGTATTGTGGCCAGATGAGGCCAAAATCGAGCTCTTGGGCAGCATTCCTCCTCCTCCTCCAAACAAGGTAAGTTGAGTTGATGCCAATGACCGCAAGAACACCATCCCCACCACCAAACATGGAGGTGGAAACATTATGCATAGGGAAAGTTTTTCTGCTAAGGGGACAGGACAACTGCACTGCATCAAAGGGACGATGGATGGGGCCCATGTACCGTAAAATCTTGGGTGAGAACCTCCTACCCACAACCAGGGCATTGAAAATGGGTCATGAATGGGTATTCCATCATGAAAAGAACACAAAACACATAGCCAAGGCAACAAAGGAGTGAATCAAGAAGAAGCACATTAAGGTCCTGGAGTGGCTTAGCCAGTCTCCAGACCTTGATCCCATAGAAAATCTGTGGAGGGAACTGAAGGTTCGGGTTGCCAGACATCAGCCTCGAAACCTTAATGACTTGGAGAGAATCTACAAAGAGGAGTGGGACAAAAATCCCTCCTGAGATGTGTGCAAACCTGATTGCCAGCTACAAGAAATGTTTGACCTCTGATTGCCAACAAGGGTTTTGCCACCAAGTACTAAGTTGAAGGGGTCAAATACTTATTTCACTCATTGACAAAGAAATCAATTTATAACTTTTTTGACATGCATTTTTCTGGACTTTTACAATTTTTTTATTCTGTCTCTCACTGTTAAAATACACCTATCATTAAAATTATAGACTAATCATTTCTTTGTCAGTTCCAAATCAGCAGGGGATCAAATACTTTTTTCCCCTCAGTGTATAACAGCTCTATCAATGCCTGAAGTGTCCCTTAAAGGACCACTACAGGCACCCAGACCACTTCAGCTTAATGAAGTGGTCTGGGTGCTAGGTCCAGCTAGGGATAACCCATTTTTTCATAAACATAGCAGTTTCAGAGAATGGGTTAAGCCTTCCCCCTATTCCTCTAGTGGCTGTCTCATTGACAGCCACTAGAGGCGCTTGCGTGCTTCTCACTGTGATTTTCACAGTGAGAGCACGCCAGCGTCCATAGGAAAGCATTATGAATGCTTTCCTATGTGACCGGCTGAATGCGCGCACAGCTTTTGCCGCGCGTGCGCATTCAGCCCAGGAGGAGGAACGGAGGAGGATCGGAGGAGGAGAGCTCCCCGCCCAGCGCTGGAAAAAGGTAAGGTTTTTACCCCTTTCCTCCTTCCAGAGCCGGGCGGGAGGGGGCACCCTCAGGGCACTATAGTGCCAGGAAAACGAGTATGTTTTCCTGGCACTATAGTGGTCCTTTAATTAAACCCTTGACCTTATTCTCTGGGATTCTTTAATAAACTCTTAACTACCTAATTCAGGCTTATTCTCTGGAACCCACAAACCCTTCATATTTTGCTAAACTCACAAACCTTTCTTTGGGGTTTATTCACTAAATTTACAAAAACTCACTTCTGAACTATACGGACAAAACCTACAATATGAAAAACACATGGTAAGGTTGTAAGAACTAAATCCACAACATATCTTTCGGGCATATTCATTAAAGCAACAACACATCCTCAAGGTGTATTCTCTAAACCCATGACACAGGCTTATTTACTAAACAAGCAATACATCCTCTAGGCATGTTCATTAAACCCACAACCCTATTCCGATAAAACGCGAAACACTCTCCTGTAGGTGCATTTCTTAGTCCACCATACTCAACACTCTCAGGCTAGGAAACAGACATGGTAAGTGAATGCATTCAGAAGCATTCGCCTAAACACAGCAGGACTCTCCACTCACTGGCAAGAAGTTCAAATTTGGTAAATGTAGGATTTACTGAATTACTCCTGTAATGACTTGCAGAACAGCCCCAATGTTTAGCTCTAATATAAAATCACTAACAGGGCAGCTAGTGACTCTGAAAATCTTGATGCTTACAGTGTGATTGAGCTTTTGCCAGACACTTACGCTGCGGGTCTCATGCTCTCGTGCCTCTGCTGGAAGGAAGGAGAAGGTGTAACTGCCTCCAGAGCAGACTGATTCACCCTGGCAGCGGTTTCCTAGGTCAGAAAGAGATTGTCTACACTTAGGCATTTATTAAACTGCTTTGAAATGTAAGATTAGATTTCTATTCCCTAGACACAAAAAGGTCATGCATATCAACCTAAAGCCGTCTCCATGTCTGAGCCAAGTGACAAAGCTCTGCAAGTGTCCTGAACACAATGACCAAATATAGTACTTGTGGTCAAATATTTGCATACTGAGAAAATGCACTGTATTTCTATTAAAAGAGAAGTTTTAACAGGGTAGATCTTGTGGTGGGCGTTACACAATATGGTCATATGGGCCAACAAAAAATACCTATTTGTTTAAAGCTATATTGTTTTGTGTGTGCTGTTCTTTAACCTGTACTTTGTATACATTTTGGGCTTTAGGGCAGAACCATTTGTGAGAAATGTGTTTTGTTTGTGCCCCCAATTCTTTTTTTCTGTGTATATTTGGAATCAAGAACAGATTCATTTTGGGTTTAGCACCCCAACCTTCCACTATAGGTGTCCTTAGAGGTGAAAAAACAAACAAACAAAAAAAAGCATACATTTAATGAGAATCTCTGGACGCCATTTAAGAGGTAAGTATTGCAGTTAGCATGTTAATCACCCATGTTAAAAGGAGTGTAGGACCCACCAATATTGGGGCACTGTGACATAGTAGTGTGCTTAACACAATATGGCCATATGGTGGAACTGAATCCTCATATTTGTTTGCGGAGATTAGCGATTTTAAGTAGCCTTATAAAATCTAAAGCCATATTTTTTGTGTGCGCGCTGTTCCTTAATCTGTATTTTCTGTAAGCTTTGGTCTTTACAGCAGCGCTACTTCTGTGAAATGAATGTTCAAGATGTGTCCACAATTCCCCCTTTTTTCTGTTTAGTGCCCCCACCAGATAATTATCCCATTTAACAACGTTTCTGCATCTCCATGTAGAGGGATGCAATATCCCATAAATAATGGATCCTGTTTGTCCAGTATAAAAATAGACTGTTCCATTCAGGGTCATCTCCACGGAACCTACCAAATCTACTATATTTTAAAGCCTTCAATACCTGGTTCTTATTGAGCTCATTAAACAATGTAGAATATAACTGTTAAATAAACTAAAAATAGGTGACAATGTAAAAGGTTTGTGTTTATGCCAAGAATCACCTATAGAAATGGGTCAGGTTAGAATGGGTTAAATTGCTTATTTTGAAAAAAATAAAAGTTAATTCTTAACAGAAACATACCTCTGGATTTTCAGTTAGATATATCCGTTTAGAGATGTTATTTATTGTAGCAATCCACTGCGAAACAAAAAATAAATAGAAAAAAATCAAAATAAAACATTAATTTTAACCTCTGGGCTGAAAGAAATGAGAAATGGTTTACCCGTTGGTACCCAAAGAGTTAAAAGCCCAGGGGTTTATTCACATGCAAACAGAAGCCTGTGAGAGTTATAAAGAAAATGCCAAGAGAGCTTTATTTTGCATTTTAAACAAAGTCCAAGAGAGAAAACATTTAAATAAGACCTATGCGACTATTAAGATGGAAATACAATTATGTTATCCAATGTAGGTGTTAGATTTTGATACTAGGAAGGAAGTGGAGGAGGAGAAAAAGGGTTATTAGAGCATTAGAAGGGTACATTGTTACAGTTACAGGTGTAACATTCAAGGGGAGATTGCAGAGAAGCAGTTCGTAACCTGAGGTACAATGGAAAGTGAAAAGCCAGAAGAAATTTTGTAATGAGGTTATAAGTTTGCCAAAAGAAGAAGTGCAAAGGGTGAAGAGTAGCAGTCCAAGAACAGGTAGCCTAAAGAGAGCAGAAGAACAAGATGTGCTACCACCAGAGACAGCGAAGGGACAGCTGGATATGTATAATGTGAGCCATTTAAAAGATCTGTTACGAATATTCATGTAACCGTTAAGAATGAATGACTTGCGGCTCATGCTTGTGCAATGTAGCTCGGACCACTTCCATTCACATCCATGAGCATTTCCTATATTCATTTTTTTAAAGTGAATAAGATATAGTTTGCATTCATTATTGCCTAAAAGGCTTGTCATTCTTTTTTTTTTTTTTTTTTTTAAATAAGGGAGCACTAGTTTACACACAAAGTAAAGAAAATCAGGTTCTGATTAGAGTCGCTCACTTCTTGTTGAAGGCCAGGGATCAGGGGGCCGGAGCTAGGCTGTATGCAATTTATTTTTCAACATTGAACATATTTGTAAGCCAGGTTACTGGCAAGTTACTTCACTATGGGCTTTAATTAGCAAGTGTCTAGAGCAGGGGTAGGCAACCTACGGCACTAGTGTCATGCACGGCACTCGAGGTGTCTTTCCACGGCACTCAAGGCTAACAGGAGTCTCAGTGAAACTTCAGATATCTGCTAATACGAAAAGGTGGTGAAGGAAAACCCTCAATTTGTGCATTGCAGAACGTAGAGGAAGTGATCTCAGATCAGTTCCTCCCAGCACTTGTGAATGGGATTCCACACTGTAGTAGAGCAGCCTGCAGCTGCTGTTGCAGCTCCTGTCCTTGACCTGTACCTGGCCAGCCTGGTCCCCACTGGAACCCAGGGAAGCCACCCACACTGCTAGATATACACAGACCTGCAGAATAAGCCTCCCCTCATACAAATAATACGAACAGCCCATACACAAACATACACATAATCCCCACAAACGCAACACCACTAACAATCAACATACATGCACACAATCCCACATGCAATACCCCAAACAGCCCACACACACTACCAAACAAACAATGTGACATATCCATCCACACACAATTCCACAAGCAGCCCTCATACACAGCCCTCATTCATATGTATACAATATAATAGCTCATATATGCACAAATACAACGATACAAAGCAATTACAGTAAAAATAACACAAGCAGAATACGGCAGCTTACACACCTCAATTTAAAAAAATAGGATCAGCACGGTAAGGGACATCACAATTCTATATCGGCACAGTGCTGCTAAAAGGTTGCCTACCTCTGGTCTAGAGTATTCCTTTACACCTGCAGCAAAGCAATACATCACAAATAACCAATGTACACTTTACAAACTAGAATTAACAAAATTGTAAAAGAAATCTCACCTCTTCGCTGTCTTTCCTGCTTTCTGCTTGTAAAATGACAGACCTATTAAAAAAAAATAAAAATAAACATGCATTATTTGATGGTAGAAAACATTTCTGATAATAAAAAAAAGTGTATGTGGTGTATGTACCAGAATATATGAAGCAGCTAAGCCTGTGATATACAAGGAAAAACAGTAATTTTATCTGTAACATCAATTGAAAGGTTTGTTTCGGGGGTCGAGGCCTGACCGCTGAGACGAGCGGACGCAGGTAGCAACAGCTCCTGTGCCAATTGAAACTCTAAGCTGCATCTGCCAACACAGACACCGAATTCGGGCATTTGGAGGCTGGCAATGGGCAGAAGAAACCAAGACCTACACAAAGAGACCTCAAACGTTGATGCACCGCTCGGCACCAACATGCGGCCTGTTCACATGAGCGGCATGGGGGGTGACTGACGCTCTCCCGCCACTCTTATACCCAACTGTCTTACTACAGAGCCCACGTTCCCCCCCCCCCATGGACGGGCGGGGGTCATCCCGGTTCACACCACACAGGGTCATAACCCCCTACAAGCTTCTGCGACCACAGACAACTCGCACCCAATAACCAAGATGGCCGACCATACTCCTGGGCCTGCTCCCACCCGGCCTCTACATGCACGAATTGCAAGCGCGATCCCACACGAGGACTGCATAGCAGCAGCCTTTGACCGTTTTTGGACACAACTGTGGGCCAAACTGGCACAGACCCAAGCAGCCCAAAAGGTCTCTCAACAGCCCACCACCTTACCTGCACACAAACCGGCTCTGAAAAGCCCAAACGAGCCACTAATCGTGCCATGTGATGGCAGCCTGGAGAAACCCAAGAGGCGCCTAGATGAAATCTCTGCCGACTTTTGGCCCAAACTCGCTGACAGGCACAAGCAACGGGAGAAGAGGGAGCAGGGAGACACCTCATTACAAGGCTTACCTCCTAATAATTATCGACCCACGTCTAACCTCACTAGGCATATAATCTCCACACCACGATACTTGTACCAGCGAAAGTGACCAGATCGACCCCCTGTCACTTTCCGGAGCCACCAGGCGGCCAAAGCTCATCACTGCAATCCTGGGCAGGGAGCCACGGGGGGAACTCCCCAGTGTACATCTTGCACCTTCGGAGGGAGACACTGCCGTACCAAGCTACCACTGAACCCCACTGGGACACCAGTCACGGAGCTGCACGCAGCCGGACCGGCAGGAACTGGATCTCAACTGAAGCCTGGGGCAGACCGAGAGAAAAGTTCTGGATCATCGAGACTTTCACTAACCAAGGAGGTCGGAAGCCAAGTCAGGGAATAGGATAAACCCCCAACAATGCACTACCTGTGGTGTACATTTCAATTACTGCCTTGCTTCACTTTCACTGACTGAAATGCATCAACCCTTGCTTGGACTGTTGGCGCTATGTTTCCTAATTATTTATAGTCACGAACCCAGGCATAGATGAGGTTTAATTGTTTTAATCACTCATATTGTGTAATTGTCTCCCCAGGGACATTCAGTTACTGTTAAGACAAACGTAGGTTACGCGTAAATCTCTTATAGCATAGTCAGTTACCAAGGTCAGCTAACCTCTTTTGTACATGCCCTGACTAACACCTCACTTCTATTTTTTTTTCCCTTTACCCATAAAAAATGTGCAATAAAAAACAGCAGTAACCTATAGCAACGCAGCAATTTATCATTTATGTTCCACCGGTTATTATTTAGTTTGTTTATGCTTAGTACATATATCAGCCTGTACTGACACTAACTTAACCAATACTGTCTTCCTGCACCATAAGCATACTATATAGGCTGTTTAAACCTTAATGGGCTACTCATTATATGGAGATATGGAGATATATATATACACATACATTTTAAAAATGTACAAAAACTCATGCCACTACCTAGCCTGCATGCAACTGTATAAATACGCTGTTGTGGCGTCTTGACAAAGTTATGTACCTACCTGCACAATAAAAATAAAGAATTATAAAAAAAAAATAAGGTATGTTTCATGTCCATCTGTTAATGTTTCCCTATTTATTAGGCTGGTACGAGTATTAACCCCTTAAGGACACAACTTCTGGAATAAAAGGGAATCATGACGGAATATTTCCGTCATGTGTCCTTAAGGGATTAAGAAATATCAATGTGAGGTGCTTTCCCTTTAAAAAATAGAGAATAATCTAATATATCTTTGAATCCTTATATACCCTGTGCTGCTCTTTCCATTCTATCTAGTTCAAGTCCCTGCACCAGGTGAGCAGGGTACATAGGGGGAGTGCTGTTAACCCCTTGATATACAGTGTTGGCACTATTGGAGGATATGTCTGCTTTATTTCTTAGATATTAATCTGGACAAGATACAGATTCAGTGCAAGTGCACTCCATTAAGGTGAGAGTTCCAGGTGTATATAGTGGAGGTCTTTCACCCAACAATATTACACCATTTCAAGTTCTTGTTCCTTTAGATTGCTAATTGGAATTTTAACCCCAGGAGTGTTGGAGGGACCAGAAGGAGATACTACATTTTTTTTTAAATTTACTATTCTAGAGTGCCTTCTATATCAGGATTATATCAACTGTATTCTCTCAGTAATTCCCTACAGAGTGACATTTTCAAATAAGTTCCGTTAACTCTTTGCTCTTTAATTTGAGAGTTTTTCCCAGTTCTGTGCGCCAACTCACTGTTTTAAAACCTGGTGAGAAAAACTGTAGAATACAACAAAGTTTCCCTTACTATGGGCCAAGTCCCCAGGTTTTTTTCAATAATAATCCTGACCAGGTACGACCATTTTTGGCTTGGTTGTACAGCTGACTTTAGAAATGGCCCACAAAAATAAAATAAACACAATAAAGCATTGGCAGGGTTGTCTACTAGATTTCTGTCTGTATTTCTATGTATTTATCCCTGTGTCTGTAAAGCCACTCGTGTATTGTTTTAAAGTAATTTGTCAGGCACGCTGGATAACTGTGCTAGATCAAAAATATTAAAGAAAAATAGCCCTCCAGTTGTTATGGGAAATGTAGACCAGCAACAGCTTGAGGTCCATGGCTCACAACCAGTTACTGTAAATGAAAACTACAAAATCACTGAACTAATGTACACAATACAAACTTTTTGCCATCGAAAGCTGTAATCTGGAAGCAATATCTTCGGTCTTCGCAGTCCACAGCCATGACTGAGCAGTTGTCGATGTCCATGACGAGTCCTCCTGCCACATCCCCTCGGGCTTGGCTCATGAGATTACCTCCCTGAGTGAAGAAATAGTATCTCTCCCAGCTCGAGGATACCAGCCCAGTTTTACTGAAACAGGAAATAAGAGTTCAACTGACATTTAAAAAGAGCAATCATAGGTTTCTAAAACTTACAAGGACTAGTAAAAAAAAAAACCATTACAATTCACGAGGAAAAAAAATAAAAAAATAAACCCAACCAGAAAGATTCTTTTGAATCTGGAAATCAATTTTTGTTTTTTTCTTGTGCAAAGTCTAACTGGACTGAGGTATTTACATTTACAGTGTAAACAGGCGATGCCAGCACTTACTTGCGGATGTTGAGGTAGCCAGCTTTGCGAGTTAGATTGCGATTGATCGGGAGTTTCTTTGGGTCAGGATCTGGTATATATAACAGTTCACTCGCCACCTCCATGTCCTGAATGGTCTGTTGCATGTTCTCAACATCCGTGTCCATTTCTCTACGGACACTAAAGCAGGAAAGGAAAGGAAAAAAAAACGAGGAATAAAAAAAATAAAAAATAAAAAACAGTCAAAACTAAACATTTTTTAACATCTTCAACAGATCTACACAACAAAAATGCAATATTTTTATTTATTTTATTACACGTTGCATTTCCTTTGTCTAACATCAATGTATTTAGAAGCAATGCAATCTTGGCCAAAGTATCAATGGTATAGACTGAATATCATTTAGAAAGGTTCACCAGATGGCTAGACCTGATTTGGAATAGCAGAGATGGATATAATTTAGAGACAGTGTCAAACCCCTCCATCCAACCCAGGCCTCCATGCTGTGTGTGGTAAACCTATGCAGTAGGGGGCATCCGTGAAGCATACTTTGTAATTTATGTATTGTGCTGGGAACGTTTCAATCCATAGCTACTTGAATGAAAGCTTGTCATCCATACAAATGACAGCCCAAGTTTATGCACAAAAAATAGTCATGATTTCCAAGCCATTGGGTGAACGAAACAGAGAACACTAAAGTGAGCATTGAGCAGCACAAATGTGAGATAAACAAAAACATCCCCTCCCAAACATGCAGTTGGTAACAGCTACTTACTTTTGTACACTTGTACCAATGTTTGACAAAAACTCTTCCAACTGAGTGTTTAGGTTTTCGGAGCCCATTTTGAAAAAGTTTATCTTTATGAAATAAAAAATAAAAAATAAAAAACAACCATAAAATATTCAGTAATGACAAGTTTAGATACATTATTTATCCTAAACAGGGGTGAATCTCAACACTGTAGCCCATACCTATACTACCCTGTAGATATCTAGATCATCCCACTGAACAGCGCTATGGAATCTGATGGCGCTATATAAATAATAATAATAGAACCCATAACTTTGTGGTGTAATGATCCAAACATTATTGCAGTTTATCAGAGTAAAGCAATAACCGAGTGCTCCCTCCACAAGTCTGTTTGACGTCTTTGCTAAAAATAATTTGCCATTGCACTAGATGATGCTTAGCTGTGAGGGCTTGCTATAAGCAATTTATGAAAAAACAAAAAAATGATCTCATGTTAAGCATCAGTGACCAATTTTGATTTGACTACACAGTAGGTAATTCACTTCCATATTATGATTGCCAGTGCAGCAATAAGGTTTTTTAAAACTGTATGCAGATTTGCCAACACATGCATTAGGCAGCTGCGAAAACAAACAAACACACACTACAACATGATTCCCTAAAACCAATTACTTTCATTAACAGAAATTTGAGGACAACTTCTTAATAGAGAACTGTGTACTGTCTGTGTCCGTATTTAAAGGTACACTATAGTCACCAGAACAACTACAGCTTATTGAATTTGTTCTGGTGAGTAGAATCATTACCTTCAGGCTTTTTGCTGTAATCACTGTCTTTTCAGAGCAATTGCAGTGTTTACATTACATCCTAGTGATAACTTCACTGGCCACTCCTCAGATAGCTGTTAGAGATCCTTCCTGGGTCATGGCTGCCTAAACTGCATCCAAACATTCATTATCTCCTCCCTCTGCATGCAGACACTGAACTTTCCTCATAGAGATTCATTGATTCAATTCATCTCTATGAGGAAATGCTGATTGGCCAGGGTTATGTTTGAATCATGCTGGCTCTGTCTCTGATCTTCCTCCATGTCAGTCTCAACCAATCCTATGGAGAAGCACTGTGATTGGATCAGGCCACCACTTCTGATGATGTCTGCAGACTGCTTGTTTTTTTGAGGCAAACAGCATGCAGAGCTACAGCTTCAGGCTTGAATTCAGTAAGATTTTGCTATGTTTATGGAGGCATGAGGGCCCCAGGCGGCCTAGATGGTGGTTTTAACCCTATAGGGTCAGGAATACATGCTTGTGGTCCTGACCCTATAGTGCTCCTTTAATATTTCTTATGTATCACAATTATTGTACAAACAAATCACAACATTAATCACAATGTTTTGTTTTATTTAATTTTTTTCTCTCTAGTTTTATATGCAATATTATCATGTATTATTTCCATTCCTATGAAATTGATATTGTTATATAATGAATTGTATAAATGTAACTGGATCAACACATCAATTGGATTATTACTGCCCCTTCTTAAGATCACATTGACACATGGTGGATTACATAAATATTCCTACGAGATGTTGGACCAGTTGTGTAGTTAGCTGTGTAATGAATGTAATAAGACTGCAACGTACCTGAGCCTGCATGTATCCCAGTAGGGGCTCCAGAATAGCACTTTTCTTCTTGTACTGAATTGTGTTTAATGCACAGAAATAGTGCATCATAGTCTGGTGCATCTTTTTCCTGGATGTGTACACATCTTCTGTGGCTTCAAATTTAGTCTTGAACATAAACAAAAATTATAGGTGATTTTGGCTGGCACTTTTTCGATGTGGTTTTCACTTACAAAGGTCAAGGACTACAGTAAAATACAGAGAAATGGCTATGTGTAAATAAATAAATCATGGCTATTAACAATATGATTATACTATATGTACAGAATATATAATATCAACAAAACAAAAAAGAAAATGGGAAAAAGCATTCACCAAGTCTTCAAGCAGAACACCCAATATTCTTTGTTCCACCTTCAACCCCCAAAGGACTCAGTGAACCAGTAGAAGAAATGTTTTGAATAAGGTTTTATTATCTTGAACCAGCAAGGCTCAGTGAACACATACCCGAAGAAGGCTACCTTTACATCATGAAACCAGAGTTGAATTATTTTCCCTGTCACAGAAGATGAGTGCAGGAGACTACTAGTAATTCCAGTTAGACTACAGTATGTAATAAAATCTTAATACAAAACACAAGATGCATGTATGAGGGAGTGAAAAAAAATTGAGAAGAAATAAAATCAAAAAAATCCAAGTATTATGAGAGATCAGAGGGAATGGACCGGCAGGTATGTGTAAAAAGAAATAAAATCTATAAAATCCAAGTATTATGCGAGAACAGAGGGAGTGGACCGGCAGGTATGTGTGGAACATTGCATGTATTGAAAGTACACCAAAACACTTGCCGAGCATTCTGGAAGGATTCCTATTGTAAAGAACCAGTTTCTTAAGAATAATATCAGGAGTCCAGGGAGCACGCTGAGGAATGTCCAATCCGAGTATTTATTATCAGATAAAAATCTAATAAAAAATCCAGGAATGGTTAACGTGATATACCTTTAAATCTCTTTAGAATAGTGGTAAGACTAGTAATAATTCATTACTTATTTAAAATTTCATAAAAAATATATCATAAAAAGTATATATATTTTTTGCAACAGATCATTCACAGTAATATCCAATAAATAACAACAAAAAAAAAAAAAGAAGAAAAGGAAATAAATTGTCCAATTGATAACAGTCTTGTAAATAGATACTATGTATCAAATAGTAGCAACAGTCTTTTAAATTGTAAACTGACTCAGTTCACTCCAGTTATAGAAGAACTGGTATATGGATACTGAGTGAGTTAGTATACTGTGTGTACAATATTATATTATAAATGGTCCTATTTTATAATAATTGTACCCTTGTAAAAAGTAATAAATAGATATAAAATATCATTGATAGGTCATAGTTGATGGCCCTCAATAAAATATATGTTTAATTCACCATTAAAAACTGAAGTGCTGAAATGGTTAAAAATATTCAATTTTATTTGAAAAAATCAAATTAAAAGTTATATTAGGCACTCACACTTTGATATCAAACTTCTTGCCCGGTTGCAGTTTTGGAACCTGGTGTATACAGTTGTTGCAGTCCGATCGTCAAATAAATGGAAGAGCTGGCTCTCCGTGAGCCTCGTGTGTCTCTTTGTTTTCTTCCTTCGTTCGGCAGCAATTTAAATTCCACTAGGTAATCTTGTTACTGATGTGTAACATGTAATAGTTGTAATCACTAGGACAGTAGGTGAGCAGGCTCTCTGTGAGCTGCGTGCGTGTCACAGTTCCTGCGTTCCAGGGCAATAAAGTTGATTTGCGATAGGTGCCAGAAAGCAATGAATGTCGTAAACAGAGTTGTCCTTACGCGTTTCGTGAGAAAAGTCTCACTTCATCAGAGGATCAGTTTTTAATGGTGAATTAAACATATATTTTATTGAGGGCCATCAACTATGACCTATCAATGATATTTTATATCTATTTATTACTTTTTACAAGGGTACAATTATTATAAAATAGGACCATTTATAATATAATATTGTACACACAGTATATTAACTCACTCAGTATCCATATACCAGTTCTTCTATAACTGGAGTGAACTGAGTCAGTTTACAATTTAAAAGACTGCTGCTACTATTTGATACATAGTATCTATTTACAAGACTGTTATCAATTGGACAATTTATTTCCTTTTCTTCTTCTTTTTTTTTTTTTTTTGTTATTTATTGGATATTACTGTGAATGATCTGTTGCAAAAAAATATATATACTTTTTATGATATATTTTTTATGAAATTTTAAATAAGTAATGAATTATTACTAGTCTTACCACTATTCTAAAGAGATTTAAAGGTATATCACGTTAACCATTCCTGGATTTTTTATTAGATTTTTATCTGATATATTTTTTGTTTTACTTTGCAATATTAAGGATTTTTTAGTGGAATCCTTATTTTTCCAGTAGAGTGGTTTACTGCAGCCATACTAGGTTCTCTAACACACGGTTATTTTTCATATTAACCATAACGTTACGAGTATTTATTATGTTGACCTCTTAAAAGAATTAAAATAATGCTAGGTACAGCATTAATGAATTAATTAAATTAAGCACAGCAGTCTAGCAAGGCAGAGAAAGACACTTAAGTTCTAGTCCAGGAGCTCCCCCTCCTCTTAGCAACCCACAGACCCTCAGCCCTCAAGCTCCAAATTTTCAGTTACTCCTCTGGAGACCACCAGAGCCTCCACTGCGCCTCACACCATTCAGGCTACTTCATCAAAAAAGGCTACGTGATGCCCTATGACCACCAGTCCATTGAGAATCACAACTTCCCCCGCAAATGAGGTCTCTCTCACAGACCCAGGTTTCTATTTATTCTTGCTTTTGACATAAAAGTACTAAACAGGGACAGGGTACAAAGCAAACAAAGGAGATGCAAAAATGTAAAATAGAGGAGTTCAGGAAGAGAAGATGGGAGGAGAAGGTGCGGCAAAGAATTCTGGTTATTCTGAGTTTTCAATTGATGGATGCTTTATTGCAGAAGTAATGGTTTCCTCATTGACCATGACCACATGAAAGGGTTACTCCAGCCACAATGATCACTTCAGTGATTTGAAGTGATGATGGTGGTAGGAGTATGTATGTGCAGTGCTTCAACTTGAAAGGCTAGTTGCACCCTGGCACACGTGACTTAGGTAGCCAGGAACTCTGTTCCAAGCTACCTAGAGGCCTTTCTGTGCATAAAATACATCAGTCATCAGTGCGTGCACCACGCTGGCAAAGGACGCAAGGGGAGGTACTTATCTACCCTACCGCCCAATAAAATTGTGCTTTGATGGAACTGCATGAGGCCTTGGCTGAAGGGGCATGGAAGTGGGCACCAGGTGCTTCACCCAGCACAAGTAAGCAATACCTTTTTGTTTGCAGGTTGGAGACCTAATCAATAGTGCCCAGTATGGCATTTTCATAGAAAATGTCCCCATCCCACCAGCAAACGGGTTGGAATGACCCTTCAAGATAAGAAGTATGTAAATAAACAAATATGTAAGTTATCACCTTTTCATTTTCTCTTCTTTTGGACAGTCTGCTGTATCGATTTATTGCCACATCATGATCTAAATTAAAAACATATAACAAATACAGTCAACAACATATAGTAAGAAATAATTGCTATTGTGATTTGTTGGAAATGTTCTCATGGCTAAAACAAGAAATTAAACTCCACCTCCAAGCACAATATATAAATAAATATCAAATTTCCCACCAGAAGATTTAATAGTTTAATCTAAAGATCCAGGCTCCTTACCAGCCAAAAAGCATAAAAACTAAACATTGATCATCAGGTTTATTCACTAAAGTGAGAATTCAAAGTGAATTAAAAAGTTAAAGGGACACTATAGTCACCAAATCAACTTTAGTTTAATGAAGCAGTTTTGGTGTAAGGATCATGCAACTGCAGTCTCACTGTTTAATTCTCTGCCATTTAGGAATGAAATCATTTTGTTTCTACAGCTCTAGTCACACCTCCATGCACGTGACTTACACACCCTTCCTAAACACTTCCTGAGCTGAAATGTTTAGCAATGTATGAACTAAACACTTCCTGTAAAGATAGATCTAGTGTTTACACTTTTATTGCACAGTCTTTTTAATCTAGAATTTCTTATCTTCTGCTCTGTTAATATCTTGCTTGACCTTGCAGAAGCCTCCTATGTGGTTAAGTGTTCAATTTACAGAGTATGAAATAAAACTCCTGAAGTAAGTGAACATGCAAGTCACAGCCAGGGTACGTGTGGCTAGGGCTGCATGGACAGAAACAAGTGATTTAACTCCTAAATGGCACTGAAGTGAACAGTGAGACTTCAGAGGCATGATCTATGCACCAAAACAACTTCAATAAGCTACAGTTGTTTTGCTGACTATATAGTGTCCCCTTAAAGCATCACAGAATATTCCAACTTGGCTATTTTAACCTTAAAAGGGACATTATGCATCTCATTAAAGTGGTCTGGGTGCCGTGTCCCTGCAATGTAAAACATTGTGGTTTTTGAGAAACAGCAATGTTTACATTGCAAGGTTAATACTACCTCTAAAGGTGCCTCATCCCACTTCACGGAGTGACTCCATGAAACTACGCATTACGCCCTCACGCTCTGGAAGACCTCCAGAGTTAAGCATCACCCCACAAGAAAGCATTGGGTCAATGCTTTCCTATGGAACAGGCCTAATGCGCGCATAGCGCTCACGTATTAGGACCCACATTGTCTGACGTTTGCGGAGGAGGGAGCACAACCGAGCGCCGAGGTAGCTTAAATTTTAAATTCAGTTTGGATTCTCACTATAGTGAATAACCCTGTATGTTTGTTGTCTAAAATTCCCTGATTAAACTTTGAATAGAAATTATTCAGTAGAACAGTGTTACAGTCACACAGCCAGTGGCTTAGATGAACCTTTATTCAGCCGTATACTGAAATAACTGAGGTCAGGCGCTTGTGATTGCACATAACTTGGTTATTATGGAGGCTGTTATCAGAATATGTGAGAAAGGCGGCTTGGGAACACATGAACCTAGCAGCAATTTAAGGCCACTGTGCATCACTTTGCATTTTAATATTATGAGCTTTGGGAAACCCCTGGTCTACCTTATTCACACTATATTCCAATTCGAACCCTCAGAGGATGGGAGCTAGCATGTCAGCTATCCCCATGGTATTTATAAAGCTTTCACAGCTAAACATACAAGAACACTTCATTTGCAACTTTCAGGTACTAACTGAAGCTTGGAAGAAACTCACTTTTTCTACCTTTGTCAGCCTATTAATATTTCTTCTATAAAATTTTTACCATTGTTGGTGCTGAGGAATATGTTTACCACTTTTGTTTTCTGTACATGAAGTTTTACATTGTTATTTTCATTGAATGAATTCCACTAATATTTCATGTACATATAATTAATAAATATTTTGGCTGATCTGGTTGGGTAACTTTTCAATTGTACACAACACATATTTTCTCTACCCACCACTCTCCATCTTTTGCCCATCCTAGCTGCAAAAAATTTCATAGTTATGTCTCATCTCTATTACGGTTCTTTAGGCCTCAAAATCGACAAACCCTGATCACAGCAATACTCAGACTCTTCATTTTCTTTAAACGCTACCCACCCCGCTTCATTTTAAATTTAGAACATGCTTATCCAGCAGTTTCAGATCTTTCTCAGAAATATCTGCATTTTATCTGTAGCTGCAATTTTTCTCTAATTTTCTCTGTTCATCACATCCAAACTGGGTTATTGAATCATTTTGCACAAAAGAGCTTCAATGGCTAGATCTCAGCTCATGGACAGGGCCCTCCTGATCTTTTTGTATTCATCTGTGTATATTGAACTGTTCTCCCCAATTGCACAGAGCAGCTGAATATGTGTGCAATTTATAAATGGTAGCTTTTTCCCTCCCATTTTATGTAGGTCTGCCAAATGCTAGTATTACTCCTAAGGTTGCCTCATCCAGCGTGTTTTCCTGGAGGCATATCACTTCACTTTATGTGCCACAGGTGTGACCCCAGCTCATACTAATTCACCCCGGATCGAGTTAGTAAATCAGGAGAGGAAAGATAAAAGAAATGTCTCTACTAAAACCCTTAAGATAAAAAATGTGGATATTCTTATTAAGGCGGCATCGAAGGCATTCCAAGCAGCTACATAATTACATTGCAGTTAGATATTCAAACCTCCTCCCCCCTTAGTTAGGGGTAACTAAATCTCACAAATGGCCTATGTCTTACTCAAGAACACTGTGCCAACTCTGGGGCTCCATTAACTGGCCCATTTGTGTTAACTCACATGAAGAGGTTCACACCCTGACTTGACCCTTAGAAATGCACCTAAACCCAGGTATTGAGGTTCAAGGACCTCATGTATACTGAGGCAGGCATAATTTAGCTTCCTGATAAAAACACGCCCCGAGGCCTACTTTACTCCTTTGATTTTAAGTGGTGCTGCACATAAGGCACCCATCCTGAGACCACTAGCAATGCTTTGCTCAGAAAGGCCATATCGTAAACTCTGTCATTAATTTGCTCCATTTCTCATGGTCCCTCCTGACACTTACTTTAGTTAAAAAACAGGAGAATGGCACGGGTCAACGGTGTATGTTTTGAGAAAGTTCTTGATTCCCTTTCATGTTCTTATTTTCTTGTTCTACTATTTTTCTTTATGCTATTGCCTAGCGTGGGTTACTTTTTAAACAAGCATTCACGCCACATAGGCTGTATTAGTCTCGTACTTAATTATAATCATAAAATGAGGCTTTGTCGCTTATATCTCTCTCATATGACCTGTTTTACAATGCTCCTCGTGTATGTTCATACTGTAAATTCTCATGACTAAACAAACAACAACAAAATGCAGATTTTTATTTTATTTTATTTTTTAAATTGTACTAATTATATCTACAGGGAAGCTTATACAGATACTTGTTTACCCCTCTCTTTACAGCTATCCATCCCAGGCTCATCTCATGCAACTTATCTAGGTATATACTTTGTTAGAAGTTTTATAAACAAAATAACTATTTTCTGAAGCTACAAATTTCTATCAATTCCCTTCAGTAAAATATTATTCCAGTAGAAGAACATCTGCAGGAATACATACCATTACTTGCAATCTGGAAAATCTCTTTCAAAGTCAGTATTTCTGTAAAGACAAAGGAATACGAAAAACAAAATCTCATTGTATAAACATAGGCAATACGTGTCAGTTTCATTTGAAAGTAAAATGTTATTATTAAAATACGACAAAGGTAGGATTTCGAAAACTGAAATCGTTACATTAAACATTCGTTTAACCCATCATCTCTTTTTCATTTGTAATAGGGACTCAAATTATGTACCTGGCAAAACCCTTTAATTAGGGTCTCCTAGTCCCCGATACACCACAGAAATATGCATTAAACTATTTATTCTGAGTGCTCAGTTGCAAGAGACTTGATGGATATGCCTACTTCTACAAGAAGGCATCTATTGTAAATAAAATAGGAATCTAGATTTAGTTCCAGACCTAGGGATTAAGGATGAACGGTCACATCCAATGACTTGAAGTATTATGTTTACATATCCCCCAAAGCAAGGTGTCAAAGATAAAATTAAACTTAGAAATTCACACTGATGTATTTACCACTATTCCAAAACTAGATGCCTCCACTTTGACTCCCTGTCAATCATTGTTAGAAATGTTGCTATTCAACATTTTCCTCTCCTTATAGACAATTTGCATCATGGCAATTACAGACCACCCTACTGCTTTAGCTAGCAAAATCACTCGTTTATGTCATTAACACAAACCTGTATTCCTAGGCTTCCTCAGCACTGGCTCGGTCTCCTCCTCCTAGAAAGTGAGGGTGATTGTGGAACCCAATGTGCATGCATGGTATTTAATCAGTGCTTTCTTATGGGGAATTTGAAGACGTTAGACACCCTCATAGGAAAGCCTGAGGACATCCAATGTCATTTCACAGACTAAACATATACTATGGGAGCTGTTTTGCAATAGTGGAGCATTGGGAACCTAATGCTCTTCAATGCTTTCCTATGTGGGTTTCTACATCACGTGAGAGTTTTACTCTATCAGTGCAGTGGAAAAAAAGTGCAAAGTTTTACATTGCAGGGTTGAATAGACAGGCTCACTGCACCCAGACCACTTCAATGAGATCAAGTGGTCTCGATGCTTACAGTGTCTTTTTAAAGGCTTAAGCAAAGCTTTAAAAAGGGAAGTTCTTTTTTTTCCCCTCTCTTTTTCATTAAATAAATGCTGTTTATGTATATTTAAGAATACATTTATACATTACTTTCATGAACACGAAAAAACACTGATTTTAGTAGCCATTGTCGAGGGGAAATTATATAACCTAAGTAAAAATGTTAAGATTGCTGGAGAAACATTATGTTGAGCAAGAGGCTGCTGTGTGTGTTTGTAGTGGATGAATATGAAAAGGATTGGCTTTGGTCACATTTAACTGACTGGTATTTACTGGCAGAGCAACGCTTGGAGTTGAAAGCTTGCAGATCAAATTCTCTGCAAGTGGATCCTATATAAAAAGTTGTAACATCTGAAATACTGGCTGACAGAGGACTAAAAGCTCCTCTTTAACGTGACACTATAGTCATCCAGACCACTTCAGCTCAATGAAGTGGTCTGGGTGTCAGGTCCCTCTAGGGTTAACCCTGCCTGATGTAACTGCTATGTTTACATCTGGGGTTAAGCCAGCCTCTAGTCGCTGTCTTCCGGACAGCAACTAGAGGCGCATCGGCAATGATTGAGCGTCCATAGAAAGAGCGTCCATAGGAAAGCATTGAAAAATGCTTTCCTACGGACACTTTGAATGCGCGAGCGGCAGTGCCGTGCATTCGGCGCCGGTGACGTCAGACAAGGATGCAGACGTCAGCGGGGGAGGAGAGGTAAGAGAGCCCGGCGGGGAAAAGGGTGAGTACCTGAAGGGGTACCAAGCGGTTTACCTGACACTATAGTGTCCCTTTAATATATCTTGAGTGTCTGGGTAAAATTTAAAGGCATACTTCAATCAGATTGTATCACTAGTAACATTACAACTACAACTTATTTGCAATTATGATTAATGAATGAGAATTCCATATCGTTATTGCTCTTACTGTAACATACTTTTATTTAGATTCTTTGATAATTAGCAATAATTAGTGAAGAGTTGGTGTCAAATCTGGTTATTGAGAAACTCTTGGCAATCAGTTTGGGCACAAGGAGGAAGTGCACCCAAATGGGATAGAGGACTAATAACAAATAATTTTAAAAAAGTATTTACCTTTTAAATCCCTTTCTTTAAACTGGTTAATGGGGAACATCATGGCATCTGCAAGCTGCGTAGAGAGTACAGCATGGCATGAACTCAGCTGCAGGAACAAATGTCAGTGGATTAGAAAAATAATTCTATATATAAAAACACAGATGAATACATTGAGAAGTGTAATTGTAAACAATGGACAAAGCAAATATTTACTCTTCAGGTCAAAAACTAAATGTCCACACTATAATATGCAAAATTGCTACAGGGTAATTCACTTAAATATGAAATGTTGGAAATTCGTTGCGAATTACAATTTTTAGGATAAATTAGCCAAAGTGAAATATATCTGACATTCTTTTCTTTTCAGTTAAATTGGCCCTAAATTCATTTTCAAATCTTGGTGAAGTGAATAACCTTGCAATTGTAGATTTACAAGCAAAAGAAAAATGCTACGAGTTAGAAGTCTGGAAATGAAACATCTTAAAATCTAAGGCATGTTAAAGGGACACATCAATGCCCGCAAAATAATAATAATAAAAATAAATAAATAAAAAAAAAACTTTTGTAAACATACCTAATGAAAACATGCATGCCTTTAATTATAACTAAAACCCATTTGCAAAAACTGCACATCTCTTGTTTGAAGCTTTTGCAAGTCCTCCCCTTCTAACCCTACCCAGACTTTCTGTGGCTGTCCAATCAAAGACTTCCTAATGCAGCTCAATTAGAAGTCTTTGCATTGCCGGTGCTCCGCGCAATTGCTGCCTTTTAAATGTAGGTCCACGGAGCTAAACTACAAGGAAGTAAACAGAATCGGGTGTAACAAGGTTAATCTATAAAAGTGTCAATTTCTATTTAAATCTACAGTTTTTATAAAACAAAAATGAGGACATGCTCTTTACACATAAAGCACATCAATAAGCTCAAGTGCTTTAAAGGTCTGGAGTGTCAATGCAATGTTAATGATTACTATGATCATTCCAAAAGCAGGCTCTGCCCCTACAAATCGGTTTTATTTGTATGCAACCTGTTTGTCTAAGCAATTAGCATTAGTATTTTATTACCCAAATGAATTAACAACATAGTAAGAATAGCAGACAGGAGGTTACAAAAGTTGTGATATCATACTTTCATTATTGTTTTTTTAAATACACATGTGATGTAAGACTTACCTCATCAATGACCTTTGAAAACTGTTGTAGTGTTGAAGTCATAACCTCATCATCGCCACCTAGTGGAAATCGCTGTAAAAGAAAAAAAAATTATCCTAATTAATTCTTGCTGGGGAAGGCAATCTTGTATACAATGTGGTAATTATCCTTTCACTATGAAAGATTTATTGAGGAAATGTCACATGAAATGGCTATTGTGTTTTGCAGCAAACCTTTTTTTTCCCCCAGTATTCTGCAGCCTATTACTGGCACCTATTGCAAAACTTCCATACTGAAGACTTGGTTAAGGTTGAATCATAAATGTAGAGAGCAGACTCTCAAAATCAAACAAGCAAAGGTCTGGGTACATAATAGAGAAAGTCCAAGACATATTTATTGAAAAAAATACAGACAATGTTTTGACCCTGAAAGAGCCTCTCTCAAGATTGAGAAATGATATTTCAAAGGTGAAAAGTTTGTTTTTAATTCAATAAATCTGCCTTGGGCGTTCTCTAATTTGTTCCAATGATTTTACTTTGGTGGCCAAGGGAGAAGGCAGAGGGGCCTGGAGGACAAGTGCCTTTGGGAGCACTTTGGGTTAATCCATTCAAAAACATTTAAATGTCTTAAGGTAAAACAGTGCCTAGGACCAGCAGGCACCATAACCACTTGTGATTAAGCTGTTCTAGTGCACGGAGTGCTTCTTTAATGATTTTTTTGTTGTTGACCATTTTAATTATGGAGTGTGTTCTAATATAAACCATTACACTACTGACACAAATGATCCAATATTTTCAGTATGGTTTCCTCGATATTGGTTCTAGCAAGCACTCTTTAGCAACCAGAAAAACCAACAGAAAAGACCGCTACTGCATGATAGTTTTAATACATTCTGACACTCATTAAATGTTAAAGGAACACTATAGTCACCTAAATTACTTTAGCTAAATAAAGCAGTTTTAGTCTATAGGTCATTCCCCTGCAATTTCACTGCTCAATTCACTGTCATTTAGGAGTTAAATCACTTTGTTTCTGTTTATGCAGCCCTAGCCACACCTCCCCTGGCTACGATTGACAGAGCCTGCATGAAAAAAAAAAAAAAAACTGGTTTCACTTTCAAACAGATGTAATTTACCTTAAATAATTGTATCTCAATCTCTAAATTGAACTTTAATCACATACTGGAGGCTCTTGCAGGGTCTAGCAAGCTATTAACATAGCAGGGAAAAAGAAAATCTTAATTAAACAGAACTTGCAATAAAGAAAGCCTAAATAGGGCTCTCTTTACAGGAAGTGTTTATGGAAGGCTGTGCAAGTCACATGCAGGGAGGTGTGACTAGGGTTCATAAACAAAAGGGATTGAACTCCTAAATTGCAGAGGATTGAGCAGTGAGGCTGCAGGGGCATGTTCTAGACACCAAAACTGCTTCATTAAGCTAAATTTGTTCAGGTGACTATAGTGTCCCTTTAACCCCTTAAGGACCAAACTTCTGGAATAAAAGGGAATCATGACATGTCACACATGTCATGTGTCCTTAAGGGGTTAACAATACAGGTGGTGTGGGAATTAAATAAGCATGTAAATAGAATAACCGTGTTTAAATGCCAACACTTTCATCTAACCTCTGAAGTTGAGATTTTTACAAGTGGTCCTAAATGAAATGGTAATAAAACACTGCTTTGTCTTGCAATTCACAGAATATAGGTTATAAAAAAAAGGTATATATCTTAGAGAATGGCAAATGCTTAACAACCAGTCCTAGGGTAACAACATATATAAACATCCCTGCTCATACTCTGTAATTATCTTGTACTTTGTTCTGTCGCAGGCAGCCTGCAGAATGGTTATTATAGTTATTTTCTGTTAGCGCCCATTTGTGCATTCCCTTTATTAACTCTTCATAATGTGCTCAAACTACTCTAGTAATTAAAGTTCACATGGGTTTGTACTTAAATTACCATCAGCACATGTGCTAGCAAAGGTTGGGGTGGGAAAAGAAGCCTAGAGTATGCTTAGACTACATTGACAACTGAATGACAGGCAAATCAACCTACAACTTGTGTGTTTACTGTGGTTACTCCTTGTGCTGGTTGGGGGAGAATAAAAACAGAGTGACTGATGTCACTCTGTAAAGATGCCAATTTGCTGTCAATCAAGCAAGTGTGTCAGTGACACAGGCAAATATGGGGTAAAGGCAATGGGTTTATCTAAAAAATGGCAATTAAATATATAATTAATTACTGCCAAATTATGTATTAATTGTCTACGGTGTGTTCAAAGTGGCACAGCCACTTATTATATCATATTTTACAAAGACCCTTAAATGCTTTCTAGTGCTGAAGCGGAGGGTAAGCTAGAAGAAGATATATTCGTCCCTAAAAGCTCCATCTAAAAGGCAACACCATGGTGTGTCCACAACTGATCCTTAGCTCCTGGAGCTTCATCCTCCAGGAGCCCACATAATGAAAATTCCAACGCAATCAAGGAGTATTTCAAAAAGAGTTTATGAAATAAAAGTCACAGAGATACTTAACATATTGGTAAATAAAGAGGAGTGGGTATGATTAAGTGCATGCAAGTAGTCACCTCATTGAATGTTTCCATGTTTTGTAGTTTTAAAAACAAACAGTTATTAAAATTATTTTATTTTTGCCATTTTGTTTGTACAGCGTAACTGAGTGGAGCTCACCTGAAGGCCAGTTAAATGTAATCTCAAAACAATAACACCTGTTTCTGGAAATCACCAGTTTATAAAGTGAATATATAAGTAAACAAGACAACATCACACATTCCAAGAAGCTATTACAATAAATTCAAGATTAAGTTCTAGAGAAGCACCCATTAGGTTTTGGTTATAATCAAAAATTCCAAACTTTTAAGGGACACTATAGTCACCAGAACAACAGAGAAGAACAGAGAAAAGGCAGTGTTTACATTGCCCCTACGGACACATCCCAGTGGCTTCCTGGCTCAGGGCTGCACAGTAGGCAGCAGTGCCGTTCAGCATCTCCACGCTCTGCATGGGGACGTTGAATATTCCTCATAGAGATGCATTGATTCAATGCATCTCTATGAAGAGGTGCAGATTCGACAAAACTGCATTTGGCCCTGCCCCCTTGCAGATTTTAGCCAATCTAAAGCTTTCCCCATGGGAAATCATTTGATTTGCTAAAAATCGGCAATTCTGATGTCACCAATGAGGCGGGCCAGTGCTGGCAGACCGGCACATCGCTAGAAATAAGGTGAGTTTTATTAACTTTTAAGAGGGCTAAAAGGGTTAGGGGGGGGATGAGGCAAGCCACCTAAAAAGGTGGGTTTTGCACTATAGGGTCAGGAATACATTTTTGTGTTCCTGACCCTATAGTGATCCTTTAAACATCTAAAAATGTATCGGAATCACATTGGAACCTCTGACTCTCCCTAGAGTAGAACGTTAGCGGACCCAGAGAAGTGTATATTTTTTCATCCAAAATAAATGCAGGTTGTGTTTGTTGTTGCTTTGGCGGGTTTTTTTTTTAACTGACTTTTGTCACAATAAAAATTATTTTTCAGCTTGAAACTGGTAAAAACCCTACTGAATTGTTGTACAAATGGTAAAAATCCTAATGAATTTCAAAAAATAGAAAATCACAAAACAGACAGGTGATAATCTTTTTAAATCCAATCTGCATGTCTACAAAAATTGTTTTTGAATTGCTGCTTATCATTTATATTGCATTTGATTATTATATGTGAAGGCACAATGGAGTACAAACCCACTAATGTTATTTTGGTTCAGAGAAGATTTAGTTAAAATATGCTTAAGATAGAATGCAGAAGTTCAAGAGTCGAATACCTACAGCAAAGGTCATTTTGTAGGACTGATCTTGAGAAATAGATTGTATGTTACATGTGTAATAACAAGGATGAAGTGCAGAGGTTTCTGAAGATTATAGATTTCTGGAGTCACCATATTTTCTATTAACTCTTTCTTTTTCTAGTTTCCAACAATGAACACAATTCTAGACTGAGGCACCAAGCAGAGGGGACACATTTCCACTATATATCGGAAAGTACTGTGCGACAAATATGTTCCTATTCAAAACAATAAAAAGCCGGTATCATGCCAATCAGGGCTCAAGATTTACACTCGCCAATGGTGAGTATAAATAATACCCTGGTGAATATGCCATGGACTCTCCAGACTTGCAGTGGTCAGTAACTTTACAAACCGGAACTGTCACAGACTGTGACAGAGCCACTTTAAGGCATGACTAGTATCATAGCATTTAAAATTTTAAACCGTGATGCCAATTATAAATGAACTTTCAGAACTATAAATTAAATCAGTATATAAAACACATTTTGTAGAACTGATTAAATTCACTTTATAGGTTTAATGGATAACTGAATAGTTACAAGCAGCAATATTCGCCAAAAAATTGGCCAAATGTAGGTTATACAGGATACTCACACCTCAAAGCAGACAAAACACATTAGATCAGAAACTACAGCCACTCCAGGCTTCTCCTGGTCTCTTATCCCTCAAAACCAAAAACATATTAAAAACATAGTCAAAATTCAAAATCTGAAATACACAGAGTATGGTACCCTTCAGTCTCCTACACTGGGCCACAATCTTCAGAACATACATAAACTCCCCTACTCTCAATTCACTCTTGGAACAGGTTATGACTACAAGTTAACAATACTCAGCTACAAACTCCAGATATCCTACAGCCTTGAGGGCATTCACTAGTCACCTCCCACCTACACACCAGAGAAAAATTTCAAAGTTCATGATATCTACTGGTGAGGAATTCCACCTCAACATAGTAAAAAAGTATGAGCAGACTTTTCAAGAAATACGCACTCTATTTCTGCAGTCCCCTTTATTAAATTACAAATGATTCAGGTGAAAGCAGATAACTCCAATCAAGTGGGAAGCCAGAGAGAAAGGGAACAAAAACCCAACCACCCACCAACTCTCTTTATACAGTACACAATACCACACATTTGATCTACATATCATTGGATAACCTTAGCTCCTGCTTTATTAAAGACGGCTATCCTTTCACAACTCACATGCCAATGTCCCCAGATTGGCGGAGTTGATCTGACTCCTTGTATAGAGGACAGCCAAGCTTTCTCATATCTACAATTCACTTACTTTCGGAATCTACTGTACACAACTCTGTTTGCACAACCTACTATAAGCCTTGCTCCGTACCTTCATTCGCCAGCCTTTGTTTCTCTGACTGAAGAAAATTCTAACTTTCAAAAATAGTTGCACTGGCTGAAGCCAAAACATTTTTGTATGGCAAAAGAAAAGTTTGATGATCAAACAAAACCACACATAATCAAATATTGGCTAAACAGAGATAAATGCTGTATTCTCAAATCAAATGGAAAAGAAATACAGACCACATGCTTTGATTTCATTCTGGCAGGCTAAAAGATCAGATACGTAAAATAGAAATATATACTAAAAAATAAAAGTAAATAACAGGAACTCTACTTGCAGAATATACCAAACTGATCCTTTACAGTAGGCTGTCCTGCAAATTGCTTCAGTTTACAGGGACCCTATAGGCACCCAGGCCACTTCAGCTCATTGAAGATGTCTGGGTGCAGTGCCCCTGTCAGTTTAACCCTGCAATGGTAATTATTGAAGTTACTGAGAAACTGCCATAAATAAATTGCAAGGTTAACTCCACCTCTAGTGACTGTATGCCAGACAGCCAACAGAGGCACTTTCGGGTCATTCGGCGACTTGTCCCCTAACTGATGCTGGACATCCTCACGCTACGTAGGAGGATATCCAGCTTCAGCTAAAACCAAATAGGAAAGCATTGATTTAATGCTTTCCTACAGGGTTGTCCTAATGCAATGCGAGGAGGAGAAGAGGCGTGATAGCGAGGGGGCACTATAGGCTAGGAATACAAAATTGCATTCCAGGCCTATAGTTTCCCTATAGTGACAATCCTCATCACGTACCTGTTTCTCATATTCTTTCAGAAGCTTTGAAGTCAGGTGAGTGGCTGCGCTCAGTTCATTCTAAAACAGAGAGAAAAGAGACAGGAATAAAAATGGGTGATATACAATAATCGACTTTAACAAGTTAAAAAAAACAAAAACATTAAAAGTAACTGGTACTGGTTGATTTCAGGGTTTTTTTTTTTTTTTAAATGTTGTTGCAAGAGCTTTATAGATATAGCTGGTGATAAGAGAACAAGAAAGCACAGGAAAAAAAATTAAAAATAAAAAACAAGTAATGTTATAAAATAAATCCCCAAGATTAACGCAGCCCTGCACTATGTATTTCCATACATGCCATCAGCGCAAAGTAAAAGGCTGGTCAACCTAGCTGAACCTGTTAGATGGAATGTGAGGTTTGTGGAGCAATACAATTAAACAGAACAACCGACAGACACCAGCTGTCCCTTAGATTTATGAAATAGAAAAAAAAAAGAAAAAAAAAAAACACTAAAGAGCTGTGATTAACTTTTTATCATGTGATATTCACTGGTCAGTCATAACATTAATAACGTTGAGGATATCATTACAATGGCACCTGTCAAGAGGTGGGATATATTAGGCAGCAACTGAACTGAACTAATTTCACCTGTTGGAAAAATGGGCAAGTGAAATGATCTGAGTGACTCCAATAAGGGCCAGATAGTGATGGCTAGACAAGCAAGTCAGTGCTTCTCCAAAACAGCAAGTCTTCTATGCAGTCGTTATTACCTACCGGAGAGTGCTGTAAGGAATGACAACCGGTAAACTGGCAAAAGGGTCATGGGAATCAAAGGCTAGCCTTTCTAGTCTGATCACAAAGAAGAGCTACTGTAGTTCAAAATGCTGAGGTTAAAAACGTTAAAGTGGCACTGTCACTAGCCAAATTCGCAGACCGGTTAGAATGCCCATGATGACCCTTGTCTGTTGCCAAACGTGCCTTCAATAGGGACGTGAGCAGCAGAGCTGGACCATGGAGCAATGGAAAAAGGTTGCATTGTCTGATAAATTAAGTTAAGTTTTCTTTTAGACCAGGTGGAGGTCCCACCTTGCAACTTAAAGCAGCTGCTGCTAATGTCTTGGTGCCAAATACCACGGGACACGTTCAGAGGTCTTGTAGAGTCCACGCCTCAACGCATCAGCGCTGTTTTAGCAGCAAGAGGGGGACCTACACGATATTAGGTATGTGGTTTTAATGTTGTGGTTGAGCAGTGTATGTGGACTTTCTGGACATCCCATTTTAAACTATGAGCCTTCAAAGAACCACTCCAGGCACCATAACATGTTAATCAGAATTAAATTGTTATCGTGAGTGGAGGTTCCAGGGACCAGCTTACCTCAAGGGGTTAAACCATTAACAAACATGCCTTTTTCACTCAGTTTTGTGAATATGAAGCTACTGACAGGCTGAGAGTTCCAGGTCCAAGGCTTCCTGATTGACACCTTGGGCTGGAACAGAAGTGAAGGATCAGAGAGATCGGGTGAATGATTGTTAACAAACGAGGTAATGCCAGTGCACGGGACCTCTCTGCACCATAACAACTTCATTCCACTGAAGTTATGGTGCACAGAGTGTCTATTTAATATGGCGTTGGCTTTCCACAACATTTGGATTGTGTATATGGGGATTTGTGAGGTCAGGCACTGATGCTGGATGAGGAGGTCTGACTCACAATTTGTGTTCCAAAGCATTCCAAACTTTTAATTGGTTCAAGTCGGGCCTCCATGCAGACCACACAAGTCCCACCACATAAAACCATGTGTGCATTGACCTTGCTTTGTTTGGCAATTGTACCCCCCCAATGAGTATTTCAAAGGACAGAATGTTTATGAAATACCCATATTGACCATGTTGAAATTCCACTAAAATTACAATACAGTAAAAAAAATTATACTGAGACAAAGTAGGGACAACCATGGGCTTGAATATTTCCTGCGCCTGACACTTCTAGACACTGGGTGGAGCTACCGTTTTGCAATGTCAATCCCCCCAGTGATGGCTGCAGGCAAATAGCTTTATCCACTGAGGATCCCGTGGGCTTGCTGGATCCTCCATTGACATCAATGTTGTATTCTCCCGCATGAGCGAGAGTTCAGCAGTGAAGTTAGCTCCTACAGGGAACCGCAGTGAGAATATGTTAACGCTCGCAAGGAACAGCTTCAGGTAAGTAGAACAAACCTTTGCCTGCCCCCTGCCAATGGTGATATCTGTGTCAGGGGTCTCTGCAAAGTCCCCAGACAGTTACACTGCTCCTTTAAGGGTCCCAAACCTGAAAAAAAAAAAAAAGCCCCCAGACCATTATCCTTCCGCCACTAAACTTTAAAGTAGGCACTATGCATTACAGTAGGTAGAATTTTGCCATACACAGATACTTCTATCAGAGTGCCAGATAGTCAAGTGTTTCATCACTCCAGAGGACACATTTCCACTGCTCCAGTGTCAGCAAACTTTAACAAGGGGCGGACTAACCACTAAAACTTAGTCAGAGGCCCGTATCCAGAAGGCAGTTTGCAGGGGCTGAGACCTGTCATCCTGAAATTCTATTCCCCCATTCAGAGTGAGACCTGGCAGCATACCCCCTTTCACTGCCAGGACTCCTCTCTCTCCACTGCTCCATGTGAGGATGGGAGGGGGCAGGAAGTGACATCACACGGAGCACTCACAGCATGCATAGAGGTGAGAACAAGAGCCTGGCACAGCAGATTGCTCCCAAACTCAGTCTGGTACAGGTAAGAAGGCCAGGGGTGAAAAGGGCTAATATATATGTGGGTTGAAGGGGTGAGACAGGCACACAGGGGGGTTTGTAGAGATGTGGGCTAGATGTGCTTTTTTGTTCATTAATTTATTTACTACATATTTTTGTTGGTTCTCTTTTTGTTTTTATTTCTTGATGTTTGCCTAATTTTTGTGGTTTTATCTTCAATTGGGAACCCATGAGATTTTCACTTATTAGGGGATTTTTTTTTTTATCATTTAAAGTGTCATTACCTGATATGGCTTGCCTGCTTACAGATTTTTTTTGTACAGTCCATTATATATTACTTTTGCTTTTTAAGTGAATTCCCTGTGCTTATGAATATGTAAATGTGTTATTAATGTTTTATATGATTAAAGATTACTTAACCCCTAAAGGACCAAAGATCTGGAATAAAAGGGAATCATGACATGTCACACATGTCATGTGTCCTTAAGGGGTTAAAAAAAAATAGGAGGGGTTAAAAAATTAAATAAAAACTATAGTGCCAGGAATACAAATGTGTATTTCTGACACTATAGTTTTGAAAGAATAGTTTAGGTGATCAGCCCCCCTATCGGAGAAGTAAAAGGTGTTTTACTCATCTTTATTCCAGTGCTGCGCTGGTCTCGTTGCAGCCAGCCCACCTTCTTAACTGAGATCCTCAAATTTGGTGATCTAAGCCAGGGCTCGACAAATCCCTGGTCACCACGGCAACTAGAAATTTCACCCTGGCGCCTGGTATTTGCCAGCTCTTTAGTTAATGTAGCCGCCGAGGGAGCTGAGGCAACATGGAGCCGACCACCCTAAGGAGGATGGAGGCGTCTGGCTGAGGCAGCATGGGGCTGGCTGAGGCAGCATAGGGCTGGCCACCCGCGGGAGCATTGTAGGAGGCGCGCGAGGGAACAGTAATCTTACTGCAGCTCCTCTCTGCTCCTTCGCGCAGTTTAATGATGCTAGAAGCCGAAATATGACGTCACTCTGACCCTGCAGAAAGGGAGCAGAGAGGAACTGCAGTAAGATTAAAGAGCAGCCCCACTGGACTCCAAAGAAAGATTCACTCAGCTATCCCAAAGGTAGGGAGGCTGAGTGGGTTTCAATTAAAACAAAAAATGTGTGTGTGAGCGTTTAGGTACCTGCTTGCTCCGATTGCCTTTTTTCCTACGCCATGCCAGTTTTGGTCCAACCCCAATGACTGAGATAATTATCAATCTTTATGATCTCAGGATTTTGTGCATGCGCAGTCCTGACCGAGGACTCTCTAGTGGCCGAATGACTGTCACTAGGGGTGTTACTAAGCAGCAAAAGGCAGTGTTTACACTGAGAAGCCTGCAGGGACAAGCTATAGACACCAGAACAACTACATCAAGCTGTAATGGTTCTGGTGACTATAGTGTCCCTTTGAGAATTGCATTTGAAAAAATTTGCTCGTTGAAAATGACTGACTCCTAACTTTTCTAGCTGGCTCCTAGATTCCAAACAAATTAGTCATGCCCTGATCTAAGCCAATCCAATGCTTTACCATGGGAAAGCTAGTGCGCATGCGTGGCTAAACGCCGCACTGCACTAATCAGCATCTTCTCATAGAGGTGCATTGAATCACTGCCACTCAATGGGAAGTGTTTAAGTCTCCATGCAATAGAAAAGTTGAACATCAGTGCCTCCCACTAGGGGTGTTCCTAGGCAGTAATGTAAACACTGCCTTTTCTCTGAAAAGGCAGTGTTCTCTGAAAAGGCATTGTTTACATTAAAAAGCCTGCGAGGATTTGCTGTGGACACCAGAACAACTACATTAAGCTGTAGTTGTTCTGGTGACTATAACATCCCTTTTAATAATCAATATTTGGTCTTCAAAAGGGCCCAGGATATAATGTTGCCCGGGGGCCCTGAAGACTATCTGTCCGTTCCTGACATTAACCCACTCGAAAGCCAACACTTGGTATTGCACATCTTGATGTGAGGATTGTGCACAGCTACTCGGTCATGGAAATCCATTCCACGAAAGGTGAAATTTTTTACCTCTTACGTGCTTCAGTACTTGGAGCCCACACTCTGTGAATATGTGAGGGTAACTACTTTGTGGCTGTTGTTGCTCTTAAGAGATTTCCAATTCACAATAATAGAACTTACAGTTGACTGGGGTAGATCTAGTAAGGCAGATATTTCCTGAACTTACTTGTGGCAAAGGAGGTATAACAGTGCCACAGTTAAACAGTGAGTTCTTTAGTACAGACTATTAGACTGCCCTTGTCTTTAAGAATACATGGCTATTTGCGGGATTTTATGCACCTGTTAGCAATTTATGATGCTGTAACATGTGTACTCAATATCAGTATAGGTGTCCAACAAATCTCTAAATGCCAACAAAATTAGATTTCTTTAAAAAATAAATAAATAAATAAATTAAAAAAAAAGGTACCAGTGGCCTATTACAGATAACCTTTCTTCCATGGGTAGGAAAAACTGAAGTTGGGCTAATAATTTTCAAAGAGTCAGCTTACAGAAATGTATTTCAAATTGGCTTCCATTAACGGGAGCGCAATCCATCTCTTTCCCATTGAGTAACGGTACGAGACAGGGTTGCCCTCTTTCACCGTTACGGTTTGTCTTATTAGAACCCCTCATGCAAACGATACGCGTAACCCCAGAGATCAGGGGAATCACGGTAGGGGGACAGAAATACGTTATTTCGGGATTCGCTGACGATATACTATTGTCATTGACGGACCCACTGGAATCTATGGCAGCACTGACAGGGATACTGACAGAGTATGGTACGGTGGCCGGTACAGTGTCAACTTACACAAATCGAGCGCGCTCCCCATAGGGATGAGCAATGCAGACGCGCCGCATATAGGGAAGACATATCATGTCCACATAGCGAAAGATCACATTAAATACCTGGGCATCTGGTTAACGGCGGATCCCTCCCTCTTACACCAACAGAATTACGTACCACTGATCAGGCAACTAATACGTGACATGTAGACATGGGTAGATAAACCAATTTCGTGGATCGGGAGGATACATTCTGTGAAAATGAATGTGATGCCTCGGATACTGTTCCTCTTTCAAGCTCTCCCGATCCACTTGACTAAATCTAGCTTGGGAGCACTTCAACAGGCCATCGGCAAGTTTATCTGGCAGAATAAGAAACATAGGGTCTCACGGAATATACTTTATAGAGCTGGGGCTACCAAACCTTTATTACTACTATGTGGCAGTCCATTTGACCCAAATAGCGCTATGGCATACACCCCCTGATGAGAGGAGGTGGGTGGATTTGGAGTCCTCTCTAATGGGCCCGGATCTCCCCCAATTCCTCATATGGACCCCTAAGGAATTTAGATCTCTGGACAGGGTGCCTTGCCAGGCGGTACAGGCCTCTCTCAGGGTCTGTGATGCAACTGCCCTCAAATATGGCCTGACATCTACTCTGTTGCTAATGACCCCGTTCTTGAGAAATAGAGATTTTCTCCCGGGCATGCAAGCTAGGAACTTTAGGGGACTTGAAAACGCTGGGCTGCAGAGACTATTCCAACTGTTTGAAAATGATCCCATTGTCACATTTGAGGTACTGAATAGTAGGACCCCATTGAGTCCTTTCGACTACTTTCACTATCTTCAGCTTAGAGATTATGCCCGAGATACCAGGATCAAAAAGGCGGCGCAGACACCATTGACGTTTTTCGAAAGAATGTTTTCAAGGGAACAATTCCCGAGCGGCCTAATCTTCTGTTTATACGCCCATCTGAGTACTCACACTCTGGAATGGGGAGACATTAAATACATTGATCAGTGGGAAGCAGACTTGAATGAAGTGCTGGAGGGTGTCGAATGGCAGGAAATATGGGAGGCAGCAGCAACATCTTCAGTGTGCGTGTCCTTGCAGGAACAATCATATAAGACCTTGTTCCGGTGGTATACCACCCCAGAGACGCTGTGCCGCATGCGTAAAAACCCGACAGACTTGTGCTGGAGGGGATGCGGACATAAGGGTACGTATATTCATATGTGGTGGGAATGTCCAGTGGTGCAGATATACTGGAAACAGGTCGCAGCATTGTTGCGGGAAGTGTTCGGCAGGGAGGTGAAACTAGACCCGTGGGTGTTCCTATTGTCCAGATCCATAGATGATTGGACAAGGACGGAACAAAACCTCCTTCACAAAATAAACCTAGCCGCAAGACGAGCCCTAGCGCAGGTTTGGCTACAGAGGAACACTTCTACGATAGCAATAATAAAACATAAAATAAAGGATACCTTTTTAATGGATAAAATGACAGCTCAGGTCAGAGGGACTACGAAGAAATTTGAAAAGATCTGGGATCCTTGGATTAATAGTACAGTAAGTAACTAAAACAGCAGACTGGACCAAACACATCCACCATAAAACCGTATCACTCAGGGCACTGAAAAGACAAGTCAAGGACCACTTCACCCAAACCCCTTTCTCTTTGAAGGAAACTTAGGAGATGCATAGGATAGATGAAGTCAGTAAGGCAATGCAATCCTTGTGACACTTATCATTGGGTGACTCCCCCTTGACTCCCGCACCCCCAACCCCCCCACTTCTCCATACCTCCCATACCCACCCCTAACTGTATCTCTCTTCTTCCTCGGACTCTCGAGGATGCTTTTTCTAGTACCAATCTTGGAACCATCTTTCATTTTCCTTACAATTATAAGATCGTGCACACCGGGACTATCAGGGGTATGCAGAACAGCTAGAGAAGCAAATGCGATTATGCATAGTACCCCTAACTGTTCTTAGTGCAAGCTACAGCACGATAGCTATATATTTTATTTTAACACGAAAACACCAAATGGGATGTCTTGAGATACTTAAAGGAATTAACCACACCTTGGAAAATGCAAGCAAAACAGCATTGCATAATTACGAATCCTGTAATATGTAAAAATTAGAATGTGCATTCTTGCGGATACTGTCGTAAGCCAAAAACTGCTGCATATATGCCTTTTTAAAAAAAAATTATTAATATGGTTATGTGTGCTATGTATAAGTTGTCCTGCTTTGTAACAAATAAAGAATAAAAAAAAAAAAAAAATTGGCTTCCAATATCTATCCTATGCAGATGACACACAAATCTACCTGTCCTCTCCTGATCTCTCTCCGCCCATCTTGACTCGTGTCTCTGACTGCCTCTCTGCGATTTCCAAATGGATGGCTGCTCACTTCCTTAAACTCAACCTGTCCAAAACAGAACTTCTGGTCTTTCCTCCCACAAGTGTTACTACTCCAGTGTATGTCTCCCTCCAAGTCAACGGCGCTACCATCACCTCTACCTCGAAGGCTCGCTGCCTGGGTGTTCTTTTTGACTCCAAACTCTCCTTCACCCCTCATGTCCAATCAATTGCCAAATCCTGTTGCTTCCATCTCAAAAACATAGCGCGCATCCGCCCCTATTTAACCCCGGATGCGGCTAAGGTGCAGGTCCATGCTCTTGTTCTCTCTCGTCTGATTTACAGCAATACTCTTCTCAGTGGTCTTACGTGTTCCCAGATTGCACCGTTGCAATCTATAATGAATGCCGCGGCAAGGCTCATTTTCCTGTCCGCTCGCACCTCCCACACTTTCCCGCTCTGTCAGTCCCTGCATTGGCTCCCAGTTAGATATATGGCTCAATTTAAAATTCTGGTGCTTGCTTACAAGTCCCTACATAATGCTGCTCCAACCTACCTATCCTCCCTAATACACAACTATGTCCCTTCGCTCTGCCAAAGACCTACGTCTATCCTCTGTCCGTACTCCCACCTCTAACGCTCGCCTCCAAGACTTTTCCAGTGCTGCACCTCTTCTGTGGAACTCCCTTCCCTCCTCCGTAGGAATTTCACCCAGTCTCCACTCATTCAAAAAAAAAATCATTGAAAACTCACTTCTTCAAGAAAGCCTATCAATTAAACTGTAAGCAGGTTTTCATCCCCCACCTCTCCTGCAATTGTCAAAAATAACCTATTAAGCCCTCAGCGAATACTTTTCTAACATCTTACTGTGTATTCCTACTTTTACCCTTTGTGTCACTATACCCCACTCCCTCTAGAATGTAAGCTCATTGAGCAGGGCCCGCCACCTCTCTGTTCCTGTACGTCGAGTTGTCTGGTTACAATTAAATGTCTGTTAGTCCACCTTTTGTACGGCGCTACGGAATCTGATGGCGCTATATAAATAATAAAATAATAACAAATGATCCAATACTTGGGTTTGTGCCACATTCAAAAGCCGGTATGTTCATTCCCATTTATGGAAGTAAAAATAATTTAGTGACATTACACACTAGTGGATTTTTGTGTAAACATTTACATAATATATTTTGTCAGTGTAGGTTTAAAAACAAAATAATCAGCTTGAAGCGGAGTATTGTTTAGAGTTTGTAATAGTTAGCATTGTGGTTTATACCTGGGCATCATAAATCCTTCGCATTGCATGATAGAGCTGATTGCTGTAATTGGAAATAGCAGCAGTATCCTCTTCAAATACACCCAGGAGAGATCTAGTCTGTGAATAAAATGACAATGTCAATGCGGCTAAATTGACAAACATAAAAAAGCATAGAGCATTCAAACGTTTGTCATGCAAGACACTGGGTGTCTGACTAGATCATCAGTATTCCTCCAAATATCTATAACAGAAATGTAAGTCTGACATTTTGGAAATATTTTTGCCTAGACACCGTAAGTAAAGCTATATTATTGTTTAAGATTGAGAATGACACTGGATAGCACCGTGAAGGCTAACCTTGGCATTGTAAAAAAATTTTAACCTTTATAAACCAAAGACTCTAGAACTTGTATATGCAATACGTAGGTTATAGGATAATGACCAAATTTGGCACTGCATATGTTTGAGTACTAATCAAATATCGAGTAGTGACTCAGTCACCAATCAACATGTTGAGATTCATAGGAACCACCATATGCACCAGTTTGAGCTCTACAAAAACATCAGTTAAAAAAGAAATGTATATATATTTATTTATTTATATAGTGGAAGATACTATGGATACCTTTCCAGATAAAATTATCTAAAGTGCATCCTGTAGAAAATACGGTAGAAAATATTTACACATTCTTTTAGAAGCAGCAGAATACATTTTGAGAATATTTGTAACAATGTGTAATTCATACATATTTGCATATATGGTTATATATTTAAAAAAACTAAAATCACATAAATGTAGTCCTAATTATTCAAGCATTTAAAGCAAGATACTTTTTTTTCCCCCAATACTACCAATTAAACACATCCCCTATATGCTCTGGCAACTGGATCTAAAATACAAGCATTCTTAGAATACTGGCACTGCGGTAGTTGTGGCATCTGTCAGGCTGTCAGACCTGGGGTATAGGGGGTGTTATCTCGGTCACACCTGGGGTACAGTGGGGGTGTTATCTCGGTCACACCTGGGGTACAGTGGGGGTGTTATCTCGGTCACACCTGGGGTACAGTGGGGGTGTTATCTCGGTCACACCTGGGGTACAGTGGGGGTGTTATCTCGGTCACACCTGGGGTACAGTGGAGGTGTTATCTCGGTCACACCTGGGGTACAGTGGAGGTGTTATCTCGGTCACACCTGGGGTACAGTGGAGGTGTTATCTCGGTCACACCTGGGGTACAGCGGCCGTCACACCCAAAGTACAGTGGGGGGTGCAGTTATCCTGGGTCAGCCACCCAAAGGGCTGGGTGGGCATCTCGGGCTCACACCTGGGGTGAAGAAAGTAAGTGTTATCTCACACCGGGGGTACAGTGGGGGTGTTATCTCGGTCACACCTGGGGTACAGTGGGGGTGTTATCTCGGTCACACCTGGGGTACAGTGGGGGTGTTATCTCGGTGGTGGTACAGGGAGCTGGGAGGGGGTATTAGTGTCAGAGCTGGGGTACAGGGAGCTGGGAGGGGGTATTAGTGTCAGAGCTGGGGTACAGGGAGCTGGGAGGGGGTATTAGTGTCAGAGCTGGGGTACGGGGAGCTGGGAGGGGGTATTAGTGTCAGAGCTGGGGTACGGGGAGCTGGGAGGGGGTATTAGTGTCAG
>OW240919.1:136228144-136239336 GCA_933207985.1 Pelobates cultripes
GGGTATTAGTGTCAGAGCTGGGGTACAGGGAGCTGGGAGGGGGTATTAGTGTCAGAGCTGGGGTACGGGGAGCTGGGAGGGGGTATTAGTGTCAGAGCTGGGGTACGGGGAGCTGGGAGGGGGTATTAGTGTCAGAGCTGGGGTACAGGGAGCTGGGAGGGGGTATTAGTGTCAGAGCTGGGGTACAGGGAGCTGGGAGGTGCACTGACCTGCGGGCTGTCCTCCAGGGTCTCCTCTATGGGCAGTTTGTCAGTGATGGGCATGGTGATAGACGGTCAGGCCTGTTGTGATCAATTCCTCTCGAGATCTATTTCCTCCGCTCTCGGCAATCCTCGGAGCTCCGCCCCCTCATGTCCGCTCCAGCTCTCCTCCTCCAATCACACTGCGTCTCCATTGCATGCTTCCATGGTAACCGCCCCGCCCACAACGTAACCCCGCCCATAATGTCAAACATACTGTACGGCCCACAACATGATAACCCCGCCCATCCGCCCCGCCCTCTCTGAGTGACGAGATGTCAGCATGACGTAGGAGTGTCAGTCACCCCAGGTGACAGTGGGGGGCGGGGTTATGGGTGCACTGGGGGGTGTCAGTATTGCCATATCTAGCTGGTATATGCATGGTGTTATATCTCCAGGGCAGCTCTGGGGGGCGGCTGCTGATCCCACAACTATTTCAATAAAGAACTTTTCCTGTTTAAAAAAATACCTCCCACAATGATAACTTCAAATTATCAATATAGACCTGCCTGTGAATCTAATATAATATATCTAATATATCTGTATTATATATATAATCTATCTATTAATCTATCTATCTGTATTATATATAATCTATCTATTAATCTATCTATCTGTATTATATATATAATCTATCTATTAATCTATCTATCTGTATTATATATATAATCTACCTATTAATCTATGTATCTGTATTATATATATAATCTATCTATTAATCTATCTATCTGTATTATATATATAATCTATCTATTAATCTATGTATCTGTATTATATATATAATCTACCTATTAATCTATGTATCTGTATTATATATATAATCTATCTATTAATCTATCTATCTGTATTATATATATAATCTACCTATTAATCTATGTATCTGTATTATATATATAATCTATCTATTAATCTATCTATCTGTATTATATATATAATCTATCTATTAATCTATGTATGTATCTTGGGCACCAAGGACTGAACCTTGGGGGACACCAACAGAGAGGTGTTGGGGAGAAGCAGCAGAGCCAGAGAAAGAAACACTGAAAGAGCGCTGGGAGCGGTAGGGGGAGCACCAGGAGAGAGCAATATCTTGTAGACCGAGATTGCGGAGGATGAGAAGAAGCTGTTGATGATCAACAGTGTCAGAAGCCGCAGACAGGTCAAGGAGAATTAGGATATAGTAGTGACCACGAGATTTTGCAGCGAGTAGATCATTGGATACTTTGGTCAGTGCCGTTTCCACAGAGTGCTTAGCGCGTAAACCAGACTGAAGCGGGTCTAGCAGAGAGTTGCACTCGAAGTCTGTCAATCTTGCATACACAACTCTTTCGAAGATCTTGGATGCAAAAGGCAGTAGCGAGATAGGACGATAGTTGGATGGGGAGTTAGGGTCAAGATTGGGCTTCTTTAGAATTGGGGTTACAGTTGCATGTTTGAAGGGCGGTAGAAATATACCAGAGGAGAGAGAGATTGAGAATTTTAGTGAGAGGTGGAGAAAGAGAAGAAGACAGAGTATGGATGAGATGCGAGGGACTTTGATCTAGGGAGCAGGTGGTGGGGCGGGAGGACTGGAGCAGAGCAGAAGCCTCTTCCAATGTAGCGGGTGCAAATGAATATAGAACAGCAGAGGGAGTGAAGTTAGGGGAAGTATTGTAAGGGGAAGAAGAAAGATGAGAGATCTATTCTCTGATTGTAGATATCTTGTCAGTGAAGTGAGTTGCAAAGTCTGAGGCGGTCAAGTTAGTAGGTGGAGGAGGAACAGCAGGACGAAGAAGAGAGTTAAATGTGTGAAATAGTTGTTTGGGTTTGCGGGAGAGTGTGGTTATGAGGGTATTGAAGTAATTAACTTTTGCAGAGGAAAGAGCCAAGCTGTATGAGCTCAGCATAAATTTATAGTGGAGAAAGTCACATGCACAGTGAGACTTTCTCCAACAACGTTCAGCAGTTCTGGAGCATTTTTGGAGGTATCAAGTGGGCTTGGTGTGCCAGGGTTGTTGTTGGGGGGGCCTGCGGCGTTTAAATGTACAAGGTGCCATGATGTCTAGTTGAGAGGAGAGGGTGGAATTATCACCCACTCACTGCTTAACTGCATGTACTGGACCTACTATTTGTTATTACTATATTTTATACCACTTCTCTTATTTTTAACAAGAATCTTTTTTAATATTTGCTAAATAAACCGTGTTTGATTTTATCCCGCTTGAAGTATCTTTTGTAAAGACATTACCATAATACCGAGCTGTGGATTCTCCACACCATTTTATTTCTGACTACAACACCAGAAATACGATTATTAAATCTGGCTATGCATATCCACCACTGTGGAGGTGGATAAAGACTTTACAGTAAAGAATTAAAATGCTGTCATATTTATTCCCCTTTTCTATAAGAATTAATTGGGAAGAACTTTGTTATTAACAATAATCAGCATGGTTTTATGAAACATAGGTCATGTCAAACTAGAGTAGAAGTAAGATCAGGGTGTTGCAGTGGATGTGATCTACTTGGATTTTGCCAAGGCATTTGATACGGTTCCTCACCATAGGTTAGTCTTCAAACTTAAAGAAATTGGTCTAGATGAATATTCTTGTTCTTGGATAGAACATTGGCTTAAGGATTGAGTACACCGAGTTGTAATTAATGGTAAATTTTCAGGCTGGACAAAAGTGGTAAGTGGTGTTCCTCAGGGTTCTGTTTTGGGACCACTTCTATTTAACATATTTATAAATGATCTTGAAATAGGCATTGAAAGCCATGTATCAGTGTTTGCAGATAACACAAAACTTTGTAAAGTAATAAAATGTGAGCAGGATATTGCTTTGCTGCAGAGAGATTTGGATAGATTGGGGGACTGGGCACTAAAATGGCAGATGAAATTTGCCAGTAAGATTTTGTCATGAATAAATAGGGGCATAAATTCTCGGGATGTAAATATAATTTTTCCTCTTTATAAATCGCTGGTAAGACCACACCTTGAATATGCTGTGCAATTTTGGGCGCCTGTTCTAAAGAAGGATATCATGGCACTGGAGAGGGTCCAGAGACGAGCTACAAAATTGATAAAAGGAATGGAGCATTTTAGTTATGAAGAAAGGTTAAAAAAATTAAATCTGTTTAGTTTGGAAAAACGGCGCCTGAGAGGGGATATGATAACTTTATACAAATATACAGTACAAACCTTTATCTGGAAATCTATTCATAAACAGGGCTATACATAGGACACGAGGTCACACATTTAGGCTGGAAGAAAGGAGATTTCATCTAAGGCAAAGAAAAGGTTTTTTTTACAGTAAGAACAATAAGGATATGGAATTCTCTGCCTGAAGAGGTGGTTTTGTCAGAGTCCATACAGATGTTTAAACTGAAATTGGATAAATACTTACAAAAACACAACATACAGGGATATAATTTCTAATTAGTGGGGTAATAGCTACTTGATCCAAGGAGACATCTGACTGCTATTTTGGGGTCAAGAAGGATTTTTTTCCTAGTTTGTGGCAAAATTGGAAGCGCTTCAGACCAGGTTTTTTGCCTTCTTTTGGATCAACAGCAACAACATTTGTGTGGAAGGCTGAACTTAATGGACGCAAGTCTCTTTTCAGCTATGTAACTATGTAATTAGGGGTAGACTTTTGAAGCACTGACACTTTCTACATTGCTTGTTTTTAACGTTCCTTAGGAATCACCTTTCATGTGTTTAGCAGCTTTCACCTTATTATATATCTATATTTTACCATCTTAGAATTTTAATTATTTTTTTTGCGCTTTTTTGATTTTATTGTATTAGACGCTGGATGTCCTCATGCACAGTTTGAGGACATCCAGCATCAATTAGGCAACGTTTGGTTGCTTAACCCCTCAAGGTAGTTATTGCAGTTTCTGAGAAACTGCAATCATTAAAATCGCAAGGTTAAGGGGAGTGGGACACTGCAATCAGACCACTTCAATGAGCTGAAGTGGTCTGGGTGCCTATAGTGTCCCTTTAAGCCCGGGCACACACACATACACTAGCAGATACACAATGATAGTCACACACACACTCAATGACAAACCGACTCTCACTGATTTGACAGACACTCACAAAACACACACTGAGAGACACACACACACTGACAGACACACTCTTACACTGACATGCACACTTATACACTCACATGCACACACATTCACTCACACACACACAAACTCACACACACACACAAACTCACACACACACACAAACTCACACACATACACTCACTCATTATAATTAAAAATATTCCACTCAGCCTCCCTACCTGGAGAGCTGTCGTGGATCTGTCGTGGGGGGTACAGAGGGGTTGCTGTGAGGCATGCAGCTGTATTGGCATCTGAGGCGGCTCGCGGGCCGTCTACTGATGCCGGGAGCCAGAATGACGTCATATTCCGTCTCCCGCGGCATCAACAAATGGCGCAAGAGAGAGCAGAGCCAATACAGCCACACGGCGGGGGGGGGGGGTCTATAAGGTGGCCAGCCCTTGAACCCCACCATGAAAGGAGGCAACATCGGAGAAGCACGAGTGGGCGTTTGAGGGTGGCATTTTTGCCGCCCCCTGGTTAGTGCCGTGGATGCCTTGTTTGTCTTGGGCTAAATACAGCACTGCTTACATGTATCCTCATGGTCCTGTTTCCTGGCTTGCTGTCCGTTTTGTTCTGCTTACCAATTGCTGACAGATCACCTCCAGCCTGCTTCCTCCTCCAGCTCCCTCGGAGACTGACCCGGAAGAGCTCTCTGAACCGTAAGTTGGGGCCCAGATATCCTTTACTTACTGGTTCACACATTTTAATTCATATGTTTTGGGCCGGTTGCACGTACAGTTATTTTCAATATGCTAAATATTTAAGGGGCTTTTTGATTCTTTTACCCACACGAACAGTTACCTTGTTCGGCCCTTTTTTCACATACAAGTTTACATGTATTTCTAATTCATGCGAACACAATTATTCTTTCAGTTACAGGCATGGCCCTCTTTAAAGCGGGGCAAACAGGGCAGCTGCCCTGGGCCCAGTTGTTCCTGGGGGGCCCTAGAGCAGTTGTTCCTGGGGGGCCCTAGAGCAGCTGCCCCGTTGGATTTGAGCAGCCTCCATGGATCCGGTGGTGCGGCTGCACAGAACCGCACCAACCCACACACTAAAGAGGGCCCCCGGGTGACCCATGCACTAAGGGCCACCCGGTGGGCATGTGTCAGCAGGGGCCCGGTCGGGTGCTGTGATGCTTATACAGCGCGACCGAGCCCCTTCCTGTTCGGCAGCAGATGGCTGGGAGGAAGTGAGTGCCGTGCGTCACTTCCTCCCACCAGAGATCAGAGCCGCGAGGGAGGAGGAAGGCAGGGAGGAGGGGAGTTTCCAACTGCCCCAGCCTGCCACTGGTCCCCAGGGAGACCACCCTCCAGATAAAGGTAAGAACCTGGAGGGTGGTTAAATGTATGTCAGTGTGGCAAACCTAGCCACCTAAGACTATTTTTTCTTTATATCTGAGGGTTGCCCTAAAGAGACTGGTTTATATATGATATCTGATGTGTTCGCTTAAAATGAGAAAGAGGGAATTTGTATGCTAGTGGCACGAAAGCCTCTAGCATTCATATGGTAGTTTCACGAACAGTGATTTTCAACACTGTTCGTGAAACAAACAAAGTACTGAATGGGAGCCCACACACACAGGGGGTCGTGTGGCTCCCATTAACCGATTGCAACACTGTATCAATCGGCTGTTAATTGATTCCCAGGGTGGCCGTCGTTCGGCTACCGACCACGAGGCGGTGGCCATCTTGGATTCCCTTTTTGCCCAGCGGTGTTTGGTCATCAAGTGCCTGGAACTAAAATCGGCTACTCGACGGCACGAACACCACTGGACTTCCAGGCCGTTCGGGAGCGCCGGTGTTTCAGTACTTTTTCCCCACTTATGCATTTGTGACCTTTATGAATAGTTGATTTTACAATGTATTTAGTGCGGCGTTCGGTTAATTGTGCTGGGATCTGAGTGGTACTTTCACGAAGTAGGCACTCAGTGTGACGGAACGCTGGCACTCTGACTGAGTACCTCCGCCAATCGATGCTCCTAGTGCTCGCTGAGGATTCCAAGCACTCCAACCGACACCATCAGCACTGCAGACCCCACTTCCAGCGATGCAACTGCGCCGGGGTCTCTGCTGTCTCCACCCACCCTGGACCCAAGGCCAGGATCCAGCTTCCAGTGGGTGAACCTCTCTTTCCCCAGAGAGCAGGAACAGGAACAAGCTCTTAGCAGAACTTAGTGATCATACCCTGGGGAGTATAGTGATTATAGCAATCCCCAGAGTGTATTTCTCCAATCCCCCAAAACATGAGCCAAGGCTTAATGCTGGAACAAGACTAATTTATGAAACACAAAACTCCTCCTCTGGGCCAGGCTAGATAATTGAGTTTCTACAATATACAAAGCTCAATTATCTGCTGGCCAGAAATAATACAGTTTCATAAAACACATCACAGGGACCCCAAAACATGCAATAACCCCAAGTATATCCTTGGAACCGGGGGATCTGGGTGAACCACATATCCAAAATTCACCCAGATCCGTTCAGTACTTTGGAAAATACAGTTTAATGCAGATTCTGCAGAACATATACAGGCTAAATAAAAAACAATCACTGTATAATGTGTCCCCTGCTGTATAGTCCAAAACCACTGCACAATGTCTCTGTGCAACAAATACTGGCGAGATGGCACCATGTTGAAAAGTCCACACAGTGTCTGTGAGTTAAAATGGCCGCCATCCATTGTTCTCACCATGTGCTTCTGATACAGGAAATGGTGGCCACCCAGTAACTCCACAGTATGTCCCCAGATGGTTCTTAAAGGGCCAGCAGCAGCACAACACAAATCCATTATGCCCAAATCATGTCTTTAAAGGGCAATACATCCCAGGGGCCATAGTCACAGGGCAAGAGGTGGGCAAGCAGTCCTCTCCAGGCACAAGTGGCGAAGGGCACTTCGTCACACTCAGACCCCAGCTATCTGGCGATCAGTCATTCGGTACATTGGCACGGATATTATACCAGTTACAGATTTTTATGTGAAAAGCCGGTTCTGCTGTACGGAGGGATAATCCACTTAGCAGGATATTCTTGTGGGAGTATCCCTCTCGTACAGCAGTGCATGGTGGGAGAAATGTCCTGTATGTTAGGTCTCCCATGTAGTCCCCTACTGTATAACCCCTGTAAAGTAATTAAGGAAACCCCCTGCATGGGGAATACTGGAGCTACTGTATAACCCCTGTAAAGTAATTAAGGAATCCCCCTGCATGGGGAATACTGGAGCTTGTGAATAAAAACCTCAGTTGACTCCCAGGACTGTGTTTCGTCCAGTTACTGGGGGGATTTGGGATATTGCCTTCCTTTTACCAGCAGAAATATTGGGATTTAATATTGCAGCTCCGCTACAATTGGATCCAACCTTACAGCCGAAAAGCGTGGTTCGTGCCTTGAAACTGCCGAACAGGAAAGTGAATGGCAATTCGTGTGCAACAAAGAAACGAACGCAGAGGTGAATGGAGATAGATTATACTACATTGAAATGGCAAACGCTGAAAGAGCTATTGCAAGCCAGGGGCAAGATAGCCAGCAATAAGTCGAAAGCTGTACTTATTGCCGAACTGATGGAGGGAGACAGAGCTCAAAGTGCTACTCCTACACCCGATATGGAAGAGACCCCACTCCAGAAAGAGATGAGAACCAGGCTGGAATTCTTACACCAGCCAGTACCTCTGGAAATGCTGACGGTACTGATGGCAGATGTGCAGGAGTATGTGATGGCACACAGATCGCAGGATTTACCCTCCAGGGCAGAATCTACTGCTGCTTCAATGACCAGCCAGGTAAAGCCAAAGATACTGCACCATGCTTTTAAAATATTTTGTGAAGAGAACGATGAGATTGATGGGTACCTACAGGATTTTGAAAGACTGTGTGACCTGCATGATCTGGAGCAGGCAGTGTGGGTACCCTTACTGGTGGGCAAATTATCTGGTCGGGCAGCAGAAGAATATCGAGCCGTGCCCAGAGAGGACAGTAAAAATTATGTCAAGGTGAAACAAGCTATATTGGAGAGATATGCCATTACCCCGGAGGCATACCGGCGCAGGTTTAGAGGGCTGTGCAAACCAGATAAAGATTCCCACGCAGAATGGGCAGACAAGCTTGATCAAGCCTCCCAAGGGTGGATACAAGCCAGTCAAGCTACCACCATGGAGAAGCTACGCCAGCTGATATTTTTAGAGCAGTTTTTCAATGGGCTGACACCAGAGGCACAAGAATGGGTGAGAGACAGAAAACCCCTCACCCTAACAGAAGCCGCACGGCTGGCAGACCAGCACTATGATGCTAGGAGGCATCATGGCAACCTGAACCGAGGGTATACTCGACCCACCACCCAGCCACCTACAGCTACTACTACCGCACCCACAACAGCACCATTCTGACCAGCAACTGGGGGGCAAACCCCACCGCCCCGATATAATGGCTGGTCTAACATTCAGTGCCATACCTGCAAACAATGGGGCCACATGGCGAGAGAGTGCACTCAGAACCGGAATCGTCAAGCCTGGAGCCAAGTAAGACCGAACCCAGCACCACGAGCAGCCGCGCACCACTACCAGGCAGAGCCAGCAACCCAGGAACTAATGTTTCATCACACCGAAGAGCCCCTAGGAATCCTGCATGACGTGATGTCGGTACAAGCCACAGACAATCGGCACCCTCATCGCCAGATGGTAACCCTAGAGGGGAGAGAAGTACAAGGGCTCTGAGACTCGGGGGCCACTCTGACCCTAGTGGCACCTCATCTGGCCAGGCTCAGCACATACCGGCGGATCCGTGGCAGTCTGAGTAGCGGGGGGGTGATGTACCGATTGCCGACAGCCAAAGTACATTTGAATTGGGGTGTGGGAGAAGGGATGGTGGAGGTGGGCTTGATGCAAAAACTGCCTGCAGATGTGGTATTGGGGAACGACCTAGGCAGAATGACTTTGGCTTTTGTACCTCAAGCCCCTCTCCAAGAGGCGCATCCGGTAACCACAAGGCAACAGGCTCGCACCACGGCTGCTCCACACACTCTGAGGTTCAGGTAAGAGACAATGTAACTCCTATGACTTGTGTTCCCTGGGTTACCCCGACTGAATTTGAGACAGAAGTTAAGTTAGACCCTACGTTGAAAGTGTATAGAGATAGGGTGACCTCTGATCAGACAGGTTTAGAGGAGGAGCGGTATGCCTGGGAAAAGGGGTTATTGTATTCCGTCCCTGGAATTCCCAGTCTCCTGGATTCATTTATATGTTTGTTTTATGTTGCCACACCCGTTCTGCTTTCTGTCCTGCTCTGGTTCTGGGTTCTATTAGTTCTGTCTTGTTTTCATGTTTGGTGACTATCCTAGCCTTGCCTTGTTTCTGTACTGGATACATGCCTGCTGCAGAGCCCCCCTATCCAGTTCCTGGGAGGTCTGCATATCAAGCTCCTAGTTCCTGGGATCCGCTAAACTGCAACAGAGTCTTCGTTTGTGGCCGCACAAACGCTGGTGCTCAACCCTGCACCGGGCCCTGTAATCCACTTCCACGCTGAAGACTCCCACTTCTCATCAGGCACTCAGGGGTCCCGGTTTCTGTACCGCCACCCGTGAAAGGACCACACTAAAGAATCCTAGGTGGGGATTATACCACTCGCGCCTTATCCATTGAGCACTTTGTCTGCTTAATGAAATGTAAGTAAAATTTCTTATTTATTATACCAGGTTCAGTTTGCACAGAGAGCACTATAGTTGTTGTTTTCTATTTTTTTCTGGGGTTTATGGTCCCCGTATTGCTGTAATATCTGCTGACTACATCATCGCACATATCCTATAAGTGGGGATTATACCACTGTACACCATTTATGCTAGAGCTGGTTCTAGCTCTAGAAAACATGATTAGGACTAGATAAGATCTACAAATTATTAGTACCATGTATTGTTGCATTTCCTGATCTTGCATCTCCATAGAGAATAGACTTTGCTACAAGATTTGGCTGTTCTCCTTGCAAGTTTTCACATTGCTATGGATGTTTTATTGGTTATTATTCTTCTGCATCTATTTCAAATTGGGAATATATTTTATTACAATTTGATTGGCGCAACCTTCCTCTCCTTTTCCTGTATTGTCTTACTCACAGAGTGGACATAGCTTAGGCTGGTCGCATTCACTACATTGAAATGAGTGCTCTTTCACTGATACTATATGTTTCACACCCCTCCAGTCAAGCTACCTAAGACTCTCCTGCAGCGTTGTCTATGCATCCTGAACTCTCATATCTGGAAGAAACATCATCCATGCATAGGAATGAAGATCCCTGAACACTATCTAGACAGGGGGGCTTGGGAGTACTGGACAAATTACTATACAACATCCATCCCAGCCCAAACAATAGCAACATTACATGATGATAATGTCCCAATATGGCGTCAACTAGAATGTGTACGTGGTCTACACATGGAAGCCCAGCTGCTGTGGACACCAACGCACCTCAGCCCTATGCTGTATAACGCGTTAGCAACCACATGTTTAGCACTACAAATATGGAGGACATGGGCATTCAAAATTATGATGCTGGGCTTATACTTGTACTTTGTCCCACTCACCGCTCTGCAATTCCACATGCCAGACCTGGACCTAATACCTTGGTTTAAGTCTGGCATCCTTGCTGTGAGAAGCTTGTTCAACCAAGACAAAATAGGGGGCCGGGCCGGACCGCCGAGCTGGAAGGTCGCAAGATAGGGAAGCTCCTGCAACACATAGCCACAAAACGCTAATCCACTATGCCTTCTAACTCCAAAGCAGACCGACAGCAATGGTGCCCAAAGCAAGGGGAACACTGGATCCAGGGAGAGGCTGGCTCACCGAGCTTCAGTCCCCTGGAGGAGAAATTTTTG
>OW240919.1:136239436-136265507 GCA_933207985.1 Pelobates cultripes
GGTACAGGGAGCTGGGAGGGGGTATTAGTGTCAGAGCTGGGGTACAGGGAGCTGGGAGGGGGTATTAGTGTCAGAGCTGGGGTACAGGGAGCTGGGAGGTGCACTGACCTGCGGGCTGTCCTCCAGGGTCTCCTCTATGGGCAGTTTGTCAGTGATGGGCATGGTGATAGACGGTCAGGCCTGTTGTGATCAATTCCTCTCGAGATCTATTTCCTCCGCTCTCGGCAATCCTCGGAGCTCCGCCCCCTCATGTCCGCTCCAGCTCTCCTCCTCCAATCACACTGCGTCTCCATTGCATGCTTCCATGGTAACCGCCCCGCCCACAACGTAACCCCGCCCATAATGTCAAACATACTGTACGGCCCACAACATGATAACCCCGCCCATCCGCCCCGCCCTCTCTGAGTGACGAGATGTCAGCATGACGTAGGAGTGTCAGTCACCCCAGGTGACAGTGGGGGGCGGGGTTATGGGTGCACTGGGGGGTGTCAGTATTGCCATATCTAGCTGGTATATGCATGGTGTTATATCTCCAGGGCAGCTCTGGGGGGCGGCTGCTGATCCCACAACTATTTCAATAAAGAACTTTTCCTGTTTAAAAAAATACCTCCCACAATGATAACTTCAAATTATCAATATAGACCTGCCTGTGAATCTAATATAATATATCTAATATATCTGTATTATATATATAATCTATCTATTAATCTATCTATCTGTATTATATATAATCTATCTATTAATCTATGTATCTGTATTATATATATAATCTATCTATTAATCTATCTATCTGTATTATATATAATCTATCTATTAATCTATCTATCTGTATTATATATAATCTATCTATTAATCTATCTATCTGTATTATATATAATCTATCTATTAATCTATCTATCTGTATTATATATATAATCTATCTATTAATCTATCTATCTGTATTATATATATAATCTACCTATTAATCTATGTATCTGTATTATATATATAATCTATCTATTAATCTATCTATCTGTATTATATATAATCTATCTATTAATCTATCTATCTGTATTATATATAATCTATCTATTAATCTATCTATCTGTATTATATATAATCTATCTATTAATCTATGTATCTGTATTATATATATAATCTATCTATTAATCTATCTATCTGTATTATATATATAATCTACCTATTAATCTATGTATCTGTATTATATATATAATCTATCTATTAATCTATCTATCTGTATTATATATAATCTATCTATTAATCTATCTATCTGTATTATATATAATCTATCTATTAATCTATGTATCTGTATTATATATATAATCTATCTATTAATCTATCTATCTGTATTATATATATAATCTACCTATTAATCTATCTATCTGTATTATATATATAATCTATCTATTAATCTATGTATCTGTATTATATATATAATCTACCTATTAATCTATGTATCTGTATTATATATATAATCTATCTATTAATCTATCTATCTGTATTATATATATAATCTACCTATTAATCTATCTATCTGTATTATATATATAATCTATCTATTAATCTATGTATGTATCTTGGGCACCAAGGACTGAACCTTGGGGGACACCAACAGAGAGGTGTTGGGGAGAAGCAGCAGAGCCAGAGAAAGAAACACTGAAAGAGCGCTGGGAGCGGTAGGGGGAGCACCAGGAGAGAGCAATATCTTGTAGACCGAGATTGCGGAGGATGAGAAGAAGCTGTTGATGATCAACAGTGTCAGAAGCCGCAGACAGGTCAAGGAGAATTAGGATATAGTAGTGACCACGAGATTTTGCAGCGAGTAGATCATTGGATACTTTGGTCAGTGCCGTTTCCACAGAGTGCTTAGCGCGTAAACCAGACTGAAGCGGGTCTAGCAGAGAGTTGCACTCGAAGTCTGTCAATCTTGCATACACAACTCTTTCGAAGATCTTGGATGCAAAAGGCAGTAGCGAGATAGGACGATAGTTGGATGGGGAGTTAGGGTCAAGATTGGGCTTCTTTAGAATTGGGGTTACAGTTGCATGTTTGAAGGGCGGTAGAAATATACCAGAGGAGAGAGAGATTGAGAATTTTAGTGAGAGGTGGAGAAAGAGAAGAAGACAGAGTATGGATGAGATGCGAGGGACTTTGATCTAGGGAGCAGGTGGTGGGGCGGGAGGACTGGAGCAGAGCAGAAGCCTCTTCCAATGTAGCGGGTGCAAATGAATATAGAACAGCAGAGGGAGTGAAGTTAGGGGAAGTATTGTAAGGGGAAGAAGAAAGATGAGAGATCTATTCTCTGATTGTAGATATCTTGTCAGTGAAGTGAGTTGCAAAGTCTGAGGCGGTCAAGTTAGTAGGTGGAGGAGGAACAGCAGGACGAAGAAGAGAGTTAAATGTGTGAAATAGTTGTTTGGGTTTGCGGGAGAGTGTGGTTATGAGGGTATTGAAGTAATTAACTTTTGCAGAGGAAAGAGCCAAGCTGTATGAGCTCAGCATAAATTTATAGTGGAGAAAGTCACATGCACAGTGAGACTTTCTCCAACAACGTTCAGCAGTTCTGGAGCATTTTTGGAGGTATCAAGTGGGCTTGGTGTGCCAGGGTTGTTGTTGGGGGGGCCTGCGGCGTTTAAATGTACAAGGTGCCATGATGTCTAGTTGAGAGGAGAGGGTGGAATTATCACCCACTCACTGCTTAACTGCATGTACTGGACCTACTATTTGTTATTACTATATTTTATACCACTTCTCTTATTTTTAACAAGAATCTTTTTTAATATTTGCTAAATAAACCGTGTTTGATTTTATCCCGCTTGAAGTATCTTTTGTAAAGACATTACCATAATACCGAGCTGTGGATTCTCCACACCATTTTATTTCTGACTACAACACCAGAAATACGATTATTAAATCTGGCTATGCATATCCACCACTGTGGAGGTGGATAAAGACTTTACAGTAAAGAATTAAAATGCTGTCATATTTATTCCCCTTTTCTATAAGAATTAATTGGGAAGAACTTTGTTATTAACAATAATCAGCATGGTTTTATGAAACATAGGTCATGTCAAACTAGAGTAGAAGTAAGATCAGGGTGTTGCAGTGGATGTGATCTACTTGGATTTTGCCAAGGCATTTGATACGGTTCCTCACCATAGGTTAGTCTTCAAACTTAAAGAAATTGGTCTAGATGAATATTCTTGTTCTTGGATAGAACATTGGCTTAAGGATTGAGTACACCGAGTTGTAATTAATGGTAAATTTTCAGGCTGGACAAAAGTGGTAAGTGGTGTTCCTCAGGGTTCTGTTTTGGGACCACTTCTATTTAACATATTTATAAATGATCTTGAAATAGGCATTGAAAGCCATGTATCAGTGTTTGCAGATAACACAAAACTTTGTAAAGTAATAAAATGTGAGCAGGATATTGCTTTGCTGCAGAGAGATTTGGATAGATTGGGGGACTGGGCACTAAAATGGCAGATGAAATTTGCCAGTAAGATTTTGTCATGAATAAATAGGGGCATAAATTCTCGGGATGTAAATATAATTTTTCCTCTTTATAAATCGCTGGTAAGACCACACCTTGAATATGCTGTGCAATTTTGGGCGCCTGTTCTAAAGAAGGATATCATGGCACTGGAGAGGGTCCAGAGACGAGCTACAAAATTGATAAAAGGAATGGAGCATTTTAGTTATGAAGAAAGGTTAAAAAAATTAAATCTGTTTAGTTTGGAAAAACGGCGCCTGAGAGGGGATATGATAACTTTATACAAATATACAGTACAAACCTTTATCTGGAAATCTATTCATAAACAGGGCTATACATAGGACACGAGGTCACACATTTAGGCTGGAAGAAAGGAGATTTCATCTAAGGCAAAGAAAAGGTTTTTTTTACAGTAAGAACAATAAGGATATGGAATTCTCTGCCTGAAGAGGTGGTTTTGTCAGAGTCCATACAGATGTTTAAACTGAAATTGGATAAATACTTACAAAAACACAACATACAGGGATATAATTTCTAATTAGTGGGGTAATAGCTACTTGATCCAAGGAGACATCTGACTGCTATTTTGGGGTCAAGAAGGATTTTTTTCCTAGTTTGTGGCAAAATTGGAAGCGCTTCAGACCAGGTTTTTTGCCTTCTTTTGGATCAACAGCAACAACATTTGTGTGGAAGGCTGAACTTAATGGACGCAAGTCTCTTTTCAGCTATGTAACTATGTAATTAGGGGTAGACTTTTGAAGCACTGACACTTTCTACATTGCTTGTTTTTAACGTTCCTTAGGAATCACCTTTCATGTGTTTAGCAGCTTTCACCTTATTATATATCTATATTTTACCATCTTAGAATTTTAATTATTTTTTTTGCGCTTTTTTGATTTTATTGTATTAGACGCTGGATGTCCTCATGCACAGTTTGAGGACATCCAGCATCAATTAGGCAACGTTTGGTTGCTTAACCCCTCAAGGTAGTTATTGCAGTTTCTGAGAAACTGCAATCATTAAAATCGCAAGGTTAAGGGGAGTGGGACACTGCAATCAGACCACTTCAATGAGCTGAAGTGGTCTGGGTGCCTATAGTGTCCCTTTAAGCCCGGGCACACACACATACACTAGCAGATACACAATGATAGTCACACACACACTCAATGACAAACCGACTCTCACTGATTTGACAGACACTCACAAAACACACACTGAGAGACACACACACACTGACAGACACACTCTTACACTGACATGCACACTTATACACTCACATGCACACACATTCACTCACACACACACAAACTCACACACACACACAAACTCACACACACACACAAACTCACACACATACACTCACTCATTATAATTAAAAATATTCCACTCAGCCTCCCTACCTGGAGAGCTGTCGTGGATCTGTCGTGGGGGGTACAGAGGGGTTGCTGTGAGGCATGCAGCTGTATTGGCATCTGAGGCGGCTCGCGGGCCGTCTACTGATGCCGGGAGCCAGAATGACGTCATATTCCGTCTCCCGCGGCATCAACAAATGGCGCAAGAGAGAGCAGAGCCAATACAGCCACACGGCGGGGGGGGGGGGTCTATAAGGTGGCCAGCCCTTGAACCCCACCATGAAAGGAGGCAACATCGGAGAAGCACGAGTGGGCGTTTGAGGGTGGCATTTTTGCCGCCCCCTGGTTAGTGCCGTGGATGCCTTGTTTGTCTTGGGCTAAATACAGCACTGCTTACATGTATCCTCATGGTCCTGTTTCCTGGCTTGCTGTCCGTTTTGTTCTGCTTACCAATTGCTGACAGATCACCTCCAGCCTGCTTCCTCCTCCAGCTCCCTCGGAGACTGACCCGGAAGAGCTCTCTGAACCGTAAGTTGGGGCCCAGATTTCCTTTACTTACTGGTTCACACATTTTAATTCATATGTTTTGGGCCGGTTGCACGTACAGTTATTTTCAATATGCTAAATATTTAAGGGGCTTTTTGATTCTTTTACCCACACGAACAGTTACCTTGTTCGGCCCTTTTTTCACATACAAGTTTACATGTATTTCTAATTCATGCGAACACAATTATTCTTTCAGTTACAGGCATGGCCCTCTTTAAAGCGGGGCAAACAGGGCAGCTGCCCTGGGCCCAGTTGTTCCTGGGGGGCCCTAGAGCAGTTGTTCCTGGGGGGCCCTAGAGCAGCTGCCCCGTTGGATTTGAGCAGCCTCCATGGATCCGGTGGTGCGGCTGCACAGAACCGCACCAACCCACACACTAAAGAGGGCCCCCGGGTGACCCATGCACTAAGGGCCACCCGGTGGGCATGTGTCAGCAGGGGCCCGGTCGGGTGCTGTGATGCTTATACAGCGCGACCGAGCCCCTTCCTGTTCGGCAGCAGATGGCTGGGAGGAAGTGAGTGCCGTGCGTCACTTCCTCCCACCAGAGATCAGAGCCGCGAGGGAGGAGGAAGGCAGGGAGGAGGGGAGTTTCCAACTGCCCCAGCCTGCCACTGGTCCCCAGGGAGACCACCCTCCAGATAAAGGTAAGAACCTGGAGGGTGGTTAAATGTATGTCAGTGTGGCAAACCTAGCCACCTAAGACTATTTTTTCTTTATATCTGAGGGTTGCCCTAAAGAGACTGGTTTATATATGATATCTGATGTGTTCGCTTAAAATGAGAAAGAGGGAATTTGTATGCTAGTGGCACGAAAGCCTCTAGCATTCATATGGTAGTTTCACGAACAGTGATTTTCAACACTGTTCGTGAAACAAACAAAGTACTGAATGGGAGCCCACACACACAGGGGGTCGTGTGGCTCCCATTAACCGATTGCAACACTGTATCAATCGGCTGTTAATTGATTCCCAGGGTGGCCGTCGTTCGGCTACCGACCACGAGGCGGTGGCCATCTTGGATTCCCTTTTTGCCCAGCGGTGTTTGGTCATCAAGTGCCTGGAACTAAAATCGGCTACTCGACGGCACGAACACCACTGGACTTCCAGGCCGTTCGGGAGCGCCGGTGTTTCAGTACTTTTTCCCCACTTATGCATTTGTGACCTTTATGAATAGTTGATTTTACAATGTATTTAGTGCGGCGTTCGGTTAATTGTGCTGGGATCTGAGTGGTACTTTCACGAAGTAGGCACTCAGTGTGACGGAACGCTGGCACTCTGACTGAGTACCTCCGCCAATCGATGCTCCTAGTGCTCGCTGAGGATTCCAAGCACTCCAACCGACACCATCAGCACTGCAGACCCCACTTCCAGCGATGCAACTGCGCCGGGGTCTCTGCTGTCTCCACCCACCCTGGACCCAAGGCCAGGATCCAGCTTCCAGTGGGTGAACCTCTCTTTCCCCAGAGAGCAGGAACAGGAACAAGCTCTTAGCAGAACTTAGTGATCATACCCTGGGGAGTATAGTGATTATAGCAATCCCCAGAGTGTATTTCTCCAATCCCCCAAAACATGAGCCAAGGCTTAATGCTGGAACAAGACTAATTTATGAAACACAAAACTCCTCCTCTGGGCCAGGCTAGATAATTGAGTTTCTACAATATACAAAGCTCAATTATCTGCTGGCCAGAAATAATACAGTTTCATAAAACACATCACAGGGACCCCAAAACATGCAATAACCCCAAGTATATCCTTGGAACCGGGGGATCTGGGTGAACCACATATCCAAAATTCACCCAGATCCGTTCAGTACTTTGGAAAATACAGTTTAATGCAGATTCTGCAGAACATATACAGGCTAAATGAAAAACAATCACTGTATAATGTGTCCCCTGCTGTATAGTCCAAAACCACTGCACAATGTCTCTGTGCACCAAATACTGGCGAGATGGCACCATGTTGAAAAGTCCAAACAGTGTCTGTGAGTTAAAATGGCCACCATCCATTGTTCTCACCATGTGCTTCTGATACAGGAAATGGTGGCCACCCAGTAACTCCACAGTATGTCCCCAGATGGTTCTTAAAGGGCCAGCAGCAGCACAACACAAATCCATTATGCCCAAATCATGTCTTTAAAGGGCAATACATCCCAGGGGCCATAGTCACAGGGCAAGAGGTGGGCAAGCAGTCCTCTCCAGGCACAAGTGGCGAAGGGCACTTCGTCACACTCAGACCCCAGCTATCTGGCGATCAGTCATTCGGTACATTGGCACGGATATTATACCAGTTACAGATTTTTATGTGAAAAGCCGGTTCTGCTGTACGGAGGGATAATCCACTTAGCAGGATATTCTTGTGGGAGTATCCCTCTCGTACAGCAGTGCATGGTGGGAGAAATGTCCTGTATGTTAGGTCTCCCATGTAGTCCCCTACTGTATAACCCCTGTAAAGTAATTAAGGAAACCCCCTGCATGGGGAATACTGGAGCTACTGTATAACCCCTGTAAAGTAATTAAGGAATCCCCCTGCATGGGGAATACTGGAGCTTGTGAATAAAAACCTCAGTTGACTCCCAGGACTGTGTTTCGTCCAGTTACTGGGGGGATTTGGGATATTGCCTTCCTTTTACCAGCAGAAATATTGGGATTTAATATTGCAGCTCCGCTACAATTGGATCCAACCTTACAGCCGAAAAGCGTGGTTCGTGCCTTGAAACTGCCGAACAGGAAAGTGAATGGCAATTCGTGTGCAACAAAGAAACGAACGCAGAGGTGAATGGAGATAGATTATACTACATTGAAATGGCAAACGCTGAAAGAGCTATTGCAAGCCAGGGGCAAGATAGCCAGCAATAAGTCGAAAGCTGTACTTATTGCCGAACTGATGGAGGGAGACAGAGCTCAAAGTGCTACTCCTACACCCGATATGGAAGAGACCCCACTCCAGAAAGAGATGAGAACCAGGCTGGAATTCTTACACCAGCCAGTACCTCTGGAAATGCTGACGGTACTGATGGCAGATGTGCAGGAGTATGTGATTTCACACAGATCGCAGGATTTACCCTCCAGGGCAGAATCTACTGCTGCTTCAATGACCAGCCAGGTAAAGCCAAAGATACTGCACCATGCTTTTAAAATATTTTGTGAAGAGAACGATGAGATTGATGGGTACCTACAGGATTTTGAAAGACTGTGTGACCTGCATGATCTGGAGCAGGCAGTGTGGGTACCCTTACTGGTGGGCAAATTATCTGGTCGGGCAGCAGAAGAATATCGAGCCGTGCCCAGAGAGGACAGTAAAAATTATGTCAAGGTGAAACAAGCTATATTGGAGAGATATGCCATTACCCCGGAGGCATACCGGCGCAGGTTTAGAGGGCTGTGCAAACCAGATAAAGATTCCCACGCAGAATGGGCAGACAAGCTTGATCAAGCCTCCCAAGGGTGGATACAAGCCAGTCAAGCTACCACCATGGAGAAGCTACGCCAGCTGATATTTTTAGAGCAGTTTTTCAATGGGCTGACACCAGAGGCACAAGAATGGGTGAGAGACAGAAAACCCCTCACCCTAACAGAAGCCGCACGGCTGGCAGACCAGCACTATGATGCTAGGAGGCATCATGGCAACCTGAACCGAGGGTATACTCGACCCACCACCCAGCCACCTACAGCTACTACTACCGCACCCACAACAGCACCATTCTGACCAGCAACTGGGGGGCAAACCCCACCGCCCCGATATAATGGCTGGTCTAACATTCAGTGCCATACCTGCAAACAATGGGGCCACATGGCGAGAGAGTGCACTCAGAACCGGAATCGTCAAGCCTGGAGCCAAGTAAGACCGAACCCAGCACCACGAGCAGCCGCGCACCACTACCAGGCAGAGCCAGCAACCCAGGAACTAATGTTTCATCACACCGAAGAGCCCCTAGGAATCCTGCATGACGTGATGTCGGTACAAGCCACAGACAATCGGCACCCTCATCGCCAGATGGTAACCCTAGAGGGGAGAGAAGTACAAGGGCTCTGAGACTCGGGGGCCACTCTGACCCTAGTGGCACCTCATCTGGCCAGGCTCAGCACATACCGGCGGATCCGTGGCAGTCTGAGTAGCGGGGGGGTGATGTACCGATTGCCGACAGCCAAAGTACATTTGAATTGGGGTGTGGGAGAAGGGATGGTGGAGGTGGGCTTGATGCAAAAACTGCCTGCAGATGTGGTATTGGGGAACGACCTAGGCAGAATGACTTTGGCTTTTGTACCTCAAGCCCCTCTCCAAGAGGCGCATCCGGTAACCACAAGGCAACAGGCTCGCACCACGGCTGCTCCACACACTCTGAGGTTCAGGTAAGAGACAATGTAACTCCTATGACTTGTGTTCCCTGGGTTACCCCGACTGAATTTGAGACAGAAGTTAAGTTAGACCCTACGTTGAAAGTGTATAGAGATAGGGTGACCTCTGATCAGACAGGTTTAGAGGAGGAGCGGTATGCCTGGGAAAAGGGGTTATTGTATTCCGTCCCTGGAATTCCCAGTCTCCTGGATTCATTTATATGTTTGTTTTATGTTGCCACACCCGTTCTGCTTTCTGTCCTGCTCTGGTTCTGGGTTCTATTAGTTCTGTCTTGTTTTCATGTTTGGTGACTATCCTAGCCTTGCCTTGTTTCTGTACTGGATACATGCCTGCTGCAGAGCCCCCCTATCCAGTTCCTGGGAGGTCTGCATATCAAGCTCCTAGTTCCTGGGATCCGCTAAACTGCAACAGAGTCTTCGTTTGTGGCCGCACAAACGCTGGTGCTCAACCCTGCACCGGGCCCTGTAATCCACTTCCACGCTGAAGACTCCCACTTCTCATCAGGCACTCAGGGGTCCCGGTTTCTGTACCGCCACCCGTGAAAGGACCACACTAAAGAATCCTAGGTGGGGATTATACCACTCGCGCCTTATCCATTGAGCACTTTGTCTGCTTAATGAAATGTAAGTAAAATTTCTTATTTATTATACCAGGTTCAGTTTGCACAGAGAGCACTATAGTTGTTGTTTTCTATTTTTTTCTGGGGTTTATGGTCCCCGTATTGCTGTAATATCTGCTGACTACATCATCGCACATATCCTATAAGTGGGGATTATACCACTGTACACCATTTATGCTAGAGCTGGTTCTAGCTCTAGAAAACATGATTAGGACTAGATAAGATCTACAAATTATTAGTACCATGTATTGTTGCATTTCCTGATCTTGCATCTCCATAGAGAATAGACTTTGCTACAAGATTTGGCTGTTCTCCTTGCAAGTTTTCACATTGCTATGGATGTTTTATTGGTTATTATTCTTCTGCATCTATTTCAAATTGGGAATATATTTTATTACAATTTGATTGGCGCAACCTTCCTCTCCTTTTCCTGTATTGTCTTACTCACAGAGTGGACATAGCTTAGGCTGGTCGCATTCACTACATTGAAATGAGTGCTCTTTCACTGATACTATATGTTTCACACCCCTCCAGTCAAGCTACCTAAGACTCTCCTGCAGCGTTGTCTATGCATCCTGAACTCTCATATCTGGAAGAAACATCATCCATGCATAGGAATGAAGATCCCTGAACACTATCTAGACAGGGGGGCTTGGGAGTACTGGACAAATTACTATACAACATCCATCCCAGCCCAAACAATAGCAACATTACATGATGATAATGTCCCAATATGGCGTCAACTAGAATGTGTACGTGGTCTACACATGGAAGCCCAGCTGCTGTGGACACCAACGCACCTCAGCCCTATGCTGTATAACGCGTTAGCAACCACATGTTTAGCACTACAAATATGGAGGACATGGGCATTCAAAATTATGATGCTGGGCTTATACTTGTACTTTGTCCCACTCACCGCTCTGCAATTCCACATGCCAGACCTGGACCTAATACCTTGGTTTAAGTCTGGCATCCTTGCTGTGAGAAGCTTGTTCAACCAAGACAAAATAGGGGGCGGGGCCGGACCGCCGAGCTGGAAGGTCGCAAGATAGGGAAGCTCCTGCAACACATAGCCACAAAACGCTAATCCACTATGCCTTCTAACTCCAAAGCAGACCGACAGCAATGGTGCCCAAAGCAAGGGGAACACTGGATCCAGGGAGAGGCTGGCTCACCGAGCTTCAGTCCCCTGGAGGAGAAATTTTTGTTGCACCAACAATGGCCTTCTCCGGTGGTGAGTGGGGCTGACAGCCGCGGCCCTGCTATCCTACCACACAGCACCCAGCCAGAGGCACGAACCCGAGCGGACCCGGCCCTGTTCCCCCCCTTTTGGACCGGTGGGGGTGATCCCGGTCCTCACCCTGTGGCCCTCACCGAGCTGCCGCAGACTGTGTCGGAGAGCCAGACGGCTGCGCCCAAGATGGCGGACACCATGTGCGCAGGAGGCAAGGGGAAGACCAGCTCTCTCCCTGCGCTCACAATTACCATCGCACAGGGGAAGCAGGACAACTCCACACAGGGAAGCAGGACAACTCTCACCTACCCCTGAAGCCATCCAAACCAGCGACGACAGCGGCTGCACCGAGGGGATGGCGCTTCATGGAACACCAACATTCCCGCTTTAAAGGACCGAGCTTACTGCCAAGCGAGAAACCCCAGCACACCACCCGACCTCTTACTTCCATCCAGCTTGCACTGAGGCAACACAGAAACCGGCATACCCGAGCAGCCGTCACCAAACCCTCTACAATGGCGGTCACCAGCTCCCGGATGAACAAAAGAGGCAAGCGCAACAAGCTGCAGCGGAAACCCAAGAGATCCCAGCAAGCAAATCAATGCACAACATGGAGGGACTGTGCCCTGATGCCTGCTCTGATGGACACTCACTCCCAGCTACTCAGAAACAACAGAGCAGGTATCGGGTAGTGGCGGGACTCCCCCTGTCTGTAAAGGTCTCGGGACCACCATGATGGCAGCCCTCTCCACTGGGCCGATTAACCAGGGTGAAATTCCACTAAAGTGACCTAGACATAGCCTGAATATACAAAAAGATATGGAAGGGCTGCGCCAAATAAGGGTAGATAGTCCAGTAAAGTATTGCTAGGGTGCCAATAGATGGTCTAGGATACTTGATAGAGTTCCTCTGTGGATGCGTCTAGTGTAGACCGTTCCGTATATGTAAATACAAGAGAGGTAGAGGCGACTAATGGTATAGTATGAAAGTTCAGGGTGTGATAGGTAACAAAAAGTAGAGAACTCACATTCAAGAGAGCTATGGCCAGCTCTGGTGTGGATTGCGTACAGCGGTATAATCCCCGCTTATGGGATATGTAGGGAGGGGGTCTCCATCAAGACCCTCTGGTAGTCCAGAACTCGGAAAAGAAAGACAGAAAGCAACAATAGTGCTCTCAATTTTGATGTGGTTCAATGTGCAGATAAGAAGAGGTAAAAAACTCACATTTGAGGGAGCTATGGCCAGCTCTGGTGTGGATAGCGTACAGCGGTATAATCCCCGCTTATAGGATATGTAGCGGCGATACGTCCGTCAGCACCGTCTGGTGATCCAAGGCTCCAATATAGAAGAATAAAAAGCAGCAATAGTGCTCTCAATTGTGATAGGTTAAGAGAGTAGTAGAGAAAATAAAATAATACTCACAAAGATAGAGCAGAGGTACTGCTCTATGGATAGGCGCCTGGTGGTATGATCCCCACCTAGGATTTCTTGGAGTACTGGAACTTTAAAATTGCCAGTGGAAGTAAAAGTAACCAGGAAAGGTTAAAATGCCAGGAATAGGTAAAAAAAAGTTGTTTAAAGTGCATAAAGAGTGCAATAAAAAGAGGATTTGTACAATAAAGTAGCCCAAAAACTTTTATTGATCTAAAATACACAGTAAAATACAGAATTAATAACCATAACTAGACGCATCCACAGAGGAACTCTATCAAGTATCCTAGACCATCTATTGGCACCCTAGCAATACTTTACTGGACTATCTACCCTTATTTGGCGCAGCCCTTCCATATCTTTTTGTATCTATCCATCGAAGGACCCGAAGGGTTTTCCTTCATTTGGGTTGCTGCCTACCTTGACTAATTTTGTGATTACTAGCGCTGAATTCTTTTTGTGTTTATCTATAGACTGAATATAGCGTTATAATTTTAAAGCACTAGCCTGTTAATACAGCTAGCGATGTGTTCCTGCTTCAATATGTTTTTCCCTGTCTTTGCCTTAACTTTGCAGGTGTATAATACATTTGCAACTATTGTGGCAAATAGTAAGCTTGGTAAAAACTATAAAGCTGCAATGTATAATTGGATATAGGCACTTACCTGCCATTAGCATGGAATTAGCAAACATACAGCACTACGTGTCTCAACCCTGCAGCACATAGTCTACATACATGTACCTGACAATGTTGTAAACTCATCCTTAATTCTACACTTAGCTTATATGCACATACTAGTTCTTGACACAGCATAATAATATCATAACTAGATAGTAAAGCGCTGTTGCATTGCGTTATGAGAATACCTAAGCACCCTAAGCGACGAAAACATATATTGTTTAGCACTCATCATATTCCTATAGAAAAAATGTGCTAGATCTACCATGTACCTCTATGTTCAACTGTTAATTATCAGCTGGAGGATTGCCTTTGGGGTACCTCATATGCATCTGTTCAAAGCTTATGCACTACAAAAATAAAGAATAAAAAAAAATATATATATATAACATACAGAGATATAATTTCTAATTAGTGTGATAATAGCTGCTTGATCCAAGGAGACATCTGACTGCTATTTTGGGGTCAAGAAGGATTTTTTTCCTAGTTTGTGGCAAAATTGGAAGCGCTTCAGACTGGGTTTTTTGCCTTCTTTTGGATCAACAGCAACAACATTTGTGAGGAAGGCTGAACTTCATGGACGCAAGTCTCTTTTCAGCTATGTAACTATGTAACTATGTATCTGTTTAAAGCTTATGCACTACAAAAATAAAGAATAAAAAAAACAAGACAAAATAATATCCTTTCCAGAACAATGGGCAAAACCCTCTCCCTAGTAGCGAAATTTTTACCTACTTCCGTATCAAACATATACTTCAATCCCATAAACTAAGAAAGCCTGACAACCATTAAATACAGCATTTATTAACCTTTGCTTGGGAAACACTAGCTATACCAAACCCTCATCCACATGCTACAAAGCACTGCTAAATCCAGGGCCGCCATCAGGGGGTGACAACCATAACGGTTGTCACAGGGACGGCGGCCCTAGGGGGCTGGCCACCCGGGCCCCACGTGTAGCGGCAGAACTGCACGCTGATGGGGCCTATCGGGTGGCCCAGGCACTTACGGCCACCCGATGGCCCCTGTATCTTCAGCGCCCGGTCAGTGCTGTGGCCGTGTAATAGCGCGACCGGGCCCCTTTAAAAAAAAAAAAAAACAGCAGCAGCAAGTGCTGCTGGGAGGAAGTGACCACTGCTGCTGGGAGGAGCGCACGCGCGGCAGTGAGGGAGAGCCATGCCGACTACTCCCATCAGCCCCAGCCACCCTCCTGCAAGTAAGGGTAAGAGACAGGAGGGTGGCTGGAAAATGAGCTTTATGTGTGTGTGTGTGTGTGTGTATTTCTATGTATGTCTGTCTGTATGCATGTATGTCTGTCTGTATGTATGTCTGTCTGTATGCATGCATGTCTGTCTGTCTGTATGCATGCATGTATGTCTATGTATGTATGTCTGTCTGTATGTCTGTATGTCTGTCTGTGTATGTATGTCTGTCTGTATGTCTGTTGGCATGCATGTATGTCTGTCTGAATGTCTGTCTGTCTATGTATGTCTGTCTATGTATGTATGTCTGTCTGTATGCATGCATGTATGTCTATGTATGTCTGTCTGTGTATGTATGTCTGTCTGTATGTCTGTCTATGTATGTATGTCTATGTATGTCTATGTATGTATGTCTATGTCTGTCTGTATGTATGTCTGTATGCATGCATGTATGTCTATGTATGTATGTCTGTATGCCTGCATGTACAGGGAGTGCAGAATTATTAGGCAAGTTGTATTTTTGAGGATTAATTTTATTATTGAACAACAACCATGTTCTCAATTAACCCAAAAAACTCATTAATATCAAAGCTGAATATTTTTGGAAGTAGTTTTTAGTTTGTTTTTAGTTATAGCTATGTTAGGGGGATATCTGTGTGTGCAGGTGACTATTACTGTGCATAATTATTAGGCAACTTAACAAAAAACAAATATATACCCATTTCAATTATTTATTATTACCAGTGAAACCAATATAACATCTCAACATTCACAAATATACATTTCTGACATTCAAAAACAAAACAAAAACAAATCAGTGACCAATATAGCCACCTTTCTTTGCAAGGACACTCAAAAGCCTGCCATCCATGGATTCTGTCAGTGTTTTGATCTGTTCACCATCAACATTGCGTGCAGCAGCAACCACAGCCTCCCAGACACTGTTCAGAGAGGTGTACTGTTTTCCCTCCTTGTAAATCTCACATTTGATGATGGACCACAGGTTCTCAATGGGGTTCAGATCAGGTGAACAAGGAGGCCATGTCATTAGATTTTCTTCTTTTATACCCTTTCTTGCCAGCCACGCTGTGGAGTACTTGGACGCGTGTGATGGAGCATTGTCCTGCATGAAAATCATGTTTTTCTTGAAGGATGCAGACTTCTTCCTGTACCACTGCTTGAAGAAGGTGTCTTCCAGGAACTGGCAGTAGGACTGGGAGTTGAGCTTGACTCCATCCTCAACCCGAAAAGGCCCCACAAGCTCATCTTTGATGATACCAGCCCAAACCAGTACTCCACCTCCACCTTGCTGGCGTCTGAGTCGGACTGGAGCTCTCTGCCCTTTACCAATCCAGCCACGGGCCCATCCATCTGGCCCATCAAGACTCACTCTCATTTCATCAGTCCATAAAACCTTAGAAAATTCAGTCTTGAGATATTTCTTGGCCCAGTCTTGACGTTTCAGCTTGTGTGTCTTGTTCAGTGGTGGTCGTCTTTCAGCCTTTCTTACCTTGGCCATGTCTCTGAGTATTGCACACCTTGTGCTTTTGGGCACTCCAGTGATGTTTCAGCTCTGAAATATGGCCAAACTGGTGGCAAGTGGCATCGTGGCAGCTGCACGCTTGACTTTTCTCAGTTCATGGGCAGTTATTTTGCGCCTTGGTTTTTCCACACGCTTCTTGCGACCCTGTTGACTATTTTGAATGAAACGCTTGATTGTTCGATGATCACGCTTCAGAAGCTTTGCAATTTTAAGAGTGCTGCATCCCTCTGCAAGATATCTCACTATTTTTGACTTTTCTGAGCCTGTCAAGTCCTTCTTTTGAACCATTTTGCCAAAGGAAAGGAAGTTGCCTAATAATTATGCACACCTGATATAGGGTGTTGATGTCATTAGACCACACCCCTTCTCATTACAGAGATGCACATCACCTAATATGCTTAATTGGTAGTAGGCTTTCGAGCCTATACAGCTTGGAGTAAGACAACATGCATAAAGAGGATGATGTGGTCAAAATACTCATTTGCCTAATAATTATGCACTCCCTGTATGTCTGTCTGTATGCATGTATGTCTGTGTATGTCTGTATGTCATTATGAATGTATGTGTGTATGGATGTCAGGGTCTGTATGTCTGTCAGTATGTATGTATGTATGTGTGTATGTATGTATGTCAATGTGTATGCATGTATGTGTCTTTATGTCCTCATGCATGTGTGTCGGTATGTATGTTAGTATGTGTCTGTCTGTCACTATGTATGCCTGTGTGTTTGTATATGTGTGTATGTCTCAGTATGTGTGTGTCAGTATGTATGCCTGTATGCATGTATGTCTGTTTCAGTATGTGTGTCTGTTAGTATGTATCTGTGTCCTTTTGTATCAGTGTGTGTGTTTGTGTCTGTGTGTGTATTCCTGTGGGCGGTATTTGGAGGCGGACCCTGTGGGCGCTATTTGGAGGCAGGCCCCAGGGGGCCCAGACCCTGAGCTGAGTTAGGGGCCCCAAAATATCTGGTGGCAGCCCTGGCTAAATCTAAACCTCCACCAGAAGCCCTCCCTTATCCACAGTGGTCGATGGAACTTCAACAAACCTTTACATTTGAAGAATGGGACAAAGCTTTAACAGCTATGAAAGGAGTATCAAAATGTATATTCCATTGGGAAACAAGTAGGAATATGTGGTACTAGACCCCCAAGTGAGCATCTGATAAATGCTGACATTGTCACACAGTTACAGGATCCAAGCTTCACAACTTATGGGGCTGCCAAAAACTACAATGTTACCGGTCAGGCATCTAGACCATCCTGCAGAAGCTCTTATGTGAGCAACTTCCTCTCCAAACCCAAATATATCTCCTAGATATGCTACCTAAAGCCTTGATAGCAGCACATCAAACCTTGGCACTACATATGCAGCCAAAAACACTATAGCAAAACACTGGAAGTCTACAGAAGTTCCCTTAACAGACCTAGTGATACAAGCATTCAAATCTACAAAGATATATGAAGAAATGGAACATTGGAACCAGGACAGAAAGGATAGAAAGTCAACAAGGTCTGGACCAGCTGAGACAACTGGCAAATAGGACGAGCAGAAAGCCTAGAATCAGATGAATCTCTGAGGCTTTTCCATCCTGTTCCACCCCTCTTCTTCCTATAACCCCTCCAGTTTAAGATTAGATTCTCTATTTATTTTTTACGTCACTCTTTCTAGTCTCTGCTAGACAACCTGAATGAAAAAACACAAAACCTGTGTTCACAAGAACCACTGTACAGTTGAATTTGAAGATTATTATGCATACTATGTTAATGACTTGTGGTGCTATTGTAACGTTTCTTGTTGAAAACACTTCAATAAAGATGAAAACTTTAAAAAAAAAAGGAAAGGAAAAACCTGACTGGACAAATTTGGTGTCTAAAAAGACCATTTCTCAAAAAGCACCACTGGCTTACCAGTATGCTTCAGATTTTTCAAAGTTCTTCCTTAGTGGTGGCACCCTCCACCTGCTCACCATTACTAATTATCGTAATTTACTTTAGATTTATGAAAAAACTATTTGGACATAAATCAGTCAAGCCCACATTTTTTTGCTTCCATTTTGGAGGTTATTGTATCTCTACCACGGAGCTCTGGTGTTACTAAAGCCGGCGTGTAACACTTCATGACCGGTGTATAGTCGCCATATGGGCAGTCGGACTCCAGGACAACCCTCCCACATACCTAACCCAATAATGCACTGACACTCGGGTATATGGGAAAATTTGTCCACAGCTTTATTAAACAATCTGAATAATAATAACCATATATTCAACATAACATAATAATAGTAATAATTTAACAAATAAACATGGGTCATTGCCCCCCATTCTCCGCCCTCGCATCCGATTCCTTCTGTTAATATAAAAGGCAATGACCCCATATAAATAACACATATATATAACATATACCAACATTATTCCAACATACCAACTTAAAGTGCCAACATAAATTTAACCATGGCAGGGGTATACCCGGATATCCCTACCCCACCAGGTTCTGAGCCACCGACAGGACTCGAAACCTACCAACCACCAATGACCACAGTTTTCCATATCTGTCACGTTCATCCTAGGGTGCCTATTCCTTCTCCTTCAACTCCCTATCCCGCCACAAGCTCAGACCTTGACCCCTTAAGCCGTCTGAGCTCCGCCACCCTGGAGAAATAGCGCCTTGGTTATTCCGTCTTGCCAACCCAGGTTCAGCAGGTCCCATCCCACTGCCGAAAGATGAACGCCATCTGAGCGGTAGTACCCCGGCAACCCGCCTTCCAACACGCTGTGCCGCACTACCACCCCCCCAACTTCCTTACGAAGCTTGCCATCAAGCTATTCACCTTCTTTCTACACTTGTCGATGGCCACCGGGTCCCTTGCGTGCCGCCACTGCCTCCTCGGGATAATCTCTGACCATACTAACATTACTCCCGGAAGCAGGTCCCTCAATTTGTTGAGGTCCTGCTTCATCCACTTCACCAACCTCCGCTGCGGTGTTAGGCCCAAGTCATTGCCCCCCGCATGTAGCACCAGCAGGTCTGGCCCCCGCCCGCCTGCCACCATCCGGAACACTTCCCGGCAAACTCCCCCCCCAGCAAAAACCCCTATACCCGAACCATTGCACCAACTGGTCCCTTGAAAAGCCCAGCTGCTGGCCCTGAGCTCGAGCTGCGGCTCTCCTTTCGGCCCAGAAAACAAAGGAATGGCCCACGATCCATGCAACATAGCCTGGGGAAGAGAGAAAGCACAGATTGTAACAACACCCCCTATTGCCCTCCGGGAACCCCCGAAAAAAAGCCAGACATATCATTCTAACAATCCCAACCGCACGTACGACCGGAACCGTACTGACTCCCACCTTCCAATTCGTTTAACTATGTTGTAGCGGAGATGCAATATTACCCAGGTTATCTCCGCTTATAATCTAATTGAGGCTCAGGAACAAGTAAATAGTAAATCCACAGGCAAGGCTTCTAGCAGGTAAAATACAGCAATATCCCAACAGCAATCCCAATAACTGGACGACACACAGTTTCAGGAGCAGATCTGAAAGCTTTAATCCACAGTCTCCTTATAAAGCATGCTCCCATGCAAGGGAGGGATTTACAGTAATTATTACAGTAGCCAATCCTGTCCTGGTAACCTCCCACACATCTCCTCCCCTCAGCCAGCATCATAATCCCCTTATCCAGTACAGTAATTCCCCCCGTTTCTGGATGTACCCCTAAACGTAGGGGTACCTCTTTAAATCCTACATCCCCGGATACCCCTGATCTGGGTGAACAACATATCCAAAAATCACCCAGATCAGACCAGGGGTTCGGGAAATGTATGGAGGGAATAAAATGACCGACCGCACTAACTGAGATAGCCGAATAGGTTCCATGTGAATGGGCCCTGCGGTCGGTCCTGGCATAAGGGAACAAAATACACGAAAGCCTCTAGCTATAGAGGCTAGGGAGGGTTCGCCTGAATCCCCTCGTTCGGTATTTTCTATCTACCGAACGAGGGGCCGTTCGGTAGTTTGGAACCGAACGGACCAGGTTTGTGGAGGTCTCAGCGGTGTTCGCCTACTCGAGTGTCCGATTTTAGTTCCAGACACTCGACGGCAAAACACCGCTGTTCGGGAGTTTTAAAATGGCCGCCGCCACGTGTTCGTTTGTCGAATGGCGGCCACCCCCGAGAACAAAGGACGGCTACTTACTATTCAATTACCCGTTCACAACAATGTTGCAACGGGTAATTGAGGACACACTTCACACAGGGGAGGTCTGGTTGTTCGGTAGTTTCATTCGAATAAACTAAGGGAATGAAACTACCGAACAATCAGAGGAATACAATTATTTTTAACACATATAAAACACAGCAGATACACGAATGCAGTGATATACAGTATATTTGTAGGACAGCCCAGTGCCATCCGCTACACTGCTCCCCCTTGCCCACAAGCCGGCATACACAGTCTGATCCAACACGGATCGGCTTGGGGGTGTCCGGGGACTCACGGATCATTTTTCCAGGTCAGTTTGTCTCGACAACCCGTCGGCATTCCCATTCTGTTTACCCGGGCGGTACTGGATATTAAAGTCAAAAGGCTGCAGCGCCAAACTCCAACGCAGCAGCCTGGCATTGTCCCCAGCCACCCGGTTTAGCCATACCAGCGAGTTGTGATCCATGAGTAAGGAAAAGGGCTGTCCATATAGATACGGCTGCAGTTTCTTTAAGGCCCACACCACAGCCAGGCATTCCTTCTCGATGGCGGCGTAGCTTACTTCTCGGGGTAACAGCTTGCGACTGATGTAAGCCACGGGGTGTTCTCCGCCATCGGCCCCAACTTGGCTCAGTACTGCTCCCAATCCAAACATAGAAGCGTCTGTGTGAACAAGAAAACGTTTAGTTGGATTGGGAGCTGCCAAGACAGGAGCATTTTTCAGATTTTGGAATGCCTGCTCACACTCCGGGGTCCAGGTGACCTGGCGGGGCAAATTCTTCCGGGTAAGGTCAGTGAGGGGCTTGGCGATGGCGCTATAGTTAGGGACAAACTTTCTGTAATACCCAGCGGTCCCTAGAAAGGCTAACACCTGGGTTTTAGTCCTAAGGGTGGGCCACTGGGCCACGGCCTCTACTTTGGCTGGTTCGGGCTTCTGTTTGCCGCACCCCACTCTATGTCCGAGGTACTGCACCTCGGCCATCCCTATGCTGCACTTGGCCGGTTTCAATGTCAAACCAGCTTCCTTAATCCTGTCTAGAACCGCTCCTATATGGGCCAAGTGCTCCTGCCACGTATTGCTAAAAATGGCAATATCGTCCAGGTAGGCACAGGTGTAGTCTTGGAACCCATCCAGGAGTCGGTCTACCATCCTCTGGAAGGTAGCTGGGGCGTTTTTCATCCCAAATGGCATGACCTTAAACTGGTACAAGCCAAATGGGGTGACAAAGGCCGACTTCGGGATGGCCTCTGGGGCCAGGGGGATTTGCCAATACCCCTTACATAAGTCAATGGTAGTGAGATATTGACCCCTGGCCATTCTGTCCAGTAGCTCATCTATCCGTGGCATAGGATATGCATCGGATACGGTTTTCTCGTTTAATCTCCGGTAGTACACGCAGAAGCGTGTCGTACCGTCCCGCTTCGGTACAAGTACTACCGGAGAAGCCCAGGGACTATCTGAGGGCTCAATCACCCCCAGTTGGAGCATCTCATCGATCTCCTTGCGCATGTTTTCCCTTACCGCTTCTGGGATGCGGTAGGGGGTCTGGCGCATGGGTAGTTGCCCTGGGGTCTCCACCCGGTGAGTGGCCAGAGGGGTGTACCCAGGTACATTAGAGAAAGTGTCTCGTTTCTCCTCCAACAGCCGCTGTACCTCGATACGCTCCTGCGGGCTCAGCCGGTCTCCCAGTGTAACTTCCCCTAAATCCCCAGACAGCTGCCCATCTCCCAGCAGATCTGGAAGTGGTAAGCTGTCAAACTCGTCAGAATTGGGCGCACATATGGCGGTTACCTCCTTGGAGCGCTCTTGGTAGGGCTTCATCATGTTCACATGGAGCATGCGTCGCCCTCCCGTCCCTGTGCAGGGGCCAATTATATAGGTGGTGTCACATCTCTGTTCCACCACCCTATAAGGTCCCTGCCAGGCGGCCTGTAGCTTGTCATGTCGGACAGGCTTTAAAATTAGCACTTTCTGCCCGACCTGAAAGCTACGGTCCCTGGCTCCCCGATCATACCATGTGCGCTGGCGGGTCTGGGCTGCCTGAAGGTTCTCCCTTACCGTCCTAGTTAATGCTTCCAGGCGGTCTCGGAGGGCCAACACATATGGTATGATGGTGGTGCCATCTGCGCTCCGATCTCCCTCCCAATGCTCTCTTATAAGATCTAATGGGCCTCTGACTCTCCTCCCAAATAGCAGTTCAAACGGGGAAAACCCCGTGGATTCCTGCGGCACCTCCCGGTAAGCGAATAGGAGATGCGGCAGGAACCGCTCCCAGTCCTTGTGGGTCTCTGCGAAGGTTCGGAGCATTTGTTTCAATGTACCATTGAACCGTTCGCAGAGCCCATTAGTCTGGGGGTGGTAAGGGGCACTGATAATAGGCTTAATGCCACAGATCCTCCAGAGGTGTTGGGTGAATTCTGCGGTAAATTGGGTACCCTGATCCGAGATAATCTCCCTGGGTAATCCCAACCGGAAGAATATCTGCATGAGGGCATCCGCGACCGTTTCAGCGTGAATGTTGGTCAGAGCCACTGCCTCTGGGTATCTAGTAGCATAGTCTACTACCGTTAAAATGTACCTTTTGCCTGACGGGCTAGCTTTCTTGAGGGGGCCGATCAAGTCTACCGCTATTCGGCTAAAGGGTTCGTCAATTATGGGAAGGGGGTGTAGTTTTGCCTTCCTCCGGACTCCCCTTTTCCCTACCCTTTGGCAGGTATCGCAGGTGGTGCAATACCTGCGTACCTCCTGGCTGATCCCTGGCCAGAAGAAACTTTGGGTCAGTCGGTACCTAGTGCGACTGACCCCTAGATGTCCGGATAGCGGAATATCGTGCGCTATCCGGAGTAGCTCAGCTCGGTACCGCTGCGGCACCACTAGCTGCCTCATCACTATTGGGTCTGACCCAGTAATCTGCTTGTCTGTCTCCCGGTACAAAAGCTGCTTGTCCCAGACAAATCTCTCTCCCTCTCCCCCAAGGGGGTCTGCTGTCACCTTGTCCCTATACACCTGCAAGGTGGGGTCAGTCACTGTCTCAGCTGCAAATTCATTAGGAGGGGCCCAGGGAACACAGTCTAGGGAAGGGGAAGGGTCTCTTACCTGAACCTCCGGAAGTGTGTTGTGGTCCTGGGTGCGGGCCTGTTGACGGGTGACCACAGGATGAGCTTCTCCTGTGATGGGTGTCTGGGGCTCAAAAGCAGATGTGAGCTTCCCCAGATCGTTCCCCAATAATACCTCCGCCGGTAACTGCGGCATCAACCCCACCTCCACATGCCCTGCCCCCGCTCCCCAATGTAAATGTACCCTTGCGGTAGGTAGCCGGTACACTGCTCCCCCGGCTACCCTGAGGGCCACAGTTTTATTCAGTTTCGCTTGATCCGACACCAGGTGACTCTTTACCAGGGTGATAGTAGCCCCTGAGTCGCGTAGTCCTTGTACCGCTTTACCCTCTAGGTATACGGTCTGCCTGTGATGCTGTCTGTTATCAGCATTGGCCTGGACTGGATCCGCCTCGTGCAGTACTTCCCACTGTTCCACGGTTGTTATGGGAACTGCTGAACCATATGGTGTGGCCACTATATCCTGGTAGTGGTGAGCTGCGGCTGCTCTTGGCGGTGGTGGTGGGCCGGGGCGAATCCAGGTGGAACGATCCCTCAGCTGGGGACATTCCCTTTTATAATGTCCCCATTTCTGGCAGTGATGACAGGGGCCAGAAGTGGGCTGGCGAAACCGTGGCTGTGCAGCGGGCAGTGGTAGTGGTGGCAGTTGTCTCGGTGGAGCTGGGTTGTAGTTGTTTCCCCCAAATGTTTTAAAAGTGGCTTTTGGGGCTGCAGGTTTCTGCTGCCTGCGTGCATCCAGGTATTCATCTGCCTTCCTGGCAGCTTCGGGGAGGGAGGTAGGGTTTCTGTCCCTCACCCATTCCTGGACATCGCTAGTTACCCCCTCATAAAATTGCTCCAACAACACCATTTGTAATAAGTCCTCCATGCCTTATTGGACTGTACCCACCACAGGGCGGCCCGATGTAACTTGCAAGCCCATTCCACATGAGAGTCCTTGTCAGTTCTTTTTAGGTCTCTAAACCGCCGCCGATATGCCTCTGGCGTGATTGCATATCGGGCCAGGATCACCTCTTTTACTCTGCGGTAATTACGAATTTCCTCATCAGGTACAGTTCTATAGGCTTCGGCAGCCTTCCCTGTGAGCTTCCCTGCTAAAATAGGCACCCACTCGTCTGGGCTAATACTATGCAATGCATACAGTCTTTCAAAGTCTTGGAGAAAAGCATCTATATCCTCCTCTGCTTCTACATACGTTTTAAATGCTTGGTAAGGATTTTTTGTCTTACCCTGTGTGATGGTAGCATTCCTCTCCAGCTGCTGTAGTGGCCTTTGCTGCAGTATAAACTCTTGCACCTCTGTCATTGTCCTGGATATAATATCCGTTGTTGGATTCTCTCCATAAAAGGACAGCCTAAACTGCAGCTGTCTCTGGAACTCCTCTTTTTCAGCTCCATCTGCTGCCCTCTGCTGCTCAGGGATTACCCTGTCCTCCTGCTAGTATTCAGCCATCACTTCTGCAATGAGGGTTGCTTTCCTTTTGTTGCTGGCTGCAATACCTTTCGCTTCCAGGAGATCTTTTAGCGTGGATCTTGTAAGCTTGGCATAATCACTCTCCATCCGTATTCCATTAGTACTGATACCGGAGCCGGAAGATGACGTCATCTTCCGGCGCCGGCATCCCTACGCGGCGCGCGAGGGAGCTGAAGAGGAAGCACTGAGTGCTCCCTCGCGCGCCCGCCTGCCTGCCCGACCAGCCACCCGCCTTCCCTGTGGGTACATACCCTGCGACCCTGGTATGTACGCCACTGCCCGCAATGTTGTCTTTCGCGCGTGCCATGTGCCCGGGTACTTGAACAAAGTGGCTGACGCTCTCTCTCATTTTCAATGGTCCCGATTCCGGACGGTGGCACCAGAGGCGCCCAGGAGCCCAGCAGCACCACTGGACCCCAGGGAATCCCCCAGCACTCCACAAGGTAAGGAGGCTGGGGGGATTAAATAAAAAAAAAAAAAAACTAGTGTTAGTGTGTGAGTGTTAGAGTGAGTGTTAGTGTGTGTGTCTGCTAGTGAGTGTTAGTGTGTGTGAGTGTTAGTCTGTGTGAGTGTTAGAGTGAGTGTTAGTGCGTGTCTGCTAGTGAGTGTTAGTGTGTGTGAGTGCTAGTGAGTGTGTGTGAGTGTTAGTGTGTGTGAGTGTTAGAGTGAGTGTTAGTGTGTGTGTCTGCTAGTGAGTGTTAGTGTGTGTGAGTGTTAGAGTGAGTGTTAGTGTGTGTGTCTGCTAGTGAGTGTTAGTGTGTGAGTGTTAGAGTGAGTGCTAGTGTGTCTGCTAGTGAGTGTTAGTGTGTGTGAGTGTTAGTGTGTCTGCTAGTG
>OW240919.1:136265607-136364174 GCA_933207985.1 Pelobates cultripes
TGTGTGTGAGTGTTAGGTGAAGGTGTTGGGTGTGTGTGTGTCTGCTAGTGAGGTGTTGAGTGTGGGTGTTGGTGTGTGAGTGTTAGGTGTGTTAGGTGTGTGTGTCTGCTGCTAGTTAGTGTGTGTGTGAGTGTTGAGTGAGTGTTGGGTGTGTGTGAGGTGTTAGGTGGGTGTTAGTGTGTGTGTCTGCTGAGTGAGTGTTAGTGTGAGTGTTAGTGTGTGTGAGTGTTAGAGTGAGTGTTAGTGTGTGTCTGCTAGTGAGGTGTTAGGTGTGAGTGTTAGTGTGTGTGAGTGTTAGAGTGAGTGTTAGTGTGTGTGTCTGCTAGTGAATGTTAGTGTGAGTGTTAGAGTGAGTGTGAGTGTCTGTTAGTGAGTGTCAGTGAGTGTGTTACTGTGTGTGTCTTACTGAGTGTGTGTGTTAGTGAGTCTGTTTGATGTCTGTTAGTGAGTGTGTGTTTGTCAATGAGAGTGTATGTTTTGTAAGTGAGTGTGTATGTATGTCTGTCGCTGACTGTGTCTCTGTCAGTAAATGTGTGTGTCTGTTAGCTAGTGTGTATGCGTCTGTAAGTGTGTGTGTGTCTTCAGCACTTACCTTTCTCCAGCGCCGGACTCCCTTGGCGCTGGGGATCCCTCAGCCTCTCAGCTCCGAATGCGACCGCGCACGCATTCAAACCGCCCATAGGAAAGCATTACTCAATGCTTTCCTATGGACGTTCAGTGTGCTCCTCTAGCGGCTGTCAGTGAGACAGCCACTAGAGGCTGGATTAACCCTCAGTGAAACATAGCAGTTTCTCTGAAACTGCTATGTTTTCAGCTGCAGGGTTAAAACTAGAGGGACCTGACACCCAGACAACTTCATTGAGCTGATGTGATCTGGGTGTCTGTATAGTGCCAGGAAAACATACTCGTTTTCCTGGCACTATAATGCCCTGAGGGTGCCCCCACCCTCAGGGACCCCCTCCCGCCTAGCTCTGGAAAGGAGAAAAGGGGTAAAACTTACCTTTTTCCAGCGCTGGGCGGAGAGCTCTCCTCCTCCGATCCTCCTCTTCTCCTTCCCGTTGGCTGTATGCGCACGCGCGGCAAGAGCTGCGCGCGCATTCAGCCGGTCACATAGGAAAGCATTCATAATGCTTTCCTATGGACGCTAGCGTGCTCTCACTGTGAAAATCACAGTGAGAAGCACGCAAGCGCCTCTAGTGGCTGTCAATGAGACAGCCACTAGAGGATTAGGGGGAAGCTTAACCCATTCATAAACATAGCAGTTTCTCTGAAACTTCTATGTTTATGAAAAAATGGGTTAACCCTAGCTGGACCAGGCACCCAGACCACTTCATTAAGCTGAAGTGGTCTGGGTGCCTAGAGTGGTCCTTTAAGTGTGTGTGCATCTGCATGCACTGGCGTACATACTGCGGTCGCAGGGGTCGCAGCCCTGTAACCCCTGCGACCAGGTGCCCACCGCCATGTGTTGCGGCCCGGCCCGCGTGCGGAGGGAGGGGGGGAGGGGCCCACGGATCAATTTTCGCACCGGGGCCCCATGGGTCATGTGTACGCCACTGATTGCGGGACATGCACATTAGGACGAACCGGACCACCGGTTTCGACGCCGCCGACTGATTATTCACTGCGTGCACTACCGCCATATTGTCAGAGAAAAAGACCACCTTCCTGTCCCGCAGCCCTTCCCCCCATAGAGCCATCGCAACCACCAGCGGGAACAATTCCAGGAAGGCCAGGTTCCGCATAAGGGGGCTCTGCCCCCACGCCAGCGGCCACCTCTCCGCGCACCATTTCCCACCAAAGTACGCCCCGAAGCCCACACTACCTGACGCGTCAGTGAACAGCTCCAGTTCTGTCACCGACACCCCTTCCTGCTGAAAGAACACTGTCCCATTAAAGTCCCGCAAGAAGGTATCCCACACGGCAAGGTCGGCCTCATGGCGGACGATACCCGGATGAAATGGCGTGGGGATCGCACCCCCGCCGTAGCTGGCGACAGGCTGCGGCTAAAAACCCTACCCATCGGGATTACCCGGCAAGCGAAATTCAACATCCCGATCAACAACTGCAGCTGCCGCAGGGTGACTTTCCTCGCCTGCGCTACTGCTGCCACCGACCCTTTTAGCCCTTGCAGCTTTGCCAGCGGCAGCCGACATTCGCCCCGTACCGAGTCAATCTCCAGCCCCAGGAAACTAAGGCACACTGCCGGGCCTTCCGTTTTATCCGCTGCCAGCGGGACCCCGAAGCACCCAGCGACCCACTCAATAGTCCGCAGCAAACGCTGGCAAGCAGGAGTGCTTGCCGGCCCCACGCAGAAGAAGTCGTCCAAATAGTGCACCACTGATCCATTCCCTGCCTCCGCCCGTACCACCCATTCGAGGAAAGTGCTGAACTTCTCAAAGTAGGAGCACGAGATGGAACAGCCCATGGGGAGGCACAAGTCCACAAAGTATGCCCCTTCAAAGAAACACCCCCGCAGGTGGTGACATGCCGGGTGGACCGGAAGCAGCCGAAATGCTGCCTCAATGTCCACCTTTGCCATCAGCGCCCCGCGACCGGCCTTCTTAACCAGCTCGACCGCCCGGTCGAATGATGCATATGAGACCGAGCACAACTCTTTGTCGATATCATCATTCACCGACGCTCCCTTGGGGTAGGAGAGGTGGTGAATGAGCCTGAACTTCCCCGGCTCTTTCTTGGGTACCACCCCGAGCGGGGAAATCCTAAGGCCTTCCAACGGCGGTGCCGAGAACGGGCCCGCCATCCTACCCAATAAGACTTCCTTTTCTAATTTATCCCGCACCACCCCCGGGAACTCCGCCACCGACTTAAAGTTGCGCCGCACCCCAGATCCCCCCCTGTCCCGGAACGGGATAAAAAACCCTTGCCCAAAGCCCGCCCGTAGCAACTCGGCGTCTGCCCTGTTACCGTAGCGGCTTAGCCATGGCTCCATCGCGTCTAGCCTCACCGGGGTTAAGCCCCGGGGCAGAGGAGACCCCTCCTCCCCCTTCCCAACCGTAGCAGCGACTCCGGTATTTCCTGACTTCCCCGCAGCCGGAGCACTAGTGCTTAAAACGACAGGTGTTCCCCCATTTGCACTGCCCTTCGTTGAAGAGCCAGCATAAGCCCTTTTGCAGGGCGGCCGACGAGGCGGACTGCCCCTTTGCGCCGGCGTGTGCTGAAAGGGCTGCGCCTTCTGCGCCATCATCAATTTCATCCAGAGGGGCAGGTCCATTTGGTCCCATCTCATACCCGGATTGGCCGCCAAGCGCTGCCGAAACTGCTCATCATACCGCCACCACGCCAGCCCGCTGTAGGTGCGGTATGCCTCCCAAATTCCGTTTTAAATAGCAAAACAGGGAGGAGCACAATCCCGGCGATTTTTCACCTAGGACACTGGCCAGGACGCAGAACGCCCTTAGCCAGTTGCCAAAAGATTTCGGTATCTTACGATACCGCTTCTTTTTCTCCTCCTCCTCTTTTTTCTCGTCTTTCTTATCTTCCTCCTTGAGGTCTATAAACTCCTCTAAGGGGAGACGGGAAAAGATTTCACAGAATTCGCCCTTCCAGATCTTGTCTTTCACCTCCTGTTTGAGGTGCACCCCGAGCGGACCAGCGAACGACACGTATGCGTGCTGTCTGGCCGCATCAGGGACCCCCCGACCAGCCAACTCCGCCCGCTCACTCGCTGCGTCCGCCCTGCTGCAAGCCGCTCCCGAATCCCTGCTCGAACTCGGTTCTGCGGAGATAGCACCAGTGGCCCCTGTCCCCTGTGCCCACACCTGACCTACACCGCCACCCGTGTCACCCCCCGCTCCCAGCGAGTGGAGAAGTGTTTGTAGTGTGTGAATCAATGTACTGTATTGCAACGAGGCACAGGAGTCACCGGCCAAGCCCCCCGGTCTCCGAGCGCTGGGGGCTGCATTGTCCACCGTAATCCGTCCGGGAGGAGCGACCTCCGTTAACGCCCCGCCGACCGGGGAGCCAACCCGGTGCCCAGCTAACACAGAAGATGACCGGCTCCGAGACCTGTAACGAGGAGAAGATGTCCTGGGTAGGGTGTAACGATCCCCTGTCACCCTCTCACCCCGACCCGGGGAGCGCCTGCCCTTCACCAAAGCCTCCCGCCGTGTGGTGCCCGTAGTCCGTGCTCCAGAGGCCTGGACGGCCCTGCCCCGTGGGCTACGACTCCTTCCCCCCCCAGCGTTCGGTCCGCCCCCGCCGACCATGCCTGGGGGCCCTGACCCTGCTCCTGTCCGACCCCTCAGAGGTGGAACTGTCCTGTCTTGACCTACCCCTAGCTCCCTCAGCCCTCTGATACCTAACTGGGGATGGGCTAATGCTGCTAGACCCCGAGCTAGACCCCCCCATCCTGCCACTGCGCCCCAGCACCTGCCTGTCCACCCGGGCCAACCCCCCACCCCCACCTGGACGGGCTCCACAGCCTTCAACACCCCCTTCATCCAGCCTAGCCACTGCCTGATCAACTAACCCCCCTTCTCCCAGGGGCCCCGACTGCCCCACAGGCCCAGGCCCACCCCTAATCCCAGAGGGAGACCCCCTGTCTAATCTTGTTGCACTGAGGGACCCCTTAGGCACCCCTGACCTCTTCCCCCTCACTACCCGCCCCTTCTCCAGCACCACTGAACTACCCTGGGCACCTCCAACGACCCCCCTCCTTTCCCCTTGTAACCCTGAGCGGGGCCCCCTGCACTTGCCTGTCTGTCCTGGGACCTGCCGGACGGCTTCACGGTTCCGGCCCCGTCTGCTGCATCCGCTGACCTCCTGGGCGTCCTCCTGGGCCGCGGCCCCACGTGGTCCATCACTCCAGGGGGCCCGGCCGGTGCCGCGGGCCCCACTCCTGGCGCGACCCCCTCCGACCTGGGAGCCGGACCGCCGCTGTCATGGGCAGCCGCCCGCCGCGCAGCATGTCCCCAAGGCCCCGGAAGCGCGCTGGGAGGCGGGGCCTCGACCGCGCTCCTACCGGGCCTGCTGCGGCCTCCTCCCACCGCCATGCGCCCGCTGGCTCCAGCTTCACCGGGCCCCACGCCCGGGCTCAGCCTCCGCGGCGGCCTCCTGGCCCGCACCAGACGATCCTGTTCGCCCTCCTGGGCCGCCATTCCCGCCAGGGCCGGTCCGAGTTGGGCCCGCAACCAATCCGCTCCATGACCTCGCGCCACTGACCGGATCCCCTCCAGCAGCCTCTCCACTTCGTCCATGGCCCTGCAGAAACGACATGAAGGAAAAAAGGCCCTACCCAACCCAATCTGCACACACAGAAGTGCCCACAAACTTGGTCAGGTAGGAAATTAGAAGTGAGCTCACTTAAAATGGCTGCCTATTTAAATAGCCCAGCCTACTTACCCATAACTCCATACTTCCTTCCCTCCTCCTATGCCCGCCTCCTAACCCCTGTCAAGGCCCTTTTTCGCTTAGCTGTGCTTTGGCTACATGGGGCTACAATACTGGTCTGAGCCTTTCACTGTGTAAAGTCTGCATTGCCAATGTGATTGGAGCAAAAGCCTCTGTGGCTGCTGCAGAGACCTCTTTTTTATGCCTAACCAAACCAATATATGTGTTTCATCTGGCATCTCCTGGTAGCTTTTTGGCTAGAGAGTAATCAAAGTGAATTTCATGATTAAATTATCTATTGTTTTCACTTTTAATTGTCAACAGTCTCAGCATGATATTTATAGGATGAACACTAGAGGGCACGATTTCTTTATGAAACGTTCCACTACTGGAATTCTTGGCATTCCTTTTCCATATTTTAAAGAATGCTTTCTCATTCAACACTTTCAGTATTTGAAAATTGGGTGCTTATCTGTAAAACCTTGACATTGTGATTATTCTGTCCTGAACAGAACTGCCCACTATGTGCAGGATAGAAAGGAATGCGCTGGCAATGGATTAAGAGAAGTACAATAACTGCAACCATTATTAATTAATGAAAATTCTAAGTATCCCAAATAAGCCATTGTACAACGCAGCAGGATAGTGTAATAAACTACAGTCACTACTAGAGACACCACATTTAGTGCTCGCTCAATGGCGTTCCACTATTTATTTATTTATAAAATATTTTACCAGGATGGATACATTGAGATTTCTCTCATATGTCCTGGGTCTTTGTCCACAAAATTGCATTGTTACAATAGGCTACAATATTCCAAAAATACAATATACAAACTATATATATATACACACATATATAAATTTAATACATAACAGCTAATAAATATATTCAACCATGACAGGTGCATTCTTTGCTGAGGTATATTGCCATAGATCTCTTTAACGATTTTAGATGAAATGAAGATTTGACTGTGTCTCTAAAGTTATTCTTAGGAGTTATGATAGAAAAATGGTCCTGGCATTCGACATATTACATCAGCGGGTATACAGAGGAATGGCTATTTGCTGTTTTGGCTTTTGGTAGTTGCTAGAGATGAAAACAAAAAGATAAATTCAACACTGTACCTTAAATAGTTTTGAGCTGTTGAAAACCTTAAGGGGTTACATAATTTATACTAAATAAATGTATTTTATTAAAGCCTGATTTTTCTCTAGATCCATGCTGTCCAACTTGTTTAGTTCAGGGTTTTGCTAAATTTTCAAGTCCAAAAAGTATTGCAGAACTGTGTACATTGTACACAGTTCTGCAAGTGTAAATGCGCTGTCTATGCATCTACTATAGGTTTGAAAAGAAAAATACAGATTGCCTGAATCTTTTTCTATTGCTTAGGCAAGTAGAATCATGGGAGATATCCTGCCACCATTATAACACCCCCTTTGAATAACCCTTTTAAGGACAATTAGAGTCCTTTGAAGCAGTAATAAAATAAACAGGTGATCAATCTCAAAGTTTTAAATTTTTTTGGCCAACACCTTTCCTTTCACTATACCCATCCTTAGACTCCAACTAATCAGATATGTCACCAATATCACAAATGGTCAGTGGGAGGAAATGGCTTTCTATAAGTCGAGAGATGACAAGCATGCTTTCTACAATTTAGATTTATCTCCTCATTAACAATTTTTTATGCCTTATGACTTTCTTCTATTTCTACAATTTACAAGATAACACATAAAGGGGAGATTTTTCAAAGTGTTGCAGAAACTTTTCTATCTATTTTTCAAATAATTGTTGGTGCATTTTATTAAATCTGTTTTTTCATGTCCTAATAGTTATTTTTTAATTTGTGCCATTTTTCGTCACTGCAATGGACTTACGAATATTTATGACACATTTCGCAACAAAAAAGTGGTAGAATTTTCCCGCTACTATTAATTTGGTGATCTTCTAAAATGGACATTTCTGCAAAACCTGGTGGAATTTACTATAAAGAAAACCGTCACATTTTAGATTAATCTTATGCCATCAGATGCCATCAGACAGGATTAAGGTCTGGAAAGTGAGCTGACCGGGTCACTAACTTGACTTGTTCTTGCATGCCTTAGGATTGGTTTTAGGTAATCTCACTGAACTATATCATACTATGAACTTAATACTTATTTCTCACTCCGTCATCAGCAGAGCAACCCCAGACCATAACACAGACATTCAAGAGTCCTCAAATCTTTGTTTGTTCATTATAATGGAGACTGTAGAACTAATCTCTAGAACTAGAGACATTTTTAAAATCTCTTATGCAACATTTTTCCTTACGTCCTTAAAATTGCTGTCTGATATGACCACCTTGGTTGTTCGAAAGCCATTGTTTTGGTCAGGGATCCATTGTTCCTATAAATGTTGTGAATGGCTACTAACTTTGTTATACTATTTCACATAGGATTCTATGTATGCATCTTAGTTTACAAATATTTTTATACTATGTTATGTTTTCCAACCTCTTAGTCTAAACTTTAACTAGGTAGTATTAAAGGCTCACAACAACATCCATGACCACTTATGGTTTTTGAAGTGGTCACGGAGGAAGGAAACAAAATGTGCAGTGTTTATGCTGGACACACTGTACATGCAAAGTTATGTGTGCCAGGGGCTAGTTACATCCCCAGCAAACTTGACTTTGGCAGCCCTGAACTTTGTTCCAGGTTACCTGTCAATTCTGTGTATAGTTTATTTTGTCGTCAGCGCTCACTGCAAGGGGAACCTTGTACTGTGCAACGGCAGGCGTGACATCAGGAGGCAGCGTAGAGAGCTGCATCAGAAGCTTTGCCCAACTTATCAGTTAAGCAAAAACAGCATTTAGAGGGAAACCTAAAGAATAATGTCCACTGGGGAATTCTCAATAATTTTTTTAGTAACTCTAAAAGATGGAAATGCATCCTGCTTAATGTTTTGATCATAATTATGGTTAGTGTAAGTGATCCTCAAGATGTTTGGACTTCCTTTAAATATATATTTAATAGAATAGGCATGAAGAGGGAGTGTGCCATTTGTGCCACAGCACACCCTAAAGCAGAGTCCAAATGTTACACTCTGTCCCTTTTTTAAGTTAAAAAAGTTAAGTAAAGTTCTATTTTAGCTTGTTAAATAGAAAATAAAAACCTGCATTATAATTATGTATTAAATGGAGATCCAGCGCTGGATGCAACCTTCTCAAACAGCTTAAGCCCTTAAGGTAAAAGAACACCCGGGGGGCTGCCTGGCACCATAACAACTTCATATTGATGAAATTGTTATGGTGACCGGAGTGTTCTTTAAACAATTTGACTACTTACTCTGAGATGGGGCCAGGTCACTCCTGAGAAGCGCTGTGCAAAATGCCTGTTGTAGACTGTTAATGTGAATGGCAGGTTTTTAGTGGTAACACAGTAGGCACGTTCTGGCAGTATAGCTTGTGATGTGAGCACGAAAAGTCACTGTTATTAAAGGGATCTAGAACTGTCTAGATCTACAACTGTTATTCTACTACATCTTTTGAGATTAGCACCCAGCCGAGGGTTTCATTTCAACCACAGCTAAATTTGAATCTTTTTTTCGAACAGCACAGTCATTAATCATTGAATACAATAAATTACTGGCATGAGTATTTCTGTGCTGTGTATATGACACATATATATATATACACTTTGGACCATATTTATCAAGGCTAAACAGGAGTAGTTGTATACTTGGAGCTATTTCTATGGCAACTAATGGAATCTTTAAGCTGATAAGTACAGACTTGCCACTTAGCATTTAAAGTATTCAAAATTGCTTTTAAAACACTGCTTATGTATTTATAAAAATCTAAATCCAGCTCCAATAATTATGGCAAAAGCATACATAAATAAACATTTACATTTCTATTTTTGAATGAGCATACTTTTAGCATGAACTCTGAGGCTTATTCAACAGCTAGTGGTGAGAATTGATTTCCAGAATTTAGGGTAGATATTTGTTCTACAGTGTTTCTATATATTTCTGATGTCTATACACGATTCATCACAACTGTTTAGTGAATAACTCAAAAGACCATGCAGGCCATTTTTACACATATTCCATATATTCTTCATTTAACCATCATTAGGGAGAGCAAAAACATAAGTCGCAAAAGAGTACTGAGAATGGGCAACAGCTCAAATAGCCTGCCCTTCAGTAGGTCCCCGCTTAGATCTCAAGATGGTTTTAGCTCATCTTGTGCCATTACAGAAAGAACGAGGACATTTGCATATCAGACTGATTCCACCCAAAAAGGCAGAACAGATCCAAAACGCATGCCGGGCCAGCTCTCTCTGCACAAGAAATACAGCAACCCCAGATGATTGTTTTAACCTTGTTTAACCATCATTACATCAACAGAAAATGCAAGTCAAGAAGGCCAATTTATTTAATGTCATCTGTTGGAGCATAAGTGAAGAAGGGGACTTGTCGTGCCAAAGTTCATGAGCATCAGTGCAGAAAAACAGTGGAGGCTAACAATCAGTCAATTGTGCCTGCACAGTTTATCTTGTTGTCCTGGTGTGAGATTAGTGATAAGGACCGCTACATCAAAGAGTAATCATTGGGAGAATTAAGAAATTAGAACACCATACTAAATTATAAAATAATTGGAAGGTTGAGAAAGACCGACAGAGTTGAAGACTCCATGAAGACTATCAAAGGGACACTATAGGTACGTAGACCACTTAATCTCAAATGTAACGTTATAACCCAACACGCAGAATGTAAATCACCCAGAAGAAATAGAGACAGATGAAAAGGTCCCTAAACTGGTCCTTGGAATGGCCGGATAGATAAAAGGAATGTCAGAACAAGCCAAGGTCAATGGAAGCGAGAAATACACAGATACGAGAAACAAAACCAAGTTAGGGCAGCCAGAACTACACCAATACGAAAGACAAAGCAGAGTCAGGCGATGCAGAAAACAGAATAGTCAAGAGCAAACCGGTCAATGCCAAATATAGAGAAAACAGATAAAGAATGCGCTATTGGGACACTAGTGACACTAGGAACCACAACAGGGCACTGTGGGGTGTGTGGTTAGCATAACCATGCCCCCAAAAGGTGCGCGTGTGCTGAGCTCTATTGATTAGAGCTCCTCTGACATCATGACGCTGGCACAAGTGTTCCACTTTATAAAAGGGGGCAGGTGCACAGCGACCGGCGTCCATGATGCTGAATGGAGCCTCATGCTGCAAGGGAGCGGCGGTCCGCTAAAGAACATACAAGGTGACTTACATCAATGAAGTGGTCTGGGTTCAGTGTACCTGTCCCCCTTAGTCCTGCAATGTAAAACATTGCAGTTTTAAAGGTGCTTCTTGGAGATTCACAAAGTTTGACTCCATGAAACAACGCTGTACGTCCTCACTCATGAGGACATCCAGCATCAAGGAAAATGTAGTAGGAAATGAGGCAATATTTTCCAATGGGAAAGGTCTAATGCTTGGCGACCATGCGCATTAGGTCCCTTTATTGGCTGACATCAGAGGAGGCAGAGCCAGACGTCGGCGCTGGAATCAGGTAAATAATTAAAGAGGTATTCAACCCTTTACATCACCGGGGTGGATGTGTGCGCAGAGGAACTCGTTAGTGTTGGGAATACATCTTTGTATTCCTAACACTAAAGTGTTCCTTTAAGTATGAAAACATAAATAAACTGCACAGGTAAAACTAGTCCTGAAAATACAGAATGTATAAATGGACACTTCAGGAATGAAGACAAGATTAGACATTGAAGGAGGTAAAGGCTAAAGCTCACTGTAAATTCCCATGAGGCTGAATACACTTTAAATCCCTGCATTTTATGGGATTCATTATAAACTGTCCTCTGTAAACAAGTCTGCTGCCTGGCTCCTCGTAGCTGCACAATGCCTACATTTGTTCCACTTTGTACCATTAACATTAGCAGCTTAGTGTAAGGGCACTCATTATGGTATTAAAAAAAGATTGGTATAATGTCATTTTCCCAGGCCTGAGTGAGGAGCTAAATGGTCTCTGCTAATGTGCTGCAGTCATTAGGCAAACGTGTTACTTTGTCAAAATCCCCCCTAATTACCACCCCCATCCATACAGAGCAAAAACCATGTAATATATAGCAATTTTATGTTATCTTGTCCTCGTCAGTGGAGGTATTCATTTTCCAATATCGTTAACATCAGTTTATTGTCCTATTATAGTAGCTTGATAAGTGAGTTTATTAACTAAAAAGTGGATGGAAAATTTAATTACAAAATCCATGTTAAAATAGCTGAGCTGTGACTATCCAAATCCTCTAATTGGCCCAAATGTTGCAAACTGCATTTCTTTTCAGTACAATACATTTAGTCAAATTGTAGAATCCTTCAAGGTGGACCGATTTAGATTTAAATTGTGCTTAATTTTGGTTGCTTAACCCCTCACCGCCTTTAGGGTGTACCATGCTGCCTGTAGTAAGTGGGCTTAAAGGCCGATAGAGCAGCATGGTACACCCTAACGACCAAAAGCCCCCCCAGGCCTTATACACTTACTTTCAGTGGCGTTACGCTGCAATCTCGATCATGGGGGACTTCTTGGGTCGGTTGTCCCCCAGGCCTTATACACCATATATTATACATATATAATTTTATTGTGACTGTATATTTTGATATTAATATCAAAATACACTTAGAATGAAACTATATTAATGTATAATAATATAATGGATAATATATTAATATGTATAATAATGAAATGCTTTAATTATTTTATAATATATTATAAAATAAAAAATATGTATAAAAAATATATATGTGTGATTTCATTCTAAGCATATTTTGCTATTAATATACATATAAAATGTATATATTGATATCAAAATGCACTTAGAATGATATATAAATATATATAATAAATACAATTATATATTTATATATATATATATATATATTAAATAAAATTATATATATAAATAAAATTATATATATATATATATATATTTATATTCTGCATGTATATTTATCTTTTATTTTTACTTAATTAAGTCATTTTATTAATTAAAATTTGTAGGTCCTGTCTGGCAACCCAGGCAGAAAATCCAGAGAATTTAATTTGCAAGCACTATATTTAACCCTGTAACTTTCCAAAACACCATAAAACATATACTTATGGGCTACTGTTGTACTCATGAGATATATCTGAATACAAATATGTGTATTTTATTGCAGTAAAAGCTAACAGTATTATGACAGTTACAGTTAAAATGCCATGCACTTTCTTAATTTCTCTAACTTTTTTAGTTAAATCTAATTATTCACCATATTTAAATAATTAAATTTGAAATGAATGTCCTGTTTCTCCTGAACAAAATGACATATAATAAGTGTGGGTGCAATTACAGACATATATCTCAAATGCTAGCATTTGTTTACATTTTGTTTTTATTAGACCGTGTACAATTGCCTCTGTCCTTAAGGGGTTAACAAATAAACCCCCTTTGGAGCAAAAAACAAACTAAACCCACTGAGCAATGCATGCAATTCTAGTTTATTATAGTAATTTGGGCTAATAGTATCTTTTGTTAGCAGTAAGTCATTTTGCTAACTAACCCCAAAATAATGTACCTGGTTATATAAGTTCAGAGTACCATAAATGTTTAATAAAACTAATGAATGAGATTAATTGCTTTTAACCCAGGATGTGATGATAAATGCAGACAGAGCTTGGTTTGTATATTTACAATAAACCTTGGTGAAAACGAGCAATATGATGCCTCTATCCATAGGTGCGTTTGATTGGAGTGTGTATCCAGGATTTATTTTTTTATTTAAAGTTAAATATTTATTAATTACTCATTATTTTTGATTTCTGAAATATTTATTTTATTTTATTTTTTTTACGAAAGGATGCCAGTTGTTTTGTATTTTTACTTAGCAAGATCCTCAAACACATTACATATTCAACAGTTATAGCACTCAGGATTATTATTATTATTATATTTATAGAGCGCCGTCAAATTCCGCAGCGCTTTACAATGGGTGGACGAACAGACATGTAGTTGTAATTAGACAAGTTGGACACACAGGAACAGAGGGGATGAGGGTCCTGCTCAATGAGCTTACATGCTAGAGGGAGTGGGGTAAAGTGACACAAAAAGGTAAGGATAGTATTGTACTAGTGATAGTTGCAGAAGAGGAATCAGTCAGGAGCTATTAACAGTTTAATGGATACGCTTTTATGGTAGTAGGATAGTAGAAAGCACATAGATAAACAGTAACTCAACCCATGATGCTACAAAATATGATGTATTACAAATACCATGCCAATTAAGAACAAACATTTAATGGCAGTATTATCAAGGTATTACTCAAATAGATACCAGCTGAATTGTAACGAATAGCACAAAGTTTAAAAATTAATCTCAAATACTAACCACGGTTCTGGTGTTAATAAGGTATTTAGAATAATAGTATCAAAAGTCACGCTTTTCATGCTTATTTTCAACCAGAGAATACGCAACCAAAACCGCATACAAAAGGTCTGACAGTAATCTAAGTAGGCTATGTGGTATAAATCAGCATTAAATTAGGGGGTGCCTGGCCACACCAGGTAAATCCCTTACGCACACCTAGGGCTCCCATATATTTAAAGATATAATATGGAAAAAAAATGGGTTAGTTAATCACACTACATTTATATGGGGGATCCTGTTCCAAGATCTTAATGTCTACTATACGGATTCTCAAATCAGCAATCCAATGGCCCATGGGATGCTGATGCATTATAGTATCATTTATATAGAGTAAACATATTCTGCAATGCTTTAGAATTATAAAATGTGTATATCTGACAACAAGTAATGTTATATACAGAATATAACAGAGACAAGAGGTGGAGAAGGCCATGCGGAAGGGGTAAAGACACACAAGAGAAATAATAGCAGGGATTATGGATTGATGGATGTCTGCGATGAAATAAGCTAGCAAATGTGGAAGAACCAAACAGTGGCAGGAGAGAGTGTGAGCTGGGATACAGAGGGGAGGGAAGTGGCGAGGGCAGTAAAATGAGAGAAACATCACCCAGGAAGATGGTATGTTCTCTGTGACTTTTTGAGGGACTGAAGACTAGGGGAGAGTCCGATAGAACAGGGTAATGAATTTTAAAGAAACAGTGCAGCGCTTGAAATATCCTGCAGATGAGAGTTGGCAGTGTGTAAACCTAAACCTAGTAGTGTTGGTTTGTGAACCACATACATTCCATGTGGCCCTATGTAGGAGAGGCAGTCCCTACTATGAAACCAAATCCCTCTATCCCTCTTTTCTATCCTAATACTCCTCTTTTGCAGGAGTTCAGCATTCTTGGTGTTTTTGACTTTATACCATAAGATTTCTGAGAACAGTCCTACACCTGGCCACACTCCCACTTACACCCCTAAAATTAAAGTATCCCTCTTTGAACATTTGAAATGTTGGGAGATATGGAACCACTGCTCAATGATGAGCAAGAAAGGTTGGAATAATTATCGACAATGATTAATTATAAATCTCAGGAATTATAATAATGTGTCTAACACTAGGGGTTAAACTAATTTGACAAAGCCACTGACTGGACTGTTTGGTTAAGGGATATAATTGTCCCTCTGGCTGGTGTGCATTGTCTGAACCTCCACGGGAGGTAACTTGCCTATTATGGGGGATTTATGCTGTAAATACTATGGCTTGTAAAATACCTGCTAGTTAGCAAAGCAGTCAGTCACTACCCTTTTTATAGATTAAGCGAGTAGACCGATGATTGCACAGTTCTGCAGCAGATGGGTACATATCCAGCATTGAGTGCGTTATTCTAGTACATTTTACAGCAGCAGACATGATATTTGTCATTTTAGTGTCCACTGAGAAATGTAATTGCTGCAATAAAGCTTTGTCCTGCTTCCTGTCTTTGGACACTCAGAGAAAAAAAATATATCCAAGTTTATTCAGTTTAATTCCCACGTCAGTCAATGGAAAACTTAATATTGATTCCTCTTTAAGAGGGAGGACAAAATAAATTCATATGTCAGCTCCTTATTTTTATTTACTAGGAGATTGAGAGCATGGCTACCTGGCACTGTAATAATCATTTTTTGAAAACTGATTGCAAAAACAGATCCCAAAATTGAGTTGTTGCACTAACTAATCCAAGTAACAGAATGATTACCCGCTAAAAATGTGCTAGTTCTGGAAAATATCTGGCTTATTGACGAATATATGCTTAACCTTGCCTTGAAATTCAAGTATTTATTAAAAGATAAAAACAATAGTATAATTTAAAGCAGCTCTGTCACCATCTGGGGTCTTTTAACAATAAGAGAGACAATTACAAAATGATACAGGCAGGAACTATAGGTTGATGCATGTGTAGTAGTTATGGAGCCATTGTCCCCAGTTTTTGGGCAAACCATTTGTGAGCAGTTTGTCCAAAAATAGCAGTCACTGGGACACCTGAGTCTGGTTCTTACTCTCCAAAATATCTAGTGCAAAAGTATAATTTCAATATTTGCAATTTTCATTTCATGCATATTTTAAAGCAACACATTGGTTGATTGGCTCAGCCGGTGTGTTTATCCAATGAATTGCCAAAATTCGTCCGAATTTAAATTCGGACCGAAACGAATTGCACGTCTACCAAACAGTATCTACTATTAAAAACATTTCCAAATCACAATAGACCACTGGCCTCCACTGGATGCTCAAAGATTTAAAATAGAACATCGTCCATGGAAACAACTGACAATTTGCCACACAAATAAGAAACTCTTTTTCACATTCAAAACCCAAAAAATATTATTTTCAGAGAACACAGACCTCCTCTAGATTTTGGTTTGAACTATGTCAAATTAATCATATGTTATAAAGATACAAAAAAGGATATGCTTACTATATAATACACTAAAAGAATACACCCTCAGAGAAGTGTACCTCACACACACACTATAAAGAATAAACACAAGGACGTAAATATAAAAACCCAAAGGTGATATATACAAATAGAGGGTGGTTGGGAACAACCTCAAGGATATAGATGTGTTGTAATCTTCATGGTTTATATATCATGCCAATTTTCAGATTACAACACTTCTATATCCCTGAGGAAGTCACCACAGTGACGAAACGCGTTGGATACTACTTTTGGACTTTTTATGCTAATATACAGCTGTTATTATAGTCCATTTGTTATTTTTATTTATTTTATTTTATTTTTCAATTTTAATTTTGTGTACCTCCATTTTGGGATCTCTCTTTACTTTCATCTGGAGACCCGGCCATTACTTCATTATGGAGATATGCTGTCTAACTTCTGATTTCTTGTAAGTGCAATATTTGGAATAAATCTTGTTATTTTTATACAATCTGCACTATCTATATTTTTTCTTTTGTTCCTGAGCTGAAGGAAAAAGGGATATTTTATTCCTAAGCTGAAGAAAAAGTGATATTGTCAGTCTTCACCATTTATATTCGACCTTCAATGTGGAAAGTACCCCTGACAGGGTGACAGGCGTGATTACTACTCCTTTCTTGTAAGTTCTCTACCACGTGCAAATCCATTTTTGCCTAACTTACTTCACTTTATTTTGTATTTTGCTATTTTATAGATTCCACGTTTATTTTCAGCCATATCCAGGTTGTATTGTTCCCAATCACCCTCTATTTGTATATGTCATCTTTGGGTTTTTATATATACGTCCTTGTGTTTAATCATATGTTATGACTGGCATTTAACTGCTAAATTAGTCTACCTTGACGTATTAAGCAGTTTATTATTATTATATTTTTATAGCCCCAACAAATTCCGTAGCGTTTTACAATGGGTGGACTGACAAACATGTAATTGTAACCAGACAAGTTTGATGCACAGAAACAGAGGGATTGAGGGCCCTGCTCAATGAGCTTACATGCTAGAGGGAGTGGGGTAAAGTGACACAAAAGGTAAGGTAAGTATTAGGGAAGTAGATTGGTATAATAGTATTCAATGAAGACTTATTGTGGGGTTTTTTTGGAACCATTAACAGTATAATTGATATGCCTTAGTGAAAAAAGTAAGTTTTTAATGATTTTCAAATAATTTTTTTTGCGGACTTCAAATATCTGCTAGTGCAAACTGAGCAGTGATTGCAGGTGGTGAGGGACAATCCTTAATTAACTCATTGCAGCATTTAGAGGAAGTGAACTCAGATCACTTCCTCCCAGCACTTGTGAAGGGGAATCCGCAATGGAGTATAGCAGCCCACAGCAGCTATTACAGCTCCAGCCCTTGACCTGTATCTGGCCAGCCTGTTTCCTATTGAACCACAGCCCATTCCCTTAACGGGACCCACACTTCAAAATATACACAGAGCTGCAAAAAACACACTAACACTCACAGTCCCCACAAACACAACACCACTGACAATCCACATACACGCACACAAGCAGCCTCTCAAATACAATACTACAAGCAGCCCCACACAAACACACACCACCAAATACATAATGTGACATACACACACACACAATTCCACAAGCAGCCCCCATACAAAACTCGCATTCATAGGTATCGTACACAATACTACAACAAATTACTCATGAACATACACAATATAACAACGCACATACAATGCTACAAAGCAACTGCAGCACCCATACATAACACAAGCAGATTACAGCAACATACGCACCTCAATTTAAAAAAAATAGGACTGTGTACATGAAAATGGTTTCTATTAGAACGTTTTTGCTCTTATTACTACATATATAAATGTTAGCTTGATGGCAGAGTTTTTTTTTTTTTTTAAACTGGATCTTTAACCCCAGAACTTCTTTAAAAAGTTATATTCACTAAAGTGAAGATTCAAAGTGAATTTAAAATTTAAGGCCAGAGTAGCCAAGCTGGAAGCAAAGCGGAGTTATAGAATTTATTCAATTTGGCTATTTTGACATCAAATATAAAAAATACTTTGAATTCTCAGTTTAGTGAATAATCCCTTTTACGTCCTTGCTACGCCTATGTGGGGAATGTATTAATAAAATTCTGTACAGTTCGAATTATATGGAATTTTTCCATGTATAAGACTAGTCTAAAATTGGGGGTCGTCTTATACACGGAATGTCACTGCAGGTGTTAAAAAACAAAACACTTGTGCTCGGAGCCTGACAGCCAACCAAGCTAGTCGCATGTGGCTGGAGCTCCTTAAAAAATCTAATTATTAAGCCAAATACTTACTGTACTTAGTCAGTGCAAGGCACAAAACTTGACTACTCAATGACAGAACACTCAGCGGATTGTTGAGTTCGCTACTGTCAGGTTCCTGCAGGCATAGGCTGTTTTGTACACCACTGCGACCTGCTGACATACTTGAAGCCGAGGAGGCGCATCTCCATGAACTGGATCGATTGTGTGTGTGAGTCTGGGAGATCTTGTACAACCGCATGCTTCCTCTCATCACTCTGGACCACGCCAAGAACTCACAGCTCCTGACTACAGATAGACGCCACAGGGTGAGGCCTTGCCCAGACATCCCTGTAGGGTGGGGTACCGTAGGCCGAGGGCATCGTTGCCGCCAACAGCAGAACAACGATCCAGGGAACCAATGTCCGGACATGGCTGGACCTCGGGGAGCGGCCTACTGAAGTGTGAGGGGGCCCGGTAGAAATATGTATTTCTTAATTTTGGGTTCAAAAAATAGGGGTCATCTTGTACATGGGGGCATCTTATACATGGAAAAATACAGTATACCGTATATACTCGTGTATAAGTCGATCTCATGTATAAGTCGAGTGCAGTTTTGTGACCGACAATTGTGAAATATGCTATGCCTCGTGGATAAGTCAAGGGTAAAACTTGGGGCTATGAAATTCTGTGATTTTTATAATTATATACACACACACTCATACAAACACACACTCTGTATTATACACACACACACTCTGCATTATACACACACACACACACACACACTCATACACACTCTGCATTATACACACACTCTGCACAGGGCCGGCCTTAGGCAATTAGGCGCCCTGTGCAAAAAGTCTTCACGGCGCCCCCCCCACCTCCCACCAAGTTGCCTGAATACAGTAACACACACAGGCACCGGGGACGTGTGTATCACGAGGCAAACAAGGCATCTGCCTTGGGCGCCACTTTGCAGGGGGCGGCAAAAAAAAGCATCCCTCCAAACCCCCAGGCAGATCCCTTGCTTGCCTCGCATCCTGGGGGGCTCAAGAGCTGACCGGCTGGCCACTTTTGAGCCCCCCCAAGGCTGGCAGCGGGCAGCGAAGGAGCATACTCACCTGAGCTCTTCCTGCTCAGCTTCCTCTGCGCCGCTTAATGAAGCCGGGAGCCAGAATATGACGTCAGTCCGGCTCCCGGCATCACTAAGCGCTGCTTACTCAGCCTGTGCGCCCCCTGCCTGCCTGCCCAGCAGCCACACTGGACTGCTGGTAAGAAATCCACTCCAGCTTTCCCAGGGAGGCTGGGTGGATTTAAAATAAATGTAAAAAATATTAGTTTGTGAGTGTTAGTGGAAATGTCTGTGTGTGTGTCTGTGAGTGTTTATTTTGAAGTGAATGTGTGTGTGTGTGTGTGTGTGTCTGTAAGTGTGTAATTGTGTGTGTCTGTAAGTGTGTAATTGTGTGTGTCTGTAAGTGAATGTGTGTGTGTCTGTGAGTGTGTGTGTGTTGGTCAGTGAGTGTATATGTGTCAGTCAGTGAGTGTGTATGTGTCAGTCAGTGAGTGTGTATGTGTCGTCAGTGAGTGTGTATGTGTCGTCAGTGAGTGTGTGTCGGTCAGTGAGTGTGTGTCAGTCAGTGTGTATGTGTCGGTCAGTGGAGTCGTGCATCTTTCAGTGAGTGCTTGCGTCTGTCAGTGAGAGTGTGCATCTGTCAGTGTGTGTCCAAGTAATAGTGTATGTGTGTATGTCATTGTTTGTCAGTGTATATGAGAGTGTGTGTCTGTCAGTGAGTGTGCGTCTGTCAGTGAGTGAGCGTCTGTCAGTCAAAGTGCGGCCTTGACAGGAAGGGGTGGGGGAAATTTAAACTCGGTTACAGGCATGTACACACACACTCAGTTAAAGGCAGTCACACATACAGGCACAGGCACAAACAATGGCACAGCTACAGCGACACACACAGACAGACAGTCACATAGGCAGTCACACACACAGACAGACACACAGTAACACACACATAGACAGTTATACACACACAGGCAGGCAGTCACACAGATAGAAAGTCACACACACAGGCAGGCAGTCACACACAGACAGATAGTTACAGACAGACACACACAGGCAGGCAGTCACATACAGGCAGTCACACACACAGGCAGTCACACACACAGACAGACAGTCACACACACAGACAGTCACACACAGGCAGGCAGTCACACACAGAGACAGTCACACACAGAGACAGTCACACACACACACAGAGACAGACAGTCACACACACACACACACAGGACAGGCAGTCACACAGACAGTCACACACACACACAGACAGTCACACGCACACAGGCAGGCAGTCACACAGACAGACAGTCACACACACACACAGACAGACAGTCACACAAACAGGCAAACAGTCACACACACACACTTACCTCTTTCCAGTGGATGCAGTTGGCTGATGGGGAAGCATCTTTCCCTCTTCCTGTACAGCAGGGGCTTCGGGAGGTATTAGCCCCGTCTCCGCCTCTCGATAAGCCCCGCCTCCGCCGCTCGGTAAACCCCGCCCCCTCTGCCGCGATTTTTTTTTTTGTGTGTGTGTGTGTGTGTATACAATGCAGAGTGTGTGTTTGTATGTGTGTGTGTGTGTGAACTGGATGGGGGAGGGCATTTTTATTATTTTTAATTTTAATATTTAAAAAAAATTATTTTAGTATTATTTTTTATTTTATTATTTACTTTTTTTAAATTTTAAAATTTACATTTTTTTTTATTGTAATATTATTTTTTTATTATTTAATTTTTATTTTCGTCCCCCCTCCCTGCTTGTTAGCTGGCCAGGGAGGAGGGCTCTCATTCCCTGGTGGTCCAGTGGATGGGCTGTGTAATAGGGGGGCTGGCAGAGAGCTGTTACATACCTTTCCTGCAGCTCCTGTCAGCTCCCTTCTCCTCCGGTCCGGTGAGCTTCATTGTAAGTCTCACAAGATCCGAGGGGTCAGAGCGTTGCCACGGGGTACTGTCGCAAAGCTCTGCGCGGCACTCACACCGCAAGACTTACAGTGGAGGAGAAAGGAGCTGACCGGAGCACAGGAGAAGGGAGCTGACAGGAGCTGCAGGAAAGGTAACAGCTCTCTGCCAGCCCCCAACAGGACTGCCGGGCTTGTAATGAGCCCGGCGGTCCTGGTCTGTATTATGGCAATGTAAGTTGCCATAATACAGACACTGGCTCGAGTATAAGTCGAGTGGGGGGTTTTCAGCACAAAAAATGTGCTGAAAAACTAGACTTATACTTGAGTATATATGGTATGTCTTTTTTCAGTTAATCCACATCACATATTTCTGAAGTTTAATGGAAATGGCTTCCTAAAACAAAACAAAACCTCAAAAAGAAACCCACATACATCGATGATTGTCTGTGCATTAATGGTGGTAGAATCATCAGAAATAAAATTATTTTTGTGGAATATTGTCTAAATTATTTTACAGTATTATGAATGTGTTATAGTTTAGGTACTAATACAAAAATAAAATTTAAAAAAAATAAGGCTTTTTACTTTAAGCCTTAGGAAAGGCTTAGAAAATATCCTGGATAGGTAGGTGTCAGGGTTCTTCCCGTGCTATCCAGACGGCTAGGCGTGGCAGCCTCACAGATGCCAAACAGGGGATTTGTTCCTGGATCCTTCGGTGTCCTGGGCCTGCTTTCTTGCCACTGAGCCAAGCTGAACCTATTCATTTAGTGTGTTCTAGACCTGTTATCCTTGCCTTGTCTGCAGCACTAGCGAGCTGGACTTCACCTGTGGTGGTTGCTGTCTGTCACTCTAAATACACCTGAGGCAGCTTGTTTGTTATCCAGACTTGTTTGTTATCCTGAGGGCAGTGTCAGTTCGTTGTTTCCTGTTTTCTGTTTCCTTGGTTCCCAGACTGACTTGGCTTGTGACCCTTGCTTTTTGGATTATTCGTTATTGCCCGTTCGCTGCCTGCCCTGACCTTTGGAACCGTGCCTGACTACTCTTCTGGATTTGCCCTTGTCTGTTTCTTTGTACCAGGTTATTGTTCCTGTCTAAGCCCCCGTGCACAGATTCACAGCCCAGGTAACTTCTTACCTGATTACCGTGGGTTGTGTTTATCAGCAAGGGTGAGCGTACATCTTTGCACTTTGGACTCCCACCTCCAGGTAAGACCCTGATAGTAGGGTCCACTGTGTAAAGATGAATGTACTCCCACAATTGCTGTTTCTTTTTCAAGCCCTCCCAGTAGACATCACTAATAATGACTTAGAAGGAATACAGAGAACAATAGATACATAAATATGCTATAATGAAAGACATAGATAAGCGAGAAACACCCTATACAGACCCAAGGGAAGAGGGGGACTTGAACTTCCCCTCCTCCTTATGTCCTTCTTGGTAGCACAAATGATGATGTAGTACGCGCCACTAGGGAATAGGAGGTGGGTGGATCTGGAGTTCAATATTACAGGTTCAGATCTACCCATGTCTTACATTTTAGAAAAAACCCAGAGGGCATTCCAACTAACTAATTGTCCACCTATTCTGGCAACCCTCACAATTTGGAACCAAGTCAGGGGGAAATTCTACTTAACTCAATGAACAAAATCCTATTTTGTTCGCACATAACTCTAGTGGAATTATATCATATGGACCAGGTGGGCTCTAATGCTTGCTGGAGAACGTGTGGCCAGAAATAAATTGATTATAGCATGTGGTGGACATCCACGGTGGTGGTTCATTTTTGCACAGAGGTGGGAGAGTTATTAGGAGAAAACTTTCAGAGATAATTTAATCTGGATCTCTGGTTATCCCTTCTGCCTCTCCCCATAGAAGGTTTCCAAAAAAGAGCACAGAAACTCCTCTATAAGATAACTCAAGTTGCAAGGAGAGCACTTGTGGCATCTTGGTTGGTAACCTCGGTTCCACAGGTTAGTAACACAAAGACCAAAATCCAAGAAAAAATGCCCTACTGGACCGCTTAATGGCATTAGTCCACAACTCAAAAGGCTTCTTCAAGTTTTTTTTACTATTATCTACTTGAAGAAGCCTTTTGAGGCAAAACACGTTTAGATTTAGTTTTACTACTTTATAATAAAGAAATTATTTTGGCATAAAATACTTTATTGCCATATTTTCTCTCTTTTACCTGACTACATAAATATTGCAAACCCTACAAGGAGCTTAAAGAATCCACAGGTGGGGATTATACCACCCAAGCGCTTACACCGAGCAGTACAAGCCTGCTCTAAATAATGTGAGTAATTAATTTTATATTTTTATAAACCTTTTTATAATACAGAGAGCACTATATTTTATCCCTTTATTTCTGGGTCGAACAATGTTAATTTGGACGCCGAACCTGTGCCAGATATTCGCCAATCAAATATATCCTTGAGTGGGGATTATTCCACTTCACGCGTGCAATATCAGAGCTGGATTTTAGCTCTGAAAAGTGTGAGTAATACTATTATTACTACTTTATAATTTTATTCATCTATATACTGTGCCATTGGAATTCTGTTCTTGTCTTTCTTCTTTTTACATATGCTCCACTGAATTCCAAGCATACAACCGTGAAGATTTACTTCATTCTACATCCCAAGAATCCTTTTCCACACGTGGAACCTATCATTTTTGGACTTATGATAAGTTATTTGGACTACTTCTAACTATTCATTTTATATTAAATTTAAATATTTTATTACATATAACTTAATCTATATTTTATTATATATTTTAGGCGCACCCTTATTTTATTGTGTTTTTTTTGTGTTTTATCTTACTACTAAGGGATTAGAGGGGACTCCCCTTTGAGGAGTGCAGCCGTTCTATTATTTTCCTGTGTGGCAGTTTAGCGCTGATTTTTTTCTTTCTGTTTCTTCAAGGTTGAGGTACAGACAACCTTGACTTTTTTTTCCCAATATGTATTATATTGTGTTTTAAATTTTACATGCATACAGGTTTTACCATTATTTCTTTAAAGACAAAATAATAGTAAAGTTATACAAGAACATAAATAAAAATCATAAATACAATGACGTGTTATTTTTGAATATATATGTATCTCCTAATAGAGCCCTATGGGTACGAGAATCCCGTCTTACGCCAGTGGAATTAATTTTTGTAGCTAATGGTCAGTTGGAGAGTTCAGATGTCACTGCATATGTAAAGGAACACACGTACCCTAATCTACAACAGAATATATAAATACTGTATTACCAGACCTTAGAGTGGTTGTGCTTAACTTAAGAATAGTCAGAGAGATAGCCAAAGTCAAGGGTAGGAGAAAACAGAGTAAACGTTAGACAATCCAAATATCATGAACATAGGAAATAGAATGAACGGTAAACAAGCCTGTAGCAGACCTTTGGCATCAATAAAGAAGGGAGAAGAGAGCTTCTGACAGATGCAGTATTTTATTCTTTGCATAGAAGTGTGCAGGAATGCTCTGAACACCACCAACTTCAATATCTTTAGCACAGTGAAAAATTTAAATGACAGAATACAAAATACATTTGCTTACAGGGTTTCACCAAATGGATTATAAACAGTTATAAAGTGGAGTTCAGTTACTTGCATACACAGCGAAATTACATCAAATCACCTTAATGGAATACAACTCATATGTACAGAGTTCCGAACTACAGTGCTTCATATACAAACATTGAATAATATACAACTTATCTTTAAGTTAGCAGCATGAACGCAATAAATCCTTATAGCATATACTTTTACAGCCAAGGGGTGCGATTTGAAACTTTAGAAATATTAACATCGACTGCCTTTTCACGAGGTACTGCTAGCTTGTTTGGCATCTAAACACTGTCACAGAGAGCTTTTGCAGCCGATTCTAGCGGAAGGAGGAACTACTTGTCTGTACAAGTTCCAAGGCAACGACTCCGGTGACGTCAGTGCGGAACAACAATTTAAATTTACTAGCGGACACAACACCAACAACAGGGTGATTTGGACGAGAAGTGCCTGGGAATTAGATAGCGGTGATTTTAATTTGATAGGATCTCGTCATATCAGTGCGCCAGATGATGTGAGTCTGTCGAATTGCTAAATTCGCGATTTCGTTCTTACCTGAATCAATATAAACAGACGCACACAAGCAGCGTGCAGCATCCAACTCGATGTAGGAATGGCGAGAGGAAGTGCTGAAACAGGTAAGCATGACACAAAGGCTGCCAGATTCTCTCAAATTGTATTCTCGGAGCTACAGAAACAACACACATTTTTTCATATGATAGGTTAAAGGTTTTTTTTTTTCAGTTAGGCTTAAGAGGGAAGATCTGCTGGATTGTTTCCATTTAAGCAATATTAATTGTCTTGCTGCCAAAAGTTTCAGATTATTTGGTGAAGGTTGTTGGGATCAGCAGTAGTAGCTAACATGAAGGGGCAAATGGTGGTTGAAGGGACGAGTTCCAGAATGGTTGCAACATTGTGCGCGACCACCAGATGTGAGTCTTGATGCCCTGTTCTCTCCCATATCTCCAACACAGGAGAGAAATATATGTTAATCTTAAGTAGGCTGCTAGCTTTCCAATACCAGTAATACACCAATTTGAGATGTGTCTCGATATGGTAATAACACTTAGTTATGCCTTTAAAGGCATTAATAGAGGCAACCCACTCCCTTCTGACAGTTGGGAACCTTCCTCCAATGCCAAGTATTTCATAAAGGTGAATCTAGTGTTTGGACTCCTGTCTTTCAAAATTCTGTAACACACAATGAGTACTTTAGGTTGGGGGACACCCAACACCTGTCCAATAGCACCTGGAATGCTGTTCCTGATGGAAAGTTAAGGTGTGCTCTCGTGATGACTTGAATTAATAATGCTCTTAATCTATAGGTATGGGAAAATAAAGCTATGGGGTCATTGAGGGAATGGTAGGATTGACCACTCTGCTATAAAGTGCTCCACCCAGGTTACCCCTCTACTGACCCACTGCTTTTAAGACAGCCAAGGTGTCACCTTAGGACAAGGTGATAATGCTTTAAAGGCTGTTAAGAGGCGCTACATGGTTATCTAATTGAAAGGATGCCATAAATTGATCTCAGCCTTTTATGGTGAGATATGTGGTAGGGAATTGCCCTCTAAGGTGCTTGGGTGTCCACAGAGAACCCAATACAGAGAAAAAAGCACCCCCACCTCCCCCCCCCATGGACATTCATGACCAACCATTGAAGCGTGCCCCTTGGTAAGTACATAGTGACCACTGCTTGTTGTATAGATGTTTTATAATAAAGGTGGATATTGGGACGACAAATGCCACCTTTAGCAAAGGTTAATTGCAGCCAGGCTACTGGGAATCTGTCTCTATGGTTGTCACAAATGAAAGCTGTAAAAATCTTTGAATAGTTTTGCAAAAAGAAGCAAGTATAGCAATGGGCAACAATTTAAAAATATATAACAAGCGTGTTTTATGGTATTATTTTTACCTGCCCCACAAAGATTTCCACTTTGCAAGTTCCTCCTTGCTTTCCTATATTAGTGGTGTGATTTATTTGCCACCTTCCTTTGGCTTTGAAACAAGAGTGAAAGTCAATGAGAAATTCACAAGAATTAAAATAGGGGTGTTTACCTCATTTGAAATATGTTTCCTGATACAAGGCAATGTGAGCATGATGTTTTTTTAGCCTCAGATAATGCCACTCTCCATTTATTAATGCCAATCTCCATTTATTAAAGGAATTGAGCCTCTAAACTTTCATGGTCAATGGTCCAAAATGGTCAATGCCATATTTGTCTACCGTGGTAAATTGCTGTATTATGCTCATGTAATCTGTTAAATTATATGGGATTTGCTATCTCCTTGGTGCACGTCTGGAGAACAAACTCCCTCCCCATCCCCCCCCCCACCGAATAGGGTGAAGTTGGAAAATTACCCTTAGAAGCTGTGTATAGAACACATTCCAATAATGATTTGTACAATACACAACTCTCAAAGGAACCACATAGTTAATTAACCGCTTAAGGACACATGACGGAAATATTCCATCATGATTCCCTTTTATTTCAGAAGTTGTGTCCTTAAGGGGTTAATTGTAGTGTTCTGGCTATAAGGAATAGGGGTATTTACCAGAGCAGTATGATACCAAACCAGGAAGTCCTGTCTCTTGGATGCAGCCACTCTTTGCCAGTCCTGGTGCATCCTTTTCAGTGCCTTGTTTGGTGAGGTGGAAGTTGGGGCTTCAGAATCCATCCGAATATTCCATTACCGTGACAACTTATGGCCTTCTTCTGGGGTTGAAATAATCTTCTCCACGCCATTCCTATTGAAAATATGTTTCACCAGGACACCTCATTTGTAGATCAAATGTGCCTCACGTAAGGCTCTGAGAATGGGAGCAAATACTTTATTTTTGAGCATTATGTGGGATGAGTGGTCTACGAATATTTGTAAAGTGGCAGCTTTTTGGGCCTGTGCAATCTGTACATTCTGTCCAGAAGTAGATCTTTCTCTAGCAGATCTGGAACAAGAGATTGAAGTAGGTAAGTGACATAATTGGAAAACTCCTGTGGCCCAATGTCAATGGAATCCTTCTAATATGTATGTTATTGCGCCGCAATCTTCATGATCCGCGACCTTGTCCTCTAGTTTAAGAAGTTTAGCTACCATTGTGTCCACGAGGGAGTTATGGGCAGAAATGAGCTTCTCCGCCTGGAAATGGTGGCTTCTTGGAACCATCTTGAGTCCTCGTCAGAGGAGGAGAGAGTAATGAAACTTGAAAATAGTGATTGCTCCACTTTTATTAATTTACACTACATTTTAGAACATTTTTTTATAAATCTCTCATAATGTTCTGTTTACAAATCAAACACAACACCCCAGTTCAGAGAGATGGGTGGAAAGACATGGCTAGTCAGCTACAACCTCAAAGCTTAACTTTCATTAGAGATTTAAAAAGGTAGTTTTACTGCCAAATCAACTGCAAATTTTGTCCGACATGCAGTGCTAATACCTATTATCTTGCATAGATGAGCTTTAGCTATACACTGATAGATGGAAACCCCCAAAAATAACCTCTACAATTCCTATCCATCTATTTTGGCTTAATTCTCTATGCCCTAGGAAGAAGTGCCAGTTATATCTACCTGATTACTTTACCCACCATAACTCCAAACCTTGTGCACACAGGAGATTTCATATATGTATATATGCCTATTTATCTTCATCAACTGCGTACATACAAGTTTACCTTTTACTGCTAATGATCCATATACATTCTATGCGACGATTTGTAAATGTAACACCATATCTTATGTGCATGTTATTCATTCATAATGTCAGGCGATTAGAAGACTTCATTCTATACAACCTGTACATGCAATACCATTTACTGCATAGTACACCAGTTAAAAGAAAAAAAAATAACACACAAATTATCACACTTGGTTTCATAACAGTTTGATTTATTGTAAATATCACGGTATGCAAGTCACTCACATCCAAGTAGTTAAGTAGTAATTGGTAAATAAACGAGCACATTAAGATTTAAAGTACTGGGTGGGTGCAGCCTACCATGTCAGCTAATTGTGACCCTCAGAAAACAATTACACTGGATTTTAACAACATTACCAACCCACCACAGTGAATCTGATGCTAAGAGCTATTGTTTTGTTATTGGCCACATTACCCACTGCATATGCATATGAACTAAATGGAGGCATTTTCATTAGGATTATCCTAATAGCATTAAGAGATTATTTTATTTATTTATTTTCCGTGGAGGTGGGGGGGGGGCTGTCTATAAAAATAAAAATAATTGAGAAAGGTTATTAATTTCTTGATTTTCTTTCTAATGCTTTCAAATTCCAATAAAGAGTGCCTATGAAATTCTAAAGTAAAAGAGGTTGATTTTATACATTAATGGTTTTGAATAAAAGAGGAGTTAGATGCTTAAGCGGTGTTTCTTTAGAGAAAGTTAAGTAGATGTTCTGGTTAGTAGAGATAAGAGTTTGTCTCACTTGGTGACTTCCCAGAGTGTCCCCATTAGAGGCTAATTACTTGCCAAACAAATAAACAATTAACTCCCCTTGCTTCTTGGTGGGGGGAATGTTCATTCACATGCTAAAACTTCCTAATGAAAGATTTTAATTAATGACGTTGTAAATCCAACCCCCTTGTCAACACACAGCTATAAGGAGGGTCACAGAACTTTACCACAATCACTGTGTAAGATACAAACAAGGTGAAGATCATGGCAAGCACTACCTTATGCAAGGCTGGCCCAATGATGTCTCCAAATCTACAGAAAGGATCACATTTAGTGGAGTCTAAACCAGCAAAATGTTCTTTTTCCATCGAACGCATTTTAGGTTTGGAAACTAAAAAGACTTTTACTTCGAGCCTCAGTAAACATCATAGGCCTTGGATGGATCAAAGCAACATTAGAGGTATGTAGCGTTATTCCTGGTACATTAACATGTATAGAAGAATTATTTTAGGGCTCTAAATTAGACTGTAGTATGTTCATATTTTAAAGACAATGATATGCTGTTACATGCAAATTGTAAAGCAAGTAGCATGAATTTCCTTTTCATTACAAGACAATTCTCTACAATATAAAAATACACATATATAGAATGTATAGCTCAAATTGTCACATGGATTTAAATCCACTATGGCTTTTAATAGAAAACCTCAAATAAACTTAAATGACTTTCAAATTAGATAATTTTCCACCAATCTGGGCCAAGACAATGAATCAATAAATGTTCACTTTTTCTAAAAATGTAAAATTTCAGTGATTGCTACTTATTTAAATTATTACACACACATGCACACCTTTATATTAGTGTGTATGATGTTTATATGCATTCTATGATATATGGTGAATGTTGAATTCGGCTTTAGGTTTAAGTGCAAATAAGCCACATTTATTAATTGTTTTGTTATTTTAATGTGTTAAATATAATGTAGGTGTGTGTGTGTGTTATATATATATATATAAACAAAGTATACACACGCTCAATCACAACACATGTCAAATAAATATAAAATAAATACCAGATAGTAATGGAAATCTAACAAGTGTCATGTAATTATTATGCCAACTGCTTGACATACTCTGAATACAGGGAGACGTGGTAGTTGGAGCTCACAGTGATGTATCATATGTATACCACAAAGATAGCTAGGGTCTTTTTCCCTTGGTCTCATTTTGATGTATGTTACATTAATATGATAAATTGTGGGTCACATTGTAGAAAAGTTCCACGGAACCTTCTCCTGGCACGTAATAATTAACAAGTTGTACTTATGCCATTTTAGCTCCAGTGGCAGCTGATAACCAAGGCTGGAAACTCCCTGTGATGTCCTACAATCTTCCAATACAAGTTGGCACAGTACGTCATTTACTGGAAAAAGAAAGTGCTGCCATATACGATAAATGCTGTAATGGGGGCGAACGGCTGACGTACAAGAGAGAACTGAGTTGGTACAGGGGCAGAAGACCAAGAACTGCTTTTACTAGAAACCAAGTAAGTTCTGAATATAAATGTGAATAAGCCCCCGGCTTTTAATCTGTTTTTTAAACATGGCAACTTTGCTATACAGAGATTAACTACAAGAATGCATTTTTATACTTCTTTGCAATCATTTTTCTCCAAGTGTTTCTAAATCATAACATCTAAATCATTCAAGATTTTCTTTGGGTTTCTACAAAGCTTTATTTGTTGGGCATTGGGAACATTATGTATAGTCGGTAAATATATGTATCTGTACTCTTTCAGATCGAAATTCTCGAGAACGTCTTCAGAGTAAATTCCTACCCAGGAATTGATGTTAGAGAAGAACTTGCCAATAAATTATCATTGGATGAAGACAGAATACAGGTATAATAATTATATTACCTCCTAACCCATGTATATATATATATTTATATTTATATATAAACGCTCCACCGCACTGTGCGCAACTATATGAAGACAAGTTTTTATTTACCAAATTACGACTTGAAAAAGCCATTGTAAATTTCAGGAAAAATAGGCAAACTGTTCAGCTATTTTGACTCTAACTTTTATTTCCCTCTTCAATTTACCATAATTTCAGATGGTAAAGAAACATATTAACGTCCTAAGCTAGATAAGACAGATAAACATTAATGAATACATTTAAAAATGTTTTGGAGGAAAGGAGTATGGGCTATGCAACTTATAGACACCTTTGTTATTGTTAGTTACAGTATGTCATTTTCTAAGCTTTATTACTTTTTTTGTAACAAGTTTTTCTTTTTTATTTCCTCCAATGCCAGATCTGGTTTCAAAATCGCCGTGCAAAGCTTAAAAGATCTCATCGCGAGTCACAGTTCCTAATGGTTAAAGACACGTTACCAGCTAACATTCAAGAATAAGAAAATTCCCTTACACGTTTTACTTTGCCAAACAGTAAACCAATGGATTTATTAAATATATGTATATAGAAAAGACCTAATCTAATATTTCGGCATCATCCAATATGCTTAAAAGAGTACTGTCACTTCCCAGGACTTTTAATATTATGTTTACATATCTTCTATATTTAACAAATATGTATTTGAGAGGTATGAAATATAAAATTAAATCTAGCAATTCACACCTCTTTCTCTTACAACTGGCCGCCTACATCTTAGCTGTCTGTCACTGTTATAAGCCCTGTCCTTTGTGCATGGCAGTCAGCAAAGAGAAAGATACAGAGCAGAGGAGAATTGAAACGATGTTTGTTTTTTTCCTATTTTGCAATGTTTGCCATGCCTTTGCCCTGTCTGACTTGGACTGTGATGTAATTTACTAAATCTGTGATATAGATTTAAAAGAATACAGAGCATCTCATGTACAATTGGTGAACACAAGTTATATGTGATTTTCAACGTTTCATTTACAGGTGAAATTTCCAGAGATATTATAGTTCCCTTTTAATAAAACAAACATTTTCGTTTCCTAATATATTTAATGTTGCTTTTAATTGTTAAATATTAGAGTTCTCTGAAAGCTAAACAAATCTGTAAATATTTGTATTCTATAATATAATTGTCAAGTTTTCATGCACTTTTTTGTAAATATTTTTCCTAATTAAATTTCAATAAATACATATTTTTTAATAGAATTTCATCTCTCCAGCCTATGCGTGTACGATCTAATTCCACATCACTTGTGGCGAAATATATCCTCTCTTTCTGAAACCGTTAAATTAAACCAGTTTCTACCCTACCATATTCTAAATTTAATAACCAGGGGTATTGCTAGGTGGCTCCCAAAACCCCAAACTATATCACACCTTATGTCACGCACACACACATCTATATATCTATCTATCTATCTATCAAAATCTAATTAAAACCCTGCCACTACTGGAAGGTTTATTTTTAACCAACAGTATCCCCAGAACAAGGAAACAATACTCTTAAATTAGGTTTCCATTCTCAAATAAGTACTCTTACATACTTCCCAACATTATGTTGTAATTTATGGATTCGGAACCAATGGACAGGCCTTGAATGAGACCCAGGAAGTGGGTGTGCCCACCCACAGAAGGTTCACCTTGCCTAGAGTTATAACAGTCCCAAAAGTACTAAATAAATAAATTCTTATAGAGCATTTAGCTGCTTTTGGAGCTGTTATAGAATTACCTATCTGCAACTCTTCACTCCAGTACCATAAAACCCACTGTCTCATTGACCCTGTTTGTAGACAACTCTCCAAGCAGGCAGTGCTGGATTAAGAGCATATTGGGCCTGGGGCTGCCGATTATGATGGACCTGACTACAGAGTCTTACAGACAGAAAAATTATAACAGCCATACCTCCAGAGTAGCCTTTGCAAACCCACTGCTCTTCCCCCAGCATAGACTTTCAGTCTGCCAGGGAATCAAACTCAGATGTTTCTGCTAAGTTTCCATATTCAATTCCTTTTACACAACATTTTAGAGCAAGAACGTGTGTGTGTGTGTTTTGGACATTATTCCATGCGACTGGCCTGGAGCTGCAGTTCCATAAGCCCCTATGATAATCCTGCCCTGCAAGCTGGGCCATCCTCCGTTCAGAAGCTGACATGCTGGCTTCGGTGTGCTATTGTCAGTGTGTCCCACACTACCCAAGAACCATGAAGAACACCTGCTGGGGAGCTAGAGCATCACTTGCTCTCCCTTTCACTTAATCCACAGCATTATACTTGGTTGGCAGCCAGCCTACTGATCGAATGCCAAGATTTAATTGACAAGTAAAGAGAGGCCAAAACATTAAAAGGCGTGAAATAAAAATCTATATGTTTACTAACATTTCTGCTAGCACAATGTATTGGTGAATATTAATACTCTTTAATATAAGACCACGTTGTGTGTACCATGACAGATACACTTTAAACTTGAAATGTTTTTTCCAAACTTGATCAACTTGAAATTATTCACTAAACAGATTAAAGGTTTTTCATTAAACTGATACCTGCAGATAACCGATCAAGAAATTGCCACACAAAAAAAAAAGCAGAATTAGAATTTTTCCAATCTAAATTTTACAAGTCCGTCAATTCTCCACAACTGAATGAAAACGTGTCTGTAAAAGGGTAACAGTCACTTCTCTGAAATAAAAGTTCCTCAAGCCTTCACTCCAGTGAATTCTATTATAGTGCTGCTGAAGTGGTTCATGCATAAACAAAATTTTAAAATTGAAAACTTTTCGGAGGTTTGCTATCAAGTCGTACAAAAATCTAACTTTTTAAGAAAATAAACCCTCAATCTTCAGATAGCAAAATCAGTTCATTAACTGGATCAGTCAGATATGTGATAGCGGTTTCTGTTATCAAGAAATACTACTGTAATCCTGTACATCTGAAGACATCTGTACAGTTTTAGAAGTTTCACCCATAGCATTAATCTCCAAAAAATGTCATATCTTAAAATGAATGTACCAGTTCTGAGGACTAGGAGGACCACAAGAATGTAACATTGCAGAGCCAAACAATAATGAATGTGTCAGAACATTCACACTGGACCAATGTTGGATGGACTATGTGGCTTTCAGTGGAGTTTGGACAGTTAATACATGGATTAAATTACTTAGATGGAAACAATAAAGGCTTGCCAGGAACTGAACATACTCGTTTGGCAATATATACTCCCTGTCTCACAACATACTGCAGGTTTCTCCAACAAATACATTTTCAAAAAAAGTAAAAATGTGTTTCCTCCCCCCCCCCCCCAGTAAACTTGATCTGTCATCAAGGAAATATGTTAACGGTATTAGGGGGCATGGGGGGGGGAGGGAACCAGCAACAAAAAGACAATTTAAAACTCTGTCTCAGTCTCACTTGTTAAGTATAATTATGAAGTTCTGCACTATTTACTTTTCAGTGCATAACACTGGGAATGGAATTGCAAATTTTAAGTCAAAAAAGTAAAATTCTCCAACTCCAATTTTTATTTGTAATAATAATTTTTTTTTTATGTTTTTTTTTTTTTTTTAATTACTGATCCATATGAAAACAGGGACATAATATGTAATATTAACACTTGCTATACAAAACTCCACCCACAAGGCGTACATTTACAATACATAACGATCATATCATAAACCAGCATACTTAATCAGTGTACGCTGTAGACAAGATACAAATAGACAACAAACTTAGACAAACATTGGACAGACAAGACAAAACAAAATGGCCAAAAAAAATTTCAGATAACCCTTGTGTCAATGGGTGGAATCCTGAAGAAAGTACGAGATCCTGGTTGCAACTATGCAGTAGACTATTACAAGTATGGAATAAATACCAGAAGAGAACAAACCATCTTGGAACATAATCACCCTTTAGTGGTTCTATATTAAATTTAAATACAAAAAGAAAAGTCCTGCGCTCACTCCCATCACTCCTAGGCGGCAGCAACGACTACAGTACACATCAGCTAATACATATAGTAAAAACCAAAGGAAAAAAGTTACCTGCGCTCTCTCCTTAATCCCTATGTATATTTAAACAAATGGAGGTCATTTAGTCACTCCAATGGCCACTGGATGGAATGCCCGCTTGCCAACGTCAAGGCAGACACCCCTAGATGGGTCCTACTCTGACCCTTTACCTTGCTTCCTTGAGCTTCTGGCAAAGATATCTCTAAATGACCTCCATTTGTTTAAATATACATAGGGATTAAGGAGAGAGCGCAGGTAACTTTTTTCTTTGGTTTTTACTATATGTATAACTGTATTCACTTTTTGTATCACACAGCTAGGTTACAATGCTGCCGCCCATCCCATGTGTTCCCTACTAAGGGTTAATAAGTATAAAGGGGTGTATATAAAAAATACCCCTTTCTGTCTCACTAGAGATATTTTTGCCAGAAGCTCAAGGAAGCAAGGTGAAGGGTTAGAGTAGGACCCGTCTAGGGGGGGTCTGCCTTGACATTGGCAGGCAGGCATTCCCTCCAGTGGCCATTGGAGTGACTAAATGACCTCCATTTGTTTAAATATACATAGGGATTAAGGAGAGAGCGCAGGTAACTTTTTTTCTATATTAAATTTAGCCATGAATAATTAATACATTGTACATAGTTCGACATTGTCTTTCTCCTTAGACATGTAAGGATTTATTCACTAAAAATGGGTGGGTCTAAGCATCAACTTTTTCTACTCAGCGAAAATTAAAGATTCTTTTCTTATTCGCTATTTTGGTCTGTATTTGTCAGATTACTTATTTATAGAGAATATGATCCGAAACTTTATAAACCAATTAATAAGGCCTCACCTAAAATGGAATGGCAAAGCTTCTACTTCTAATCAGTTTCTATAAATCCATGTATTCCCACTGCTTTGTCGTGTTTGCTTTAGTCTTTCTGTAAAATAAAAGATTGTTCATCTTTAAGCTTGAGTCATTTCTCTGTTTAGTGCATAGGATGTAAAACGAAAGGGTTTATTTAGTAAACGGTGAACAAGTTTTTTACTTTAGCCATATTGGTCTACCTTTCACAATTGGTTTTAAATTCACCACAAGAGAAGAAAAAAAACACTCAATGATATTATATTCTTAACTTTTTTTTACATGAGTTTAAATTGTATACTGTTATGTGGTATTAGTTTAGTGACCAGTTCTTGAAAAAATTATATGATTGTGAGCTTATTGTTAAAAACTAATTAGATTGTGAGCTTATTTGGGCAGGGCTTTATTCATCTACTATTCCTACATGTCAAACATGTTTTGTTGGAATTAAGTGCTTATTTTGTTTACCTGTTGTACAGCGCTGCAGAATATGTTGGCGCTCTATGCATAACTATAATTGAACTTGTAAACAAAACACCTTTATAAGTGTCATCCCAGTGTCAGAGTGATATCCATTGCTCTGGGGGAAAGCAGTGTTGTAATTGTAAACAAATTATTTTGGGCAGTTACCTGAGGCTTGATCAATATCTTGTATCTGTTCCTAACAATGAAAACCCATTAAAATGTCTAAGGGAGCAACATTTTATTCCCTCCCCCGGGTTTGGGCAGGTGGGTAGGTTTTTGACGCTCTCTTACTCCTTCCCATTTCCTAATAATTATTTTATCAACTTTGGCAATCTGTGGACATATTTACACATGATTTACAAAAGTCTCAAATATAATCAACATGAGATAAATAGAATTTTATATTAGCTATGAAAACTATTAAAAGCAATTTTATATAATTACACATAACTTAAATATATTATTATGAATATATGCAATATATTTTTTTACTTTGATGAGGATGAAATGTATTGAAATATTGGAAGCCAGTGTGAAGTATAAGTTCTGTATTATCAGTTCATTTTTAGATGGGAAAAGCTATGGGTGCCGTGGAAAGCACCACTGTTTGTCAAATTGGTCCACAAACCAGTCTGACAGAAACTGGTTGATGGTACCGATAGACTTGCATCACCATAACCACTGTAATGAGCGGTAGTGGTTACAGTGCCCAGCTTACTCTTTTAATTAAGCCCTCTTTTTTGTCAGAATAATATTGCACAATCCCGTCATAATTTGAAAATAACATTCCACTTGGAAAATCCATATTCTCCTGCTAGAGTTACATTGACATGGCACAATATTCTACAATCAAAATGTAAGCTTTCTACTGACAGAGGACAAGCTTCTACCAGGAACACACATTCCCCCTAAAGTCACACTTACAAACAAAGCCATTCTACCAAGAGAACATAGATTCTTTTATAGACTCACATTCACAAACCATGATATTCTACCAGAAGAATTTACAGTGTCTCATTTATAACATTTAGAAATTCCTAATTCTGTGAGGAAAATGTACATTCTCCCATAGACAAAGCACACCCGTCACCCAGGTGAAAACTGGTTCACGAATTCTACCGCTAAAATGAGCAGTCTCCTCATAGATGTTCATTAAAAAATATAGCATTAACATGCTTACGAAATAGTTATAATTGTGAACATGATTTTATCATATTTTGTCATTCCCACGAGACTTGGCTAATCTTAACTCAATGGTCTTCCAATATGGAGTCTCCAGATAAATTGGGGAGAAAACACAGACAGTGGAGATCGATATAGAACAAATTTATTGACAATTATAACTCATGCCACTATGAATTTATTGAATTCGCAGTGACATGGAATATAACAGTCTAAAATGAACACTGCAAATACCAAAACCACTACAGTGTGCTTGTGCTCTCTCAATTTAAATAATCAAACTGTTTGCTAATGTTATGGCATCTTACTTGGGGTCTGCTAGACCCCAATTACCTACTCTATGAAAACCAGGAGCTCTCTACATTGAATTAAGCCTGGCGAGTCAGGGTTTAGCTAATATAAATTAAATTTACATTGTGATGTCAACCAAAATTAGTGGTATTTTGACCAAACATACTAATCCTAATTTTAAGTAAGAAAAAAAACATAAATACAAAAACTTAAAATAGATAAGTGGAAAAATGTCTGCAAAAAACATTTTTTTTTTAAATGTCCTGTCAGGAGGTGGATTCAATTTCTTTTTCCTGTCAGAGTTTGCAGACCACATTATCTCCTTTCTCAAATCAGCATTCCTAGAGAAGAACGGAAATGTCCCCACATATGTATATAAAGAAAACACACAAATTTTAAGGGACACTGTAGGCACCCAGACCACTTCAGCCCATTGAAGTAGTCTGGGTACTAACTCCCATCACCCTTAACTCTGCAAGTGTAATTATTGCAGTTGTTATAAACTGCATTAATTACCTTGCAGGGTTATGTCCTCCTCTAGTGTAGCCACTAGAGGGACTTCCAGGTTCTTAGACGACTTTTGGTCGTCTAAACTACGCTGGACATTCTCACGCTATGCATGAGGATCTCCAACATCGCCGGAATCCCCATAGGAAAGCATTGAATAATGCTTTCCTATGGGGAGGTTCAATGCACGCGCGCGGCCATAGCGGGGGAGGATCATGGGCGGATCGTGACCCAGCGACAAGGGACATCGCTGGATTCAGGTAAGTGTCTGAAGGGGTTTGTTTTACTGGCACTGGTGAATCCTTTTAACCACGAGAATGATCTTACCAGAAACATACATCAAGAGAGAACAAAATTCTAAAGAGGGGAATGAAAATTCAGACCTACATGTGTATACATACAACACTTTTGGCTTGCAGAATTTTTTAGTTTGACTAAAAACATTTTCTCGAAATTGAAAGTTTGTTTGGAACGTCTGGCGTTCATTCACGTGACAGTTCAGTTCCACTAAATGTCGTCCATGGAAAACTATAAAGGGTAACACAAACCAAAAAGGTTGTGAAATAGGACAAATAAAAAATATAACTATCTTCTATATATTTTGCAGTACACTGCTAGCCACATTTTCCCATCATAGATCGAGTGACAAAAAGTAACTAATAGAGGAAAAAGAGGAGAAGCAGCAAAAAAATCTATAATTATATATATTTATTAATCATATATATATTTTTACTAATCCTCCTTTTTTTTCCTCTGTCGGTCACCTCTGACTTGATCTATGAATAAAATCAACATTTAGTGACTGTCCCCTGGCCATCAATCATTGTTTATTTATTTATTTTTGCACCACATGCATAACTCATAATGCTGATGCATGCTACCATGGTTGGGTATCATTTTGTCTTTTGCTGAGTTTTGCATCCTCATGGAGCTTTGGACATAGAAATTCAGCCGAACAGCCGATCGGCCAAATACGACCAAAGTTGATATGTTTCAAACCAATTTATATATATATATATATACACACACACACAATACACAAGATCCAGCACACTCACTTATCCACTAAACAGCAACTTCAATGTTGACAGATTTTATTAGTTTTTTAAAAAACACCTAATCTAGGCAAAAATAATGGGGGTTTAGTTACATTATATGATCATATATTGCATAAGCCTGCCACAACGTCAATGTACCCCATCTTTGGCAGGTCCTACACTAACAGCCTAATGTCTGCTCTTATGAGGTTAACCCACTTGCTTGGGGGGAAAAAATTCCACCTGGGGCTCTCTGCAGTACAAGGCTAAATAGGGCCCTGGGATGAGGCACCTGTTACAGGGAGAGGTGCAAAACCAAGGAGTTGGCTAGACTTCCAAATATAAATATAAGTGAAGGCAGCACTCCATCTATGCATGTTCAGGTGAGTGCAGTATTGATTTAAAATCCAGCGAGTGCTGTAAGTTTTTCGGTGTACATATATATAATATTAATTTATTATTTGAATAAGTTGGCAGTGAAAGGGTTCAGCATGCCCATCTCCGCTATGCATCCTGTGTCCTGGTTTGTATTTCTAATAGTTGCTTTGAAAAGATTTCCAAAACAATGACTTCACTGCCGAAATATGACCCAGCGGGTTGTGTATATAATACTACTGTATACAGGAAACCATTTTCATTCTTCCTTATTTCAAAATGCATTTGACTCTAGCTATGAGAAGGGTTAAATTTAATTTCAAACCAGAAATTAAAATGCGTCTTAAGTGGCTGTAAGCGCTGTCGCTGTGTCATTAGCCGACTTTCCTTACTGATCTTTCCCTCTTTGCCTCTACATGGTATTTGTATTCTGAAATGTCACTGACGGAATACAGAACGGAGACCAATTAGTTCTCTAAACAGTCATCCTATTTAAAGGCAGTCTGCCAGCATGCTCATTATATGGAATAACCACTTCATTTAGGGAGCTGCTGAGCGGAGATAAACACGAGCGTGACGTCCCGGTTCCCTATTTTTCCCAAATCCCAAATTATTCTTAATGGGTTTTTCTGGTAAGAAACTTTCTTACGGTTTGCCTCTAGCTTGGTGGTGAGTTAGTTCTTATCACATTTTCCAGTTTAAAGTGCACCTGTAATATACTCCCATATACTCCTCTTACGTAATATTTTCAATTATGATTCAGCAAAGTTAACAAAAATTCACTTTGAAATAAATAAAGTCTTGTTTTTTTTTTTTTTTCTAATGTGTCCCATCAGAAGTCACTATCTATGAATATTGGCAATACTTTACACGTTTCTAAAAGTCCTCTAAGGCTCAGTGTGGTTATTATTTTCCAGTGTTTAAAATCTTCACCTTTTCATTACAGCTAAATATATGTTGCTTGATTGAAGGCTGTATTCCGGATGATCAGAGCCATCAGTCGAGTCAAGTTACAGTAGGGGAAGCCAATTTACATTGTGAAAGTGCTACTAGAAAGTGCATAATTTGAAGTGGTCATTACTATTATATAACTTAGAAATGGGAACAAAAAACTACGCACACAATAAATCACTGAATAGTTGGATAATTAAAAATAAGCTAATGCATACACAGTATGTAGAGTTCTTTCATAAAACTGATCTCATACTTTTTGATTTCTTTTTGCATAAAATAAACATTTGATCTAATTGAAATGTAAATATTTTGACCTCTAAATATTAAAGACTATGGCAGAAATATTAAAGACTAGTATCATGACAGCGCAAGTACACTTACCTGGCTGAGTATCATATAAATAATAGCTCACAGCATCTTAAAGAGTAAGTATCCCCTAACCCTATACCCACTTTTAAAAAAGACACTTCATTTAATTTCAGTGGTTTTGGTTCAGAGGTACATATCTGACAATATAAAACATTGTCAAAGAAAAAAAAAAGCTTTAGATTCAGTGTTTTTTTTCTATGAGATACATTTGATTGACAGAGCACAGCGATTGCCATACATGTGTCCTATGTCCACACTGATCAGAACGGATGATATCACCATCAGTGGAACAGCTGTAGCAAAGAGGTTGCCCTAGCACTGAAATGCCAGTGCGGTCTATGGCATCTATGGCAGGGAGAATGTCCAGTACTCTAAACACAATGAAGAATATGCTAATAATACATATATTTATTTTTAACTTTAGAGTGTTCCTTTAACCCCAACAAATTCTAATAATACAGAGTACCCCCCACCTCCTAGCTCTATTATTATAAATGGTGCTTTTGTTAATGGCAGTATAGTTCGTAATTATATGTATGAAATTTAACATAACATTGCATTGTTATATTAGTTAGACTAGTACATTTTGCTTTGGCTGAATTCAAATTTTTCCAAATTTAGCAGATCAGTTTGCTGAATTCCGAAGCGCCGTCTGGACATACTCTGATTATTATTATTATTGGTATTTATATAGCATCAACTTATTCCGCAGTGCTTTACAATAAGATATAAAAGGGATAAATTTAACAATAAATGAGACAATGTTACAGGAACAACAGGTTGATGAGGACCCTGCTCAAACGAGCTTACAGTCTAGAGGGGGTGGGGAATAAAAACAATAGGGCAGCAAGGGGGGCAGCAAACAAACATGGTTGGATAGTAGCAGAACTGGAGGTGAGAGTGGAGTGTGGGCCTTTAGGAGAGAGCAGGAGACAGACTTGTAAAATAAAAGTTACTCTGGGAGGCCACTGCTGTGTATGGGGCTGCATAGCCACAGACCGGCCTATGATTAACCCTGTACCCCGCCGTAGGCACCTTCAGTGGGGACGTGAACATCAGATCTGGACCTTGGAGAAATGGAAGAAGGTTGTATGGTCTGATGAATCATGTTTCCTTTCTTTCGGGTGGATGGCCGAGTGAGTGTGCATCGATTACGTGGGGAAGAGATGGTAGCAGAATGGATTATGGGAAGAAGGAAAGTCAGCAGAGACAGTGTTATGCTTTGGGCAATGTTCTGTGAAATTTGTATGATGTGCTGGAACAACCAATCGAATCCATGGAAGCCCCACCTCACAACTTACAGGACTTAAAGGGTCTGTGGCTAATGTCAGATACCACAGGACACGTTTAGAGGTCTTGTGGAGTCCATGCCTCGATGCATCAGAGCTGTTTTGACAGCACAATGGGGACCTACACTATATTAGGCAGGTGGTTTTAATGTTGTGACTGAACCGAGCAAACGACTAGCTGAATGCCCATAGCACCAAAAAAATAGATGATCAATGGAAAAAAAATATATTAAAAACGGCTAAGGAACAGCCACTAAATTTTGATTTTATTCACAGATGGAGTGAGAAGTTACTGATAGAGGGAAGAAAGGGAGGAGCATTAAAAATATATATATACATATACGGATATATAAAGATCCTGCTACTCCTCTTTTTCTCTCTCCATGTTTGTAAGTACCCATTTTTGGGATTCTACTCGTGAATATTTATTTATCCAAACGATATTGCGCTATTTCCTTTGCATATCTATTCCCCTCCAGGACCGGCCACATTTTTCCTCTAAGGGGTGGGTCGCCAAAACGGACACAGAAGTGATTCAAACTAGAGCTGAGTCCACAGCTCTGGGTCTGTGAGTGTGCAATTTTCTTGTCTTACATATTAATGTCTAAATTATCTACGGTCTATACTATGTTGTGATTATTTTTTGTAGATTTTATGTAACCTGGGACATTAATGAATATTTTCTTCTCCTGCAACATAAAAGGTGATATTTACTTTTAAAGCGCTACATTCTATATTTTAAATTTATTTTTCTCTCTGTTGGTTACTTTTTTCACTTGATGTGTGAACCAAATGGCAGGAAAATGCACTTATCAGTGTTCTGAAAAATATATACATACAGTGCCCTCCATTAATACTGGCACAAAGCTGTGATAAATTGTCTTTATTGTTTAACCTTTAGAACTTTTGTTCAAAAGAAATACAAAAAACTAATTTATAATTATCTTTTCTAGAATATTTTTCACGGACTGTAATCGGACGAGGCAAGTCATCAAATGAACAAATGTTGTTGAATTCCTGAACTAAGTTTCATTTTTGGAAAATATTTGGCTTAACCATTTTTTATTTTGCCATCTAATAGTAATGCCAATAGTTAAAATGCTTGGGAGCGATTAGCATGGATGTACCTCTCCTACAAATATCAAAAAATCAGGGTAATAAAAACTATATAAACAGAAAACTATTGACATTGTGTCTGGATTAAGGGCTGAACAAAACTCATTCAGCCCTAGTTTTCACAGTGCGACGGATATGGCATTAAAATCTAGAATGGCTATGTAAGGGATCTACTGACTAGGTTAGCCCATTTCCAGGTAATTCCTTTACTATTGTTCACCTTAATACTGAGAACAAATGTCACAATAGCAGCAGATTTTACTAATCCAGTCAGGGTAAATCTTCTTTAGCATTCTCCTATTAACTGGCAACTGCCAAAATAAGTCTAATTTGACCACAGTGGAACGAGATGCACAAAAGCTCTTACTCTGGAGAATGAAAACTCAGAACCAACGTCTCTGGTGGTCAAATGTCAATTAAGGAGGCATTGTCATCAGCATATAAATTACACTTATTTTTAATCTTATTGTTTTCTGGTCCATGTCCCATTATGTAAAGGTTTAGCATTAAATCACTGTTACTCCAACAAAATATATTTTGTGTTATGCAGAATAAATTCTAATCGTAATTTGCAATAATTTAGCATTCTTAATAGGATCATTAATAATTACATTTCTTTCTTTCTTTTTTTAAATCTCTAAAACTGCATTTGAAGGAATAATATATTTTTTAAAATAATAAATTAATAATTGCAGGGTTGTCATCAACAGGTACTCTTCATTGTGCTAATTTATTTCCAATCAGTATGGAGTAAAGAAAATTCCTAAATAAAAACAAGCATATATGCCTATGCAATGAGTAATATATATGGTATTTGTGATAACATTTAATTCATAAAATTAGAATATATATATATATATATATTTATATTTATATATATTTATTTTTTTCTTTAATTTAATTTTTTTAACTAGCTCCATATAATATAAATACAGTCAAGATTTAATTTTTACTGTCTGGGAATCCAAAATGTAAAGGAAACAGACAAATAAAAAGAGGGTGAAAAGAAAGAGGATCATTGAAACAATTAGAGTAATTGACTAAGCTCCAAATCAGCCTTTAGAATTAAAAAATTCTGGGACAATTCCCCAATTTGCTATTGAAGGAAATTGGAATTTGTTCCAAATTAAGTTCTAATATTCAAATTACACAGAAATTTTGGAAAGCAAAATTATAAAATTTAGACCAAAAAAAAACCTAAACTAGAAACCTTTTCCAACACTGCTCGGTCACAGCTTCGAGATTTTTTTCACTAAATATTCATATTTATTTGATGAGGAGATATGGGTGTCGTATTAGGTAACAATATATTTTTTTTATTCTTCAAAGGTTATGGTTATGGAGACATCTCTACATATAAGAGGTACGGAACTTGCATTTTGATTTTTTTTTTTTTAGTGCCCCAAAGCAGCAGAGGTGGCATTAATGCAAGGAATTTAGCATACCTTCTTATTGTATTATTATATCTATTATCATTATTATTTTTGCCATTTATATAGCACCGTATCGCTTTACATTGTTATAAAAAGGGGGAGATTTAACAATAAATAAGACAATTATTGCATGAGGGTTAATGGCATTAATTAATGCTGTGGTTGGGTATCTATCAGGTCTACATGGAGTAACACAAATGCCGGAGTCAAGGCACTCTAGACATTGCAAAGAAAAAGGGATACTGACACTAATTATTTCCAGGGGTTGGGGAAACCCTGACAATGTAGGCGAAGAAATCTGAGCACTAATTAATACCGAGTGCTGGGTATTCTTTGACATTTCATGGCTGATTAATGTCTGGGGAGGGAATTGTTGGGAATAACTAAATCCATCCATTCTATTACTTTAAGTCACACACCAGTGCACACGGGGTATAAGAGAAGGGAGTAACACAAAGCTCTCTCCTGAACCAATTAACTATCGACTTGTCACCCACCACAGAGCAGGTCCCTCAGCACTTTGCAGTGAATGAGAAGTACAGCTGTTATAAAGACAGACATTATAATAGTTAATAGAATAGATACAGAAAAATTTATATAAGACAACCCCTATCTTATACACACTACAATCTGTATTTTTATACAATGAAAATACTTAATAAAATACCGGTAGAATGGCCTTTATCACGTAAAATATTTAAAGAAATAAAAAAAATCTATTCACAAAACAAATACAGATTATTTTGGAGCGGCTCACTCTTAGGATGCATTTTGTTTTACAATAATGTCCTACGGTGACATATCCACTTTCATGGTGTCCACTGCCCATGAGACAAGGCCATCCTAATTATTTGTGAGGCCCGGGGAAAGAAAGATTCCTGGAGACGCACACTGAAACCTACTGTAGTTCATACAAACACATATATGCATTTTGCCATTCGCACATATACACGCACATAACTTGCCACACAGGTAACAAAGGGTAATAGGTATCAAGCGCTTGTTGTGTGATGAGAGGCAGCTCAACAACCCAAACCAGAGTCTCTCCTTTCTGGTTGTGAGTAATTAGTATGCAGGAAAACGGAAATAGTGCCTTGTAAAAATCCTCAATTACAGATCAATATGCAACAAGGATAGAGGACAAGGAGTAGAATATAGTTTAGCATATTACTTATTGATTGAAGAAAATATGGAGCTGATATTTAGCTTGAATTTAGTACAACTGGGTGTACAATCCCTATATTCCACTGTCTTCTCGTTGACTTGTATCTGAGGATTTTTACAAGGTGCTACGTCCCTCTTCCTTCATACTAGAACTTGCCACCATAAGTACAACCCTGAAAAAAGGAAACAAAATGAAGATGCCACATGTCATGCAAATCATGTGAGGTTCAGGAGAAACTGGTGTATGTCCCAGTGCTGTTCTCTTGAGCAACAAGTGGTCAATGGGTTAAAAATGTGGGTCCCTGAAAATCCTACTAACCATAAGGGTCAGCTGTGTGGCCATTCCTATTCCTTCACAGCATAAGCATCAATGCCAGGGTTAATAACTTTGCCTGAGATCATAAGCTCCTTTCTCCAGTATAGTTGCCTCATGGAATGCCAGCTGATGACTAGTCCTCAGGCATTATGTGCATCTAACTCCCACTGTTCCAGCTCCCACTTTTGTAGGCGAAGGTTGAAGAAATATGGGGAGACAATTGAGCAGAGTATGAGTCCTTTGAATTCATGATTTTGCTATTTAACTCTCAACCCTGGAGATGGAGGGAATGGTGAGGTGGGCAGTAACACGCTGACTTTTATTAAATACATCTCTGTTACTCAAAACTTGCCTTTCCCTAGTCCTTTCATCTTCTCTTACTCTCCAAATCAGATTTTTTTGCCATTCTGTTCTTTTTCTCATGAAATACATAAGATATATTAGGAACTACTATTTTTATTATTTTTCACTATTTTTTCTCCACTTGATAAATCTTGACAAAGGGTGGAGCTTAAGGTAAACTCCACTTACTTTGCCAAGTCCCATTTTTCCACATTACTCACCTGCCATTGCATTCTTTTCAGACCTCTACCTTCCTGCGACATAACAGCCAGTGCCTGTCCCTCTCTGATCCTGACGCCGTTGATCGAGCTTCTATTGTATGTGGGGTATGCTCATAGCCACACATGCACCCGTGCATAATACCTGACCTCCGCCCACACCTACTAACTCTCCTAGCCCCAAACTCCATAACTGCGCATCCCCAGCCCACACTGTATAAACTATTCTATGCCTGCCCTCAAATTAATTAGTAATTTTGCTTCCACGTGACCGAGGGGGCAAAGGAACAATAAGAATGTGTGGGACTTTCAATGCAGGTGGGAGAAAGGATGCCTAACATGACAGCAACTCAAATAGAGTTCCAAAACTAATATAGAGGAGGAAAAACAGGTGAAAAGTAGTAAGAAGAAACATTTTGGGGAGAAATTTAGGACCCCGAGACTCTTTAAACACTCTCACATTTTAAGCACTTTTTTGAAAATGTTTTTTTTTTATATATATATATATATAGATAGATAGATATGTCCAAGGTTAATTATTACAGCTCTACAGTTTAGTTATGGGGTGTAAGCCAGCAGTTGATGATACTAGCTGTGTATGTGCCAGGGAGTATTTCTAAAAGTGCATTCTCAGAATCAATAAGTACTTAAGCAAGCTTTGTGTCTTGTTTAGTTTAGTAGTCCTCTGGAATTACCTAGAGCCTCATAGCCAATGATTAATCTAACTTAATCTGGGTGGACTATTGTGAGTAAACTGGTGTTGTCTGATAGTTAAAATGCTGTAATTCCATGTGTATACTAAGAATGTATTTCAGGGTTATCCACTATACTGAAAATTGTAGTGAATTAACATTCAAATTACTAAATAAAAAAATTAAAAAAAGGGAAGCTGTGAATATATCTGTCTTGGAGATTTTTTTTTTTTTTTTCATTTCCGCTGATATAGTTAACCAAGATATTGCAATTCATATTCTATATTTGATGCAATACAGAGTTTAGTGAGTAAATCCCTAACTTGCAAATTGTTAGGAATTCAAAGAGAATTTTACATTTTAGACCAAAAAGACACTTTTGTTACTTTGGCCTAACACTTTAAATTTACTTTGAATACCTAGCAAATCACACTTTCGTGACAAGCCTTGATTGAGTAAATAACAATTTATCCTCTGGAGTACAGAACACGTTCTAGTCTTTGAACCATATTAGCAACAGTATTGTTCCAAAGTTTCAAGTAACTACCCAACATCTTATAACTCAAAGTGGAAGATTAACATTAATAGAACACTTTGGCAGACTCCAGCCCCCATAACAACTTCATCTCAAGGGAATAGTTACAGGAGCTGTAATTCCTGGGCGCTCTATTACATCACAGGGTTAAGTCATTTTCAAACCATTTCACCCCAAAGTTGTGTCCTTGGGTCTCTCCTCTGTCCCCCTCCCAGCTGCTGCAGTGATATTGGGCACTGGTGATAGTCTGTGATTTCCAAGCCAAACTTTTTTTGAAATGTAACTAAAATTGCTGGATATAGAGAATATCATGTAATTGAAAGAGGTAATAAATAATATAAAGTTATCTATGAGTCAACCTCATCCAGACAGATTAATCCAAGCTATTATTTCTTTAAGAATAATAAGCTATTGCCAGCCCCTCTTTCTATTCCTTGTTTGGTAAAATGCTTATAGTAAAGATCATATTTACGTTAATTACTTTTCCATGTGCACTGCTTTGAAACTGTAATAGAATTGTGTATAGCATGTCTCAATAACATTGAAGTCTTTACCAAAATGACGGTATAGAATTACTTGATACTTGGGGTAATTTTAGCTTCCCAAACATAAGCCTGCATGATGAATTTAATGTCTATATTTGTTCTATGCCACTTACCCTTATAATTACCAAAAACATACCAAGGTCACTTATCTTAGATTTTAGTTAATTACCCGCTTCTGCTTGACTGATGTTATAAATATAAACAGACATAGCTTCCTGTGCCCTAAATAAAAATAATTGCAGAAGATGTTTTTGGAGGGAAGGCATATATAATGTGGCTTCAATTTTGGATAAAGTCATTTTGAAATTTTAGATGAGAATAAGTTTCTATTTTTAGGGCTTAGAAATACGTAGCTGCCTACTTATTGAACAGTAAATAGTAAAAGACTGTACAAAAAAAAAAAAAAAGGGGGGGCGGGGCCTGACAGCCAAGATGGCCGGTCGTGCTTTCTGAGAGCTCCTGCAATAGAGGGCACAAAAACGCAAATTCTGCATAAACTACTGGTGCTAGCAGTAAACGGAGCCCAGAGAACAAACCAGAACCACACAGGGCACACAATGATACCCGACCCGCATCGAAACCACATAAACATACATGGACCGGCCATGAGGCCTACTCCGGAGCGGGACCTGCAGTGTGGGGGAGGCGGCCGATCCCCCGACACAGGACACGCTCGCAAGCAAACAAGCGACAGGGCCCTGCAACCCCCCCCTCTGGACCGGTGGGGGTTATCCCGGTCCTCGCTGGGGGCGACTAACCCCACACTACAGCCGGACACGCAACGGCCCTGGAATGCCCCTGAGACTGAGGCGAAGATGGCGCCCAAGCTACACAGAGGGAGCACAAAGGAGCCAAAAACAAGCCTCACTAACCCAGCTGACTACACAGCAAGGCTAAACAAAATTTTCGCAGCATTCTGGCACAGGCTGGCACGGCGCCTATCTACTCAAGCCGAGATCAATCGGGTAACTCACCCCTCACTGCGACCACGAGGAGGGCACAAAATGGCCGACGCACAGCGGACACAGCAAAGCAAGCACTCCCGTCCGCCCCTACAAGCCCGACAGCGATCCCACTTAACGGCTCGGAGCAACAAACCCCCTTCTGGGCAGGGGAGCATACCGGACCAAAATCCGACCCACCGTCCACACACCCAAAGGGGCATCAGGAGAGTGAGGCTCCGGAGGGCCCACGGTCCCCCCACGTGTGGGAGAGGGACCCGAGGACACAGGGAAGTGCTCTCCGCTACAACCCGGGCTGGGGGATCCGAGCATGCCCAGCCCCATTATACCAGCCGGTCGGGACGGGATCGACCAAGGAGCACCCACATTACACCCACAGCACCCCAGAGATCACTCACTCAAGAGACTGTAACACCCTGCACGAAGCCGTTTACAGCGGCTCCCAGCCAGACACCTTCATCACCTGCAACACCCATACACAAGCGGGGTATTGGCTGAACAGGCCTCACTGGGGATGCACCAGCCCTTCAGCGCCGGGCGCGGGCAGGCCGGAAAACCGACACGTGAGCTAAACATTCTTACATGCTGGGACTTTCTCCTACCCAAATCTGCAAATGGACATTGCCGGCCAGCACCTAGAATGTTCCTGTACCTATAACATGTTGCAAACCTATGTTTTCCATGCCTACTAACCAAACCACTTACAGCGTAAAGTGTCTACGCATAGTAGTGTAAACCTAGGGCTATCACTGTTCAAGCCTGTTTCTAGCTTAACTTAATTGACGACACTGCTTAAAGGTCGAAATAACTATTGTTGATACTTGCATAACATATACCACTAGATTGCCTTACTAAGTTTAAAAAAAATGTTTTAAAAATGTGCTTTCACTTCTATGCCACATATGTATACATCTATGTTATTGATGTGATTATGTTTGCTGTTGTGGCAACGTATATCCTACTGTCAAACCATGCACAACAAAAATAAAAAATTCAACAAAAAAAAAAAAAAAAAATGATGGCCAAAACAAAAGAGTTGGCAAAATGTTTCCTAGACAATAAATACATCTATAAATATAATATTTTTATATACGTTTTATCTTTATTTTTTTGTGAGTGAAGCTTAATTTTTTTTGTCTGTTTTTGTTTGGCCCATATCAATAAAGGAATACTCCAAGCACCATAACCACTACAGGTACAGAAATAGAAAAAAATGAGGGCAGCGCAAACATGTGTGTTTGCGCTGTCCTCATTTCAAACATTTTTTGTGGATTACTTTACTCTCCTTGGAGCTGCAGAGGGAGGTGTCAGCAGCACAATAGGAAATGTTTGTATTTTGATTTTCTTTGGGTGCCGGAGTAACCCTTACTTCAGCTATATACTGGTCATAACCACTACAGGCCATTGTGCGAGGTCAGATAATTCAATGCAAATGACAGTTCTGTCACACTGTATAATCTCCGTGCAGGAGCATTTGACTCTCCTGAATACTGTGACCAGTGCCCAGCTGACCCCACGAAAGTTGTCAAACTATTTGTAAATGATTTGACTACTTATCCTGGATAATTTGTTGTAGTGGTTATAGTGCTTTGACCACTAGGACTTCAGAATTGTATATCAAAAACACAGAAAACAAAAGTATAATAATTTACATCCCATCCCAGCACTTTATGAATTTCATAATCTGACACAGCATCTACTGATATTTAAAGGACCACTCTAGGCACCCAGACCACTTCAGCTTAATGAAGTGGTCTGGGTGCCAGGTCCAGCTAGGGTTAACCCATTTTTTTTATAAACATAGCAGTTTCAGAGAAACTGCTATGTTTATAAATGGGTTAATCCAGCCCTCAAATCCTCTAGTGGCTGTCTCATTGACAGCCGCTAGAGGCGATTGCGTGATTCTCACTGTGAAAATCACAGTGAGAACACGCAAGCGTCCATAGGAAAGCATTGTAAATGCTTTCCTATGAGACCTGCTGAATGCGCGCGCAGCTCTTGCCGCGCGTGCACATTTAGCCGAAGAGGAGGAGAGGAGGATGAGAGGAGGAGGAGAGCTCCCCGCCCGGCGCTGGAGAAAGGTAAGTTTTAACCCCCTTCCTCTCCCCAGAGCCGGGCGGGAGGGGAACCCTGCGGTTGGGGGCATATTTTCCTGGCACTATAGTGGTCCTTTAACTGTGCAAGGTGTGTATGAACACAAAACACATAACAGGTGCTGGTGCAGTGTCAAAGTGTGTCTTTTTTGTGTAGAAATGTACTCTTCTTTTATGTTTTAATACATAAGCCCTAGATCCCTGGAGCAGTAGCAGGCAGAGTTTTGCTTACAGTGTGAAATAAACATCTATAGTTTTACCAAGAGCCCTGGCGAGTTTGCCATCCTTTTGTTTTGCTAGTAGTTCTCTGTGTTGCAGGCCAAAATACTGTGTATTCTCAGTTTGGAATCCACAGAATAAATAATCCAAACCTTAACTTGGATGTTCCTAAATATTTGGAATGAACGAGTAACCACTGAAAAATACTTATATTTCTACTTGTTTCAGACAAGACAAGAAAATGTACATTTAAACTTCAGTACATATTATGACACTTTTTGGAGGGTAATACCCAAATAACATCTATTCAAGCAATTCAGTTTGTATGACACTGGAATTTGATATTTAGCAAAGCTTCCTATTGAGGTAAAAATTATGTTGCATCGTTAAATATTTAAATGAAGATTAACTCCATAACGACGTTAGGGAGTGCTATGTCGTCCTGTAAAATTAGGGCTTTAAAAAGTTTAGGGCCACATAGCGCATCCTATTAATCAGTCCCTCCTTCTGCCCCCTGAACTTACCCAGCATTCTGATCGCACCACCCTCCCCCCCCCCCAGCCAATCCCAGCGATCTGTGTCACGTGATTGCGGTGACAGGCTGTTACAATGTCTCAACCAATAAATTATAACATTGGCTGAGACTTTGTTCTCTTCCCCTCACTTTCCTCACATTGTTATAGGAATACTATAGTGGAGTGACTGTTTAGGTGACTAACCCCTCTCAGACCTTTACTACCTCGCCGTGCTGGTCCTGCTGCGGCTGACCCCACCTCCATGGCCGAGATAATCAATATTGATGATCTCAGCCAATCCAATGTTTCCCAAAGGAAAGCACTGGGAGGCTATAGCGCATGCACAGTGAAATGCCGTGCTGCGACAATCAGCGTCCTTGTTACACATGCCTGATTTTGTTTAGTTTTTTTCCATTTTACTGCACACCACAATATTAATCCAGTGATCATTCTGATTAATACCTTGGTACTATTGATATATATTTTTTTTTAGGTTAGAAAATTTTTCTTTTTGTGGCCCCTTTTGTCAACTACAGTTCAATTAATACGGTTTATAATTTTCAACCCCTTCCCTGCTGTGCAGTATCTGTGCTGTACTTTACTGTATCAGTAATAAGTGAGATCAGAGGGCCCTCTCATCAAACTGACTTTTTTTTTATCCATTAATACTTATAAAAAAAACATCAACCTTTTAGTGCTGGTTGCAGCTGTTTATTCTGCGATAAGTAATTTTATTTAAATTCTTGGACTTGGTGCAGGGTTTTCTGTGAGTTGAAGTGGGAATTGGGGGGCGGGTGTAGTAGTAGATATTAGGCGATGAATTAAAAATCTCTTAAGATGGAACCAGTGGCATACTAAGGGGGAGAAGGGGAGGGGGGGGCGGTCCGCCCCGGGTGCCACTCACTAGAGGGGTGCCCAGGGCAGACTGCAATGCCCCTCCTGCGCCCATTGCCGAGACCAATCTGCAGCTCCGCAATGTGCAGAGCTGCAGACCATGTGTCTCGCGAGCACTGCCCAATCAGAGCGTTGCCGTGGGTTACCGGAAATGTTGGCCACCGGACCACCAGGCAGCCCCCACTGGACCACCAGGGATTTAAGGTAATTTTTTAGTCCCCCCTGCATCACCGCTCCCTCATCACATCACCCCCCATTCCTCTCACAATCACCCCACACTGCCACCAATCACCCCCCTCCCTCTCATCATCACCCTCTCACAATCACCCCCCCTCCCTCTCCTCATCACCCCCTCCCTCTCCCCCCCTCCCTCTCCTCATTACCCCCTCCCTCTCATCATCACCCCTCCCTCTCACAATCACCCCTCCCCTCTCATCATCACCCTCACCCTCTCACAATCACCCCCTCCCTCTCATCATCACCCTCTCACAGTCACCCCTCCCTCTCCTCATCACCCTCCCTCTCCTCATCACCCCCTCTCACAATCACCCCCTCCTCTCACAATCAGCACCCTCCCTCTCACAATCCACCCCCCTCCTTCTCACTCACCCCATCCCTCTAACAATCACCCCTCCCTCTCATCCTCACCCCCCTCTCACAATCACCCCCCCTCCCTGAGCTCCCTCTCACTTCACCTCCCCCACACCATCACCCACACCCCGTCCCTCTCACCATCATCCCTTCCCTCACATCATTATCCACTATACAAGCACACACACTGCATTCACTATACAAACACACACATACATGTGTGTCTGTGTATATGTATGTGTGTTGGCATATGTGTATCTGTAAGTGTGTCAGTGTGTGTCTGAGTATCTTTTTGTGTGTCTTTGTATCACTGTGTCTGTATGTGTGTGTCTATATCTGTATGTGTGTCTGTGCCTGTGTGTCTCTCTCTGTGTCTGTATGTGCGTGTGTTTTTATCTGTGTGTCTATCAGTATGTGTCAGTGTTTGTCTGTATCTGTATATGACTGTTTCTATGTAACTGCATATGTGTACCTATGTGTCTGTGTATGTGTGCCAGTGTGTGTATATGTAAGTATATGTATGTATATGTGCATACATCTCAGCATTTCGCCTACACTACACACAAATACAACCCTGCATCCAAATGTCAACACTACAAAAAAAAAACCCACCATATTCAAAAACCACACTACATAAAAATGCACTCCTGCATTCAAATGCCAATACGTGCAAACACACCCGTACATTCACTCACACATATTCCATACAAAAACATGCTTACATTCAAACACACAAACAGTGCTTGGTGCTAAATACATAAAAAAAATTAAAAAAAAACACTGTTCAGTGCTAAAAACATTAAAAAAATACCCCCATTCATTGTTAGATCTGGCATCACAACAACTGTTATGAAGAGGGATTGCCTCGAGCAAATGTTGCAATTCCACCATTTTAATGATGCACCCCAGGGGCGTCCGCAGGAATTTTTCCAGGGGAGGGGGGGCATAATTATACTGACATCCATGCTTGGTCCCTTTTTGACAGTGTCATTAAGGGGAGGGGCATAGTCATCATCACATAAAGTCAGGGTGAATAGCGGTTTCACAACTATGGTGTCAGGAATACATGTATGTATTCCTGACACTATAGTGTTCCTTTAATCAAATTAAAGGAACATTCTGGTAACCATAATAACTTCATCTAAATGGTATGATGACAGGAGGCCCCCTGGTGCTCTCTTTCCTTTAAGGTGTTAAACCTCTCTCAAATGGTTTAACCCAAAGACTTCCTCCAGCTCCAGATCTCCAGGTCACTCAGTGGTATTCGGCTTCTGAAACGGAGTGTCTGGAAGTGCAGATTGACGTCAGGCATGGGTGTCACTGATTTGCTAGAGTCAGCTGACGCTCTAAGCCAATCGCTAGTTCCGGGTTCATAAAAATGTTTTACTTTTTTGTGAATAGGAGCTACTGATTGGCTTAGAGTGCCAGCTGACCGCTCTAGCCAATCAGCGACACCCCTACCCAATGGCACTCTGTGCTCCTGACACTGAGTAAATAAAAGACAAATTAACATTTTTATTTTTACCTGGGGAGATGAGAAGGTCCAAAGTTTCCCTGCCAGGCCCAGGTACCAAAGCCTTAGGATGTGGTGTACAGAATGAAGTGGAAGGATCACTTTACTTGTCCTTCTTGCTCCAATCTCATTTTCTTCTTCTTCATTTGACACAGTCTTCTTATTCTTCTGACACTCTCCTCCTTGGCTTCTTCTACTCCTTTACATTTCGGCTACTTTCTGCTTCTTTTGCGCCCTTCTGCTCCTTTCTCTTTCTGATCCCTCTCTGCTCCTTGCAGACCCTTTCTGCTCCTTCTCCTACCTTGCGGTTTCAGTCATTAGAGAGAAGCAGGGATAAGATGTAGCTTCCTATCCCTGCCTTTCTCCTCACACAGCGCCACCTAAATCTGAAAGAAAAATATCAGCACAAGCTGAAAAATCCATTAGAGTGGTAAATTGTAATCTAATACACTGCCCCTATTCTTCACCCAAATTAATACACTGCCCCCTCCCCAATTTAACACACCACACAGGAAGCTCCCCAAGCCACTCTTTCCGTACGTTAAGAGGTCATCCAGTTCCAGCCCTGCTCTTCTCTGCTCAAGCAGGCCAGACGCTCCTCTAGCACTGTGAGCAGAAGGGAAGGGGGAGTGGCTGGCTGCTAACAGACAGCCACTCTGTGCACTGTAGCGCCAGCACCGCTGCGCAGCTGCCAGATATGACTTCACACACTGTATGCGTATATCTAGACTAATGCTTAGCGCTCTTGCGGCCGCCGGAGCATGCGATCAGCAATGGCAGAGCAGGCAGGAAAGATGTTTTCAGTCTTGCAGCTGATCGCAGTCAGAGAACAAAGCTGTTCGGCGGCCTGCAAAGATAGTCATTGTGGGACGCAAGTCTGAAATGCTTGCTCTATATCTAACGCTAATTCTAGTCTGCTCTTTACGAAAACTACTATTTTGTCCTCTACGTCAGTCTTGTAAACACTGAAAGCATTCTTGAATTAATTTGTGAGAAAATTGTGATACTTTGTTAAATCTTTGGATATATTTCAATGTATTTTCATATTGTCTATTTCATTGTGCATGAAGACTTGTGATGTCTTTGTACTGTTTTTACTATTACTGCATGTTAATAAGGGCTATAGCAATAATCATTCACACAGATAAAATGAAATTGATAAATTGTATCCCATAAGTTTACAAGCTGGAGGTGATATATCCAATTAAGGTTGGGAGATGTTCCTATACGGAATGCTGTAGAAACAATAAGATAATTTCAAGATTTCACGTTCCACTCTTAAACTCCTTAATAATCTCTCCATCCACTACTAACAACCATATTTTAGACATAAACATTGAATAACAAATTGAAAAAAGATAGATATTAGATAGATAGATAGATAGATAGATCCATGTTGTATAGATATTGGTAAGTTGTTGGAGAGGAGAGTTGTATCCTTCACAGCCTCAGGCCTTACAAAGCATGTAAGATAAATTAGTGTTCAGATAAAGAACACCCCTGTCGTGACTAATTAACTCTCCAGACAACACTAAATTCATGCCTTGGGCATTGAATAGGATTTTAAATGTCTAAGTTTTGCTGAAGCAGAAAAAGTGGACATATGCTTAACAATAAGAGACTTAACAATAAGACACTTCTGCCAAAAACACCCACATTAGAGTTTTTAGGATAACTTGAAAAACACACAAAAAATATACATAAATATTGAAGCAGTGCTATTGATTGGGTTGAGTTGGTCATTTTCTCCTGTCTGTTTGGGGTGCCTACTCTGGCTCTACAGATGTACAAATGTGCATTTTATTTCCATTTTAAATATTTTACATTTGTTTGGAATGTGTGCAGGTAATGTTCTAAAAATTGTGTGCACAAATGTATTTGAAACATAGTTAAAGCTCTGGGTTTGCATCGTTAAATCAAATATTTTAATGAGTTTGTTTTTAAAATATGAAAAGGGGTATAGCCCCAGAACTAAGTGTACTTATACAATAGTTAGATGAATCACTACCTTAGAGAAAAGGATAGATATTCATTTTATTTTTCATTTATCTTATCTAAACTGATAGCAAATGTATTGATTATATAACGGTGACATGCCTTCAGGTATATTAATGTTGAACATTTTAAGTTGTTAGTCCACAGGCTGCATTAAATATCAAGAAGCTTGAATGGGGCATTGAACACTAAATGTGTTGTATAATCCAACAAGAGAATAAAGTAATTGTAAGCAGATGGGGAGTGGGCTAAACATTACTCCTAAAGAAGGGATGTGTCTAACTTTTAAAGTCCTTATATATTGACATTATTATGGATTCCCCCCCATTCATTGCTTGTTTTTTGAAACAAAACGTAATATATTTTCCGACATGGAACATAACGATTAATGTATAATACACATTACGAGACTGGATAAACTGTCAAAGGGTATGCTACTATATTGTCTCTTATTGCAGATGGAAGCAACACTCCAAGCACTATAACTACATCTCCCACACATTGTAAGGAGTCAAACCATTTTCAAATTGTTTGACTTTTTACCTGGAGTACACCAGGCATAAATCCCCACCATCACTACCATCTCCACTATCTCCCGAGAGTCGGTAGCAGCAAGAAGTTCTGTTAGCTCTCCTGAGCTAAGCCCGGCAATGCAGATGATAGATCATTGGCTAATAGCATCTGGTGATAACTCTCAACCAATCTGCTAAACCCAGCATTGCATGGCTTTGTTCAGGAGAGATAACAGGAGTTCCTGCTGAGAAACTTCAGACTCTCTGGAGATGGTAGTGGAGCCAGGAACTGCTCCCAGTGGACCCTAGATATGACGTCAAATTGTTCAAAAGTGGATTGACTCTTTGGGTTTTCCCTCCCTGGAATATACGTTTAAAATAAGTGAAAGGAATACTAACACCTAACAATAGCTACACCTTGTGAAAAGGGGATATTCAACATATAATATATTGCCTGCTAAATTGCACGCAGCATTATCACGTTGTGTAATAATGATATTTTCTGAAAGAAATGCAGATTTTCTGTTTGTAATGATAATTCAATAAACCACCCTCTCCTTAATTAAAGATCTGAAATCCAAGCAAACACATGATGGAAAAATTCCTTCCCTAGTTTAACTGCATAATACATAGAAAGGAAACAGACCTCTGTGGCCTGTGTCATTTACGTATGCATTGGAAATATACATGGAACCTATTGGAAAGCTATTTGCCAGCATTTAGGAGATAGACTCTAGGAAGACTAGTTCCATATGTGAAAAACAGGCAACAACTTAAGATGCTGGCTTTTATATTGCAGCGAGATTAATGGTATTAGAACTTCTAATAACAATACAGACTGTGTTCCTGAGAGTTTAGTATATCCTCCAAACTAGAATTATCTAACATCATGAAGGGTTCTATAGATGGCTTATTACAATGTTGTGCCATTCCCTTGCTTGATCATTCTGCCCCTAAAGATCCTTGCCTTTCAATCCGCGAGTCTCATCTGTCAACCTTCCCCTGCAGAGCTTTACTCTGCTTCCTAATTGTATCGCTTTTTGCGGTTTCCTTTCCCGTGCAGAACCTTGTACTTTCAACATCCCTCTAAAGAGCTTTTCTACTGCCTTTATTCATTTCCTTGCCCTTCCCTTTCTTCCATAAAACCTTGTGCTGAATCCTTCCCCTGTAGAGCCTTGACCAGACCAATTCAACCAGCAGATTCTTGTGGTGCTTCCTTACTACCCTAGCTGAGGCTTAACCCTTTACTTTTTAAGGTTTAGCCTTTAATACCCCCTACGGATAACTCAGCTCTTCTACCATCTTCCATGCAGAACTTTTGTGCTCCATCCTTTCTGATCCTTTGTAATTTGACTCAAACGTCAGAGATCCTACAATCATGCAAGGACTGCCTTTTAGAATGAGCAATTTCTGGTAAATTGTAACAGCCTATTGCTCAAACATGATTACAACAACGTGCATCTGGTTTTGTCTTAAAGGATCACTATAGGGTAACAGCATTAGATTGGCTAAAATCAGCACGGGGGAGGGGCCAAATGCTGTTTTGGCCAATCAGGACCTCCTCATAGAGATGCATTGAATCAATGCATCTCTATGAGGAAAATTCTGCGTCTCCATGCAGAGCGTGGGGATGCTGAACAGCAGGGCTGCTTACTGTGCAGCTCTGAGCCAGGAAGCCCCTCCAGTGGCTATCTGAGGAGTGGCCACTTGGAGGTGTCCCTAGGGGAAATGTAAACAATGCCTTTTCTCTGAAAAGGCAGTGTTTACATGAAAATGCCTGAAGGGAGCTATTATACTCACCAGAACAACTACATTAAGCTTTAGTTGTTCTGGTGACTATAGTGTCCCTTTAACCCTTTAAATGTCCGGGATGAGCAACATGTAATTTGAGAGCTGAAATTGGATGTCTGTGGAGCACTTAGGTACCACAAATTGTGTATATCTATGCAACAAAATTGTCTCTAAAGCCCCCAAGCAGTTAGAGGATTTAATGACAGCATTTGTTTTTATATTTACAATTACGAGCCACCATTAGCAGCTAATGACATTGTCTGCTTTGTCTAGGTGTATGCAACCAATGTATTTTTCAGGCTTAGAGACTCAATCTAAGTGATTAACCTTGAGGCGAGGCTGTTGTTATCTCACTGATAACCTATAGACAAAGTGGAATCCCTAATCCAATCCACATTCTAAGCTATGGGCAGTTGATGGCCATTATAACTGTAACATTTACAGGGATATTCACTAAACTGGAAATTATTCAGAATTTACATGGGAATTAAAAAGCTTAAATCTAAACAGGCAAATTTTACAAAATCTCAACAATTTATTTAGCTCACCTGTTTTAGCCTAAAAAATTATATATAAATAATAATAAAAATTAAATCCCCTTCTCAATTCTCTGCGATTCATAGATCGACAGAGAGACAAACAGTGAAACTTAAATACTGAATTTCTAAACTATGGAAAAATCTAATAATCCATGAATCGTTTGGGGCCTGAGTGTGTATAAAATAGATTGGGGGAGAAATTTCAAGTAGTTTAAGCAGTGTTAAGTATATAGGCATTCTTGAATATATATATATATATATATATATATATATGTGTATATGACTTACACATAAAAGGGTACTATGACACAGGTGTGGGTTTAACTGAGTACAACTATATGGCTACTCTGTTACTCCTGGCACCAAAGTGGTTATGGTGCAAGGAGTATCCCTCCATTCTAAATACAGGTACTCCTCACTTACCGACCAGGTTCCGTTCTTACGATTCGGTCGTAGAACGAATTGGTCGGTAAGTGTGGAGTTGAGGGATTCCCTGCTCTGGTGCGCTTGCCTATATTCGGGGAAATTTCCCTGAACATAGATGAACGCGGCAGAGCAGGGAATTCCTCTAATCCCCACTCTACAGAGCTGTTCGTAAGTGCGAGCCGTCGTAAAAAACAGGTTGGTCGTAAAATGAGGACCACCAGAGGTCAAACCAGTTTGACATTGTACCTGGGGCCTACTGAGTCTCTCAGTCAATAAGCTGACCCTGTATGACATTTCTTACCTCTGGAGAGCTCTCACTTGCGGCTGCAGAGAGGCAGGGAGTGACATTACTGCAGACCCCAGGTAAGAAGTCAAACCATTAGCAAACGGTTTGACTACTTACATTGGGGGGGTTCCAGAGAACTACTGGCACTATAACTGCTACAACATGATGTGGTGGTTATGGCACTTAGAACATTCCTTTATGCAGCTTTGAAATAAATAACTGATTTGTACATTTTGTGTATGCGTGGTTTCTTCTTTGTGCACAATAAAATTAGAAATAAGAAAAGAATTCCGTGTGTACTTACCAAACCCAATTTTTAAAAATCATATCTATATCACAGATAAACAGGACTAGTAAAGAGCCGAAACACAAATATATAATATACATCACACATATACAAAGTAAGTAAGCAAATACTAATTTATGTTATTGTGTATTTGTATATATCTATGTATGTATAAAGTATGCTAGGTAAATAGCTAATTGTATGCGCAAATGGATATTTACTTGGCTGAGAACCCCCATATGTAGGGCAGCTGGTGCAACTGAAGGGTCTCTGTCAGTTCCTTAAAAGCTTTACAAAGATAAAGGATAGATAAGGAAAGATCTACACAAATAGAGACACATTTGTATTCTTGTGACAGGTGGGTAGTTACTGGGTGTGAATGAGAGGGTAATTACTAAGTGTGTGACTGAGTTAGTAGTTACTGTGTGTGTACGTGTACGTGACAGAGCGTGAATAAGTAGGTAATTACTATGTTTGACTGAGTAAATACATTCTGTAGATGTGTAGTAACTGTGTGTGTGTGAATGAGTGGGTAGTTACTGAGTGTATGTTTGTGAAAGTGTGAATTAATGGGTAGTTATTGGGTGTGAATGAATAGTTAGTGTACGCATATGCATGAATGAATGTGTATGTATGTGAGTGGATAGGTAATTAGTGTGTGGATAGGTGGTTACAGTGTGTGAATGAGTGGATAATTAGTATGTACATGAGAGAGTAATTACTGTGTATCTGTGTATGTGTGAATGTGTGGCTAGGTATTAACTTTGTGTGTGTGTATATGAGTGGTTAATAATTACTATGTATGTGAGTGCATGTGAATGAACGGTTATTTACAGTGTGAGAGAATTGGTGCATAGATACAGAAAAAAACATTTACTCATTATTTTCTAATTTAAATATGTAAAGAGTCAGTTTTAAAAACAAAACAGAGAATGAAAGGAGGCACAGTCCATGGGAAGAGAGTAGAAAGAGCTATGGTGGTGTAATAGGTGTCAAGGCCCAGGGAGACACTTATTCAACAGATATTCTATACAGGTGTGGCTAAACTTCATGTCTGTAAGAGCCTCATGTTAAGAGCCGCAATTCACTTTATTAAAGTAATAGAGACTATAGTGGGGACCTAGGATAATAGGGGCTATAGTAGGGGGTAATATAAGCTATAGTGGGTGCAGGGAAGGAATAGGGGCTGTACTGGTTGCCGGGGATATGGGCTGATGTGGGCGCAGAGAGCAATAGGGGCAGTTGTGGGTGCAGAGGGATAGGGGCTCTAATGGGCATAGTGACTGTAATGTTTGCAGGGGGTAATATGGCTTTAGTAGATGCACGGGTTATAGCTGATTTAAGGGGAAAGGGGCTTTAGGAGGTGTCGGAGGTATAGGGTCTGTAGGGGAAATAGGGGTTGTAATGGGTTCAGGGGGTATAGGGGCTGTAGTGGGTGCAGGAGGTATAGGGGCTGAAATGGGCGTAGGGCGATAGAGGGGCTGTAGTGGGTGTAGAGGTTGTAGTGGTTGTAGGAACTGAAGGGGTTGGAGAGGATGAAGAGACTGTTGTGGATTTAGGTGCTGCAGTGGTATAGGGATTGCAGGGGGTATAGGGATTGTAGTGGGTGGAGGGGGTCGTGGGATAGGCGATGTGATGGGCAGTAGTGTGGGAGATTATATACTATTTTAATAAAAATAATAATAATAACAATAATAATTTATTCCCGCCTTTCTAAACCTCTCCTGTGGCCAGGAAGAGGGGAATCTTTCTCCCTGGTAGTCCGGCTGACGCAGAAGCATGCCATCTCTCCCTGGCATCCGACCGCTGAGCGCAGATACTGCTTGCTGCCTGTAATACTGATCAGAGTAGCTCGCCATGACTCGTTGGACTTTGACACATGATGTCACTTCCTGCAGAATGAGCCGCACCTAGCTGCCATAATCAGTGTTACAGGCAGCCCTCATGTTGTGTTCATCTTCCAGCCATCATGATTTAATTTCATACGTTTTGGAAGCCATAATGGACCGCCTAAAGAGCTGCATTTGGCTCGCGAGCCACAGTTTGGCCATGTCTATTCTATAGCATGTTCTAAAACACCGTTACACATACAGAAACGATATTACTCAAACAAACTCAGGCACAATTACACATATACACAAGAATTCACTCACAAACATAGGTACACATATACCGGGGTGTTAAATAATTTTTTTTTTAAAACATCTACTTGTCCATCATTACTAAACTAAAGCAGTAGCCAAATCTACTTGCCCATCATGATGAAGTACTTGCCCGAGGCACCCTGCTTAAACCCGTACATTGACAGGGTTATTCACTAAAATCTGAATTTTCCCAAATCAAATCTAAATGGAAAAACTGAGGCAAAAAAAAATCTGATCTAGAAAAATTCTGCAACTCAGCTTTAGTCACAACTAGCTATTTCTGCATCTATTGTGCCATTGAGATTTAATGGAAAAATTTGCGTCTAGTGTCTCGCCCTTTGTCCTGCCCCCATAGAGTGTGTGTGTGTGGTGGCTAAGTGTAATGATTGTGTGTGTGGTGGCTAGGTATAATGAGTATGTGTGAGTGTGGTGAATAGGTATAATGAGTGTGTGATGTGTGCTGGATGCAGGTGATGCATGTTGTGTATTTTTTGTTTTTTCTGTTCTGCAGTTGAGGGCCCTGGGTGCCAATGTAAAGCTCCAATAACTCCCAGAACTTTTAGGTTAATTCTTCTTGGGATTTAGTGGCGTAAAGCCAGTTCAATTTGCTGAAATAAGGGTAAGCTTGCATCAACTGTTTTAAGATACGTTTTCTTGCTCCACAGTGGTCAATAGTATTGCCAAACTTCTGGATTTTTGTAAAGGAAGTGAGCAGGAGATTATGTGAATAATTGATTCCATTGTTATTGGTCAGTGCATTAACATTTCACACTGTATTCTTTGTTTGCAAGAAAGATATATATATGATCCACAATGTAATACTGAAGATATTGCCAATCCTATACTACTTCCATATGAAGGCATGTTTTTCTCCATCACAGATTTTAGGTGTACACCACCTGTGGACTTAATACATGTTTGGTGATTCAGGGCCCTTTCTTATATCTATATATTGTGTTTAAGGTTCTGATGTTGTAACCTGTGGTGGCAGCAAGCACCTAAAGCTATATGTATGTATTCCCTTTACCACTCTATTCTTTGTTACACTCTTATTTATCAGTGTTGTGATTGGGTCTGTCTGGGTTTGAGAGAGGTGTACTAGTACCTCAGTAATTGTTCCTCGCAGTTCTCGCACTCCGTGAGTCAGAGTGCATATTGGGAATCTCAGCGGTGCACTCTGACTCACAGGAGTGCGCAGGGCAGCAAAGAAGCCATTTCTGAGGTCTGCCGGAGGAACAGACCTCACGCAGCCCTGATATTGTCCTTCTGTCTGCAGCACTTCCCCATGACAGGGCTAAAAGCTAAAAAAAAATTGCCTGCTCAAACTGCATGTCCTGGGTGTCAAGCAATATAAATACCACATCCATGTATACACACTTATACACTCAGATACTCACAAACTGTTACACATACTCACAGATACACATACTCACTGTTACACATATACACAGTCGAACATTCACAGATACACACAAACTGTTAAACATACTCACATATACATGCACACACTGTTATACATATACTTTCAATGTTACATATATACACACTCAAACTCTCACAGACCCACACAAATTGTTAAACATACTCATAGATACACATTTACACACAGATATGACATATATACATTGACATACACTCACAGATACACACACACAAACAATCTGTTACACATATACACACACATTGTTATTCCTCCCAGCCTGTTGGTCCACTATATCTGCTCAGCACCTCCTCTAGATGCAAGTAGACGCAGTGTAAGTTTCCCTCTAGAGCTAGAAGAATTTTACACATAGTTTAATTCTAAAGTGGGTTTAATAGTTTGTTGGATAGTTTGATTGAATGTAAGTCAACAGGGTTTCTAGTATTATAAAATACATTTTTAAAAATTAAGAGAAATATTCTCATTTTATAATATTTCTGAGTTTATCTTTGATTAAAGATAGAAAAGGTGTAGTGAACCGGCTCCAATGTTCGGTTACCTCACCATTCACCCCCATGGTGATTTTAACAATTTTGGGACCTTTAACAATTTTTCTGTTAACTGCTTAATCAAGCTGCAGATAGTAACGGCATTTTACATTTACCTCTATTGCATAATTAGGACAATGGGGCCAAAACATAGTGTGTTTTGTTGTCAGTTTGATCCAACAAATCTTCTATTTTTGACTACACATAGTCCAGTCTATATTTTTGTTATTTTTAAATTGTACCATTAGGGACTGCAGACCCATTGTGCTCTGTTGTATTAGCTCCCATTGCATGGCATTTGGGCCGTGTGAAGCACATCTCCTTGCCTCTCAACTATGAAAGTTATTGCAGTGCACACACAATAGAGCATAATCATTACAAAGATTAAGGCAGATATACATTTCGTTCTAATAAAAGGTATTTTGAACATGTTGTACTTTTATTGATAACAATTGTTCTGAAATTTAGCAGCTCAACTCAAATTCTGTTCTGATACGCTATGATTTTTTCTGTATTCCTGATTGTCATTCTCCTAATATATATATATAGATAAATAAAAAAATAGTAAAATGAATACATCTATGAAATGAGTGTTTTGTAATTTTTCATCTTGGCCAAGCTACACTTGCTAAAATAGGCACTAGGTTTTATCTATTTATAGGGAACACTGTATATTGCTTCGATGTTGACAATTAAGTCACCATAACAAAGATTTGTTTACGTCTAATTCTGTGTTCCTTGAACTCAGCCTGTTATTCTGACTTTCACAGGTATCTTTCTTACGCTACATCCAGATGCTCTAACAGGGTTACTAAAATTACATTTACTGGAAATTTTAAAAGAATTCAAAGTGATTTTTAAAATTTAGACCTAAAAAATAGGTTTAAAAAGAGGACCAAAACAGGAGTTGCACTACCAGCAATGTCCTGTAGGTGGTGCTGAATATCTTAGTATAGTAAATGTCTGCCCTGTAGAACTCCAGCTGTTTTTGACGGCTAGATGAACAACTAGCATCAAGGGATATATCGTGCGCAACAGCTGGAGAGCCAAAGGTTAGTCACAAAGAGTTTAGTATAGAAGATTTCATATCTGAATATCTTGTTCCATGGCCTTTTTTTTTTTTTAGTTCTTTATTTTTTCTGTGCACAAGATAACAAAGGAGCTTACGATGCCACCACAGCATAAGAGAGCAATAATATCAATGTAATACATATACATGGCATGAGAAAGTGGCACAATTTTGTAGGTATAATGGTAGGCATAAGGTATAAACAAAACAGCAGAACTGTCATGTCTAGTGCGGCATCAGGTTATGTCAGAGGGAAGGTAGTTAGGAAGTGCTAGACATAGGTATTAAAAGGTAGTGAGTGTGACTAAGGTTATATAGTAGGCAGTGTAAGTGCAAAATAATAACGTGTGGGTCTTTGTGTCTTGGGGTGGCTTCTAGTTTGAATCACACTCAGCGTTAGGAGGGTTGCCACTGGGTATGGGTCAATCATCAATACAAGTACCCCACAAGCCTCATAAGGAAAATGAAAGTAAAGTGTAAGACAACAGGTCAAAATCAAATATAAACATTATGACAGCAATACTGTGGCCCTAAATGCGTCAAAGTGGTAGGCCGTGATCCATTGGGAGTCCTCTTTCATCCTATGCCCAATATTGGGAAGCTGTAGTACCATGCTGGAGGGCTAATGTCCTCAAGATGGCTTGAGGAAAGTCACTGTGGTGAATGGCAAGGCCCAAGCTAGATGCAATTTCTCATTGACCTCCCCTGGTTAATGAGAAATTGCATCTAGCTTGCAATTTAGCTTGCAATTTCTCATTGAACTCCCCTGGTTGAGGCTTGGTAGGAGGAAGGAAACAGTCCCCTGAGCCACAGCCTCCCATCTTCCCAAACCTGGGCCTTAGCAGGAGCTGTTCCCCATTGTTACGGGTTGTAACAGTTAGGAGGAGCGTGATTTTTCAGGTTCCCTGGTTTGTGAACCTGGGTTGGTGGGAAGAGAAAATAGTGTTACCTCTTGGAAGAGGTATATCGATGACATCATGATTGTCTGGAGTGGCACCTCCAAAGACTTCTCCCTCTTCGTAAAGCAACTCAACAACAACGACCTCAATTTAAGATTTACGTCCGAAATAGGGAAACCATCTCTTAGTTTCCTTGACCTTACCCTAACTCCAGAGGCCAATGGTACTATTAAAACTGACCTCTTCAGGAAAAGTACGGCTACCAATAGCCTACTGAATTGGGGGAGTTACCATCCAATCCCTCTAAAAAGAGGAATACCAATTGGACAATATTTGCGCCTTAGGCGAAATTGCTCCGACATAGAGGATTTTAAGACAAGATCCAATGAATTACGCGCAATGTTTAGAGCCAAGGGATACCCCCATAAATGTCTAAAAAGGGCATACCATGGAGCTCTATTAACTGATCGAGGGGGTCTTAGCAAGGAAGATCCGCTCCCTAAAATCCAGACCAATTTTGACTCTAAACAATTGAGATGCATCGCTACTTACGATGCAGGTTGGGAGCAAGTCAAGACCATCTTGAATAGATATTGGCCTCTGCTTAGACAGGATGAACATCTTAATGAGGTGATTTCCCCACATGCAGCTTTAGTGGCACGAAGGGGAAAAAATATCAAAGATGTCTTAGTACATAGCCATTTCAAACGATCGTCAACAATTTCTACACATTGGCTATCAAATAAACTTTTGGGGACTGATAAGTGTGGTCGCTGCAAAGCGTGTAATTACATTTGCAAAGACTCAAAAAGCTTCCAAAATAGCCTACAGAGTGATACTTTTTATCCAAACTCTTTCTTTAACTGCAACACTAAAGGCTTAGTCTATTTAATAATATGCCAATGCAATAAGATGTACGTAGGTAAGACATTCAGACCCTTTAAAAGACGGATCTTAGAACATATAAACTCTATTAAATCCATCAGACAGATCGAAACCTCAGTATCCAGACATGTCAAAAATTTCCATCAAAATGACCACTCGGTGCTCAAATTCTTGGGTATTGAACTGGTCAAACTTGACCAAAGGAAAGGAAATCTGGACAAACCTCTGAGGAGAAGAGATTTTCTGGATGTTTCTATATATCTACCGCCTTAATACTTTGTCACCGATAGGAATAAATGAAGGATTTACCTACTCTCCTTTCATCAGTGATCTCTAAAAATTACATTTATAATACTAACCACAAGTTTAGTGGGATTTCCAGTAATTATTGTGACCCATGAAATAGTATTTTCACCTTACATCTTCTTTTTCTTTATTTCCTTCCTTTTGTTAATTATTATTTCTCTCTAAGAGATACCTGGAATGTTTCAAGATTTTTATTAACTTTATGGGACTTATTTACCATTTTCATATTATACTGTGACTGTTACATAGATGGTCATAATACTTGAGATGAAATATTTATATATATCAAGCCTACACCTACTCAGTTGACCATTAGGCTCTAATTCTGAGGCTTCTAGGCACTTACTTCAGTTTGCCTTTGCATCTGTCCTATTCAATGTGATGTACCCCTCTAGATATCCTTTTCCTCTCAAGATTTATATATGCAGGATTAGATATATACAGAGTACCTTCATATTGTCAGCATCTGACTACCCAGGGATTGTCAATGATTAGGATATGTTCTGATGACATCCATTAGGCGATATGTACCTTTTTGATGCTGCATTTTGACTAAAGTCTCCGTCATAGGTTGCAAGATTCATTCATGCAACATTAGTAAGACGTTGATTATCGCCATATAGTTAACATCTGACTTAAAATTTATGATTCATTATATCATACTCGTATTTACATTCTTTGAGATGGGACGAGCGTTTACTATTTTGTGGGATAGTTCATCCCGCCCAGACTCCGCCCCAACTACTTGGGACAGTCAAAGCAACGGACTAGTTCCCATCCCTAATGGGAGGGCTTAGCCTCAGGATGGGACGTCCCTGCTCGCCTCTGACCTCCCCCCCATGGTGAGTGACGTTGAGAAAAGGGGGAGGAGCCTTTGTCTGGTGACGGAAGTGTCGGCATTAGTGATGCTGCAGAAGGGGGAGGAGCTATCTCCTCCTCACTTTAGATTTGCCGGTTTTCCATTTTTTGTCACGCCTACCCACACACCTGTAGATGGTCACTTGGGCGATTAAAAGATGATGCCGATTGGGTAAGGATGGCTTTATATACTTACCATTGAAACCGAGGTACTCTTATACCCTGACGAAGGTGCAATCACACGCACCGAAATGCGCGTCAGGTTCTTTTTTTGTTTAGCTTTTCTAATCACTATGGGAGCACGAGGTGTTTAATATACACTTTTACTTTATTTGCAGCTCAGATTTTTCTTTTCTTTATAGACTTGAAGGCTTTAATGGGGTCAATTAGGATTTTCTAGTCTCATACTTAGGGACAGCATAGAACACCCTTGAAGGTGTTTATGCAGGAGTCATAGGGTCTAACAGTAAAGAAATTCTAGAAGACTGTTAAAGTGTCTGCTTTTGGGAGCCATAGGCTTAAAGAGTCCAGCATCCTCTTTTCTGTTTACTGATTTTTAGCTTCTCTGCTATATTCTATGTGAGTTGTTGACTATTGAGGATTTCATTAGTTGTTATTAAGGGCTCTGCCAAGACTTATAAGTCTATTTACCTAGTGTTAGATTCTAGATACAGTCTCCCATTTTTCAAGGATTGCTGTCCCTGCTATCTTTAATAGTTAGCTAGTGTATATGACTTACAGACCTTTCCACTGGTTAGTTGATTAGTTTACTTTTGGATGAGCCGAATTAGTTTACCAATCATTTTTTGGAATTTTCTCCTTATCTGGCTCTCCTTATAGTGAGTTTAGTGTCCACTAACCTGGACACAGGGGCGTACCTAGGGCATGTGGCACCCGGGATGGGTCCTGGGTTTGGCACCACCCCTACCCCTCCTTCTCCAAAAAAAAAAAAAAAGCTACTAAATTTTTAAAATGTGTTAGATTTTTTTTACATTTGTAAAAAAATTTATTGAACAAATTTGTAAACTTTTTAAAACCCCTGCCCCCCTCTACAAAATCCCTGCACCCCCTCACACACAGGCAGACAGTCACACACAGTTACAGGCAGACAGTCACACACAGTTACAAGCAGTCACATGCAGACAGTCACAGGCAGTCATACACACAGTTACAGGTAGAGAGTTACACACAAACACAGTTACAAACAGTTACACACAGTCACGCACACTGTTACAGACAGACAGTCACATATACAGTCACACACACGGTCACAGGCAGACAGTCATACACATAGTTACAGCCACAAACACACACAGTTACAGGCAGTTACACACACAGTCAGTTACAGGCAGTCACGCACAAAGTTACATGCAGACAGTTACAGGCAGACAGTAACACACAGTTACAGGCAGCATCACACAGTCACAGGCAGACCGTTACACACACACACAGTTACAGGTAGACAGTTACACACACACAGTTACAGGTAGACAGTTACGCGCACACACACACAGTAGCTCCGCCCCTTCCTCCCGGGCGGCCAGTTTAGCGTGCTGCTCTCCGTGTGAGCTGTGTGACACCCCAGCTGCCATGGGGCACAGCTCACACAGCCCCCTCCAGCCTCAAGACTAGGGTCAAGGCACCCCCTACCAGGTGGCACACAGGGCGGACCGCCACCTCCGCCCCCCCCCTTAGTCCGCCACTGCATGGACATATGTAGTAGTTGAAAGGCCTGCATTGCATTATTGAGACCTCCAGATGATTTATATACCACTGGCCATCAAGCTTATTGTCCTCCATGTATAGTGCCTTTCATTTTTATATATACTAATAAAGAATTTATTATTTTCTGCTGTTGGCACTTCTTGGAGCTATATGTAACAGATGATTTGGGCTATATTCCAAGCTTATTTTCAGAGGAGTCACTACTTGTATTATACTTACCTTCTTTAACTTGTGTATCAAAACCAGGTTTGGAGTCCACATTTAGTAGAGACTCTAATAATTTGTTTATTGTCTTTTTCTTAACAAATATCGGGTTATGCCCTTTGGTGGAGCTGGTACCACCATCTCTGACCTCTGTGTGTTGTCTTTTCATATTTGGAAAAATGTTTACACACAGGTTCTTTGTTTTAATTAGCCCTGGTTCGTGGAGAGCCCTGAAGGCTGATGGACGATTGGTTGGTCGATTCTTGATTCAGGGCTAGAACGCTTGGCAAATGAGGTCGAATTTGTTTTCAAGGCTCTCCCTCCATGTCAGGTCTCCCTGTGTCTCTTGACTTTGTGGGAGCTGCAGCTTGGTGGCCATCTTAGCTTCACCTCGTGGCCTTCTGTAGGACTGGAGTGTAGGCTAGTGGTGCCTGGTAAGTATCTTTCCCAGTGAGTACCGGGATATCCCCTGCCAGTCCAGAGGGGGTGTGGGGGTGTGACAGGGCTGCGTACCGATAGGATTTTGACAAGCTGCACTAACCAAGCCGGGGGAGAGCGGCCGCCTTACCCTACTGCAGGTCCACAGTCTGCTAGGCCTCAGCGTCTCAGTATCCAGACCAGACCACTCTGGGAGTGTGCCGTTCGAGCTCTTAGGTGGCAGACTAGTTGTAGCGTGAAATAGATTTGTTCAGCAGGTTTATAGCTTAAAAAGCCAGGATTTTGCTCAGTTTGTGCATGAGCTACTGAGATACACGTCCGGCCATCTTGGATGTCAGGCCCCGCCTTTTTAATAGCTGTGATCATGTTCTATTTGGGTTGAAATAGAACTCCCAATCATTCTATAAAGCCCTGTATGGTAATTACAAACAGCAGACAAGGGCAGTGTCCTCCAACCTCCCCCAACAAGCTTCACGGTTGCTGGGTAAGTTTGGGCGCGGTGCCTTGCAAGCCTTAGAACTCTGGTGCGGGTTGCAGCACAGTGAGGATGGTGCTTAGGGAGGATTTCTCCGTGTGCACTTCCAATATAGGCTTACTGATCGTTGGTGAGGAGTGCTCAGTAAGAGTAGGCCCAGCGTTTGCTTCAGGAGATTGCCGCTGCGTTATGGGTGGGTGTAGTAAAAGCAGGCTGCAATGGTTCTCGCCTGTCAATGAGCCTGTTCCAGGGATGTTTGCGCAAGGGGTCGAGAGCCCTTAAAGACCTCCCACGGTGTCAGCTCGGGCTATGTGATACCTTCTCCGCATCGGCATGTCACACAGGGTTCACCTTTTCGGCCAGTGGAGTTGCTGCGCCGCCGTCGGACATTTTAGTGAGGCCGTGTGGGAGCCTTCCACCGACAACGATGAGCTGCCCAGGAGAGATGTAAAGGTGGTAGCTTGCCTGGTGAGGACCGGGATAACCCCCGCCGGTCCAAAGGGGGGGGGGTGAACGGGACCAAGAAGGTGCCAGGTAAGTAGTAGTTTGCTTTGGTTGGGACAGAAAGCGAGGCAGCGGTCATCCTCCCCACTCTCCTCCTGGGTAGGCCTCAGTCCTCAAGCCTCAGAGTCTCTCACAGGACCCAGAACCACCCGATATCAGGCGCTCCAGCTGCACTGGGACACTCCCGAGCCTTGTATCATGGACTCCCAGCGTGGTACAAGCAGGATAAGGTGGGTATTTACCCAAAAATAGTTTGTTTCCTCAGGAGCCCTAGTAACTTGCAGCCTGCTGGCATGGCTGCCCGGCTCCGCCCCCCAAAATAACTATTTTTTTTAATGACGTTCGAGTTTATAATTTTTCATTACCAACATTTACACAACAAAATAATTCTGACCACGACATTGCTTACATAAAATTATTGTCCTGATTAGGTCATAAACCTAATTAGGTTAGCGCTATGTTTTGATATGATCATCTTTACTGCATCAATGATGTCATCTACATTTTTTTACCTGCTTTTAAGATGAACAAGGTTTTATGTCACGGTCATCATTTTATATTTGAATTTATTATGATGGTCAATCTTAACATGGCATTAAACCTGTTTATGTGGTCACTTGAGTCGTCTCTCAATATGGGTGACGGGGAAAGGTATCTTCTTGAGCGTTCTGGATATCATCTTTAAAACATCACTCACAGGATGACCTCATATTGCACACTCAAGAACGTATGAGAGTACAAAAGATGAGCAGTCTACTGGTAGCTTAATTTTCCAGGAACTAAACTGAAGACCAGAATCTGGTAGTATAATCGCTGATAAAAAATTTTTTTTTTAAAAACTCATGGTTTCCATGCCAGCTCATTTTGACATTTTTTCTGACCTCCAGAACATATTAATTGGTTTTCAATGCATTCCTATGGGACACCGCATTTCGGTTCACAAATTTTTCGCAATAAGAGTATTAAATTCGTAAACCGAGGTCTCACTGTATATTTTTTTTAATCTGTTCCTAAATATTATATTTGGTTGCAAAGTATTTAGTTTATGAATAATTCTAGTTATTGAAATAGTAAGAGTTATCCAGTACGAACATTATATTACTGATAAAGTGCACCATAACCATTTAATTTTCTGTTTTGATGACGAAAGGAGGCTATTGGTTCAGTCTCCACATTTTGTTTGGCAAATTGTTCAGGTAGGTAACAGCAGTAGGTAGCAGCACACCAAGGGGTTCACCACTGAATATACTACTGGAACTCGCAAAACACTGGTCACAACAAACAAAACTTGGCTGTGGTAGGAGCTACAGTCTACAGACTTTTAAAGCAAGTACCTCCAGCAGTGGATCGTTGTTCCCTGATCCCAGTAAACACTACTGAGCCCTTTACTGGGCTGAATAATGCAGTGGAGTAAAAAATAAAATAAAAATAAAAGTAAGTAGAAGACATAACGTGTACCTCCACTGCATATTCATGTTCATATGATAACCCATGACACCTCGGTATGCTCATACATGCTTGGACATCTATGAAAAATGGTGTACTAATTCATTTGCAGTCATTCCTTCAAAATGCCATCCACGTACGTCACATAGCAGTGGTTAAGTTACTTAACATCCTTTGCCTGTAGATATAAAAAATGTACATTAAATAAAAATTAAAACTAGGGAGACTTAAACAAATATATATAGCACAAACAATAGCTAACCATGCCTGGGGAATTTTCCAACTCAGCTATTTTGACCTTAAAGGAAGAATCGAAGTGCAAGAAACACTACAGCTTCATGTAAATGGTTCAGGTGCAAAGACACTGTCCCTGTAGTTTCAGCAATTTAACCACTGCCTTTTCTGAGAAGAAGTTCTGCAATGAGAAGTCCAGTTGTGTCCTGCAATCTTTGCAGGGCTGATGTTTGGTATCTTCATGTTCTGCATGAAGATGCTGAACTCTCCCCATATAGATGCATTGAGCTAATGAGGAGACACTGGTTAGCGTACATTACCGCAAATGCCCAGTAGGCCCCATTACTACTGATTTTAATATGTACCCACAATGCTTCCCTACGTGGAAGCAGTGGATTGGTTGAGATTATCATCACTGATGACTTCAGTCAGTGCAAAGCAGCGGTGGCAGTGGTGAGACTAGCGCAACAAGAGATGTAAGTTACGTAAATCTTATTTTTAACTTTTAATGGAGGTGGCGGGTGGAGCCTGATATCAGCTGGCAACTATGTAAGGTCAATGTTTTCTCTTGCCTACAGTATGCAATGGGGAGCACTTTATAACTGCAGTGAGCGAAAATCCCACAAGGCAACAGAGGAAGGACAGGATAGAGGTAAGTATTGTGAAAAAGTTAGCTTGACAATAGAAGTGGAGCGTGCATTAAAGGACCACTATAGGCACCCAGACTACTTCAGCTTAATGAAGTGGTCTGGGTGCCAGGTCCATCTAGGATTAACCCTTTCTGCTGTAAACATAGCAGTTTCAGAGAAACTGCTATGTTTACAAATAGGTTAATCCAGCCTCTAGTGGCTGTCTCATTGACAGCCGCTAGAGGCGTTTTCGCATTTCTCACTGTGATTTTAACAGTGAGAAGACGCCAGCATCCATAGGAAAGCATTGAGAATGCTTTCCTATGGACTGCTTGAATGCACGCACGGCTCTTGCCGCGAATGCGCATTCAGCCGATGACGGTGAAAAGGAGGACGAGGATTCCCCGCGCCGAGGGAGCCCGGCGGGGGAAAACCAGGTAAGGTTTAACCCCTTCCACCCCCTAGAGCCCGGGGGGAGGGGGACCCAGAGGGTGGGGGACCTAGAGTATGTTTTCCTGGCACTATAGTGGTCCTTTAAGCTCCACTCTATTGTCAAAATTATCAATTGTAAAAATACCCTACTTTGTCTTATGTTTTAAAGAGAATGAAGACAAGAACAGATTGGGAAAGAGGAAGAGAAGAGGGAACAATAGGAGAAAGGTACATTTGAGGTGACAGAGTCACTTTAAGCCTGCTCTGTGCCCAGAGAACCTGCTTGCAAAACTGCCAGATCTGCAGTTTTTGTAACCTCCTTTTAGATATGGGCAGGGTGGATTTACTTAACCCTACTTGTTTCCGTAATGCACCTGATTTGACAGATATAGATATATATATATATATATATATATATATATACATACACACACAGTACCTCACAAAAGTGAGTACATCCCTCACATTTTTGTAAATATTTTATTATATAGTTTCATGTGACAACACTGAAGAAATTACACTCTGCTACAATGTAAAGTAGAAAGTGTACAGCCTGTATAACAGTGTAAATTTGCTGTCCCCTCAAAATAACTCAACACACAGCCATTAATGTTTAAACCAGGCTTCCCCAAACCACGGCCCTCCAGATGTCGCTGAACTACAACTCCCATGATTCTATGGATGAAATAGATTGATTCTCAGCCTATCACATTTCATTCATAGAATCATGGGAGTTGTAGTTCAGCAACATCTGGAGGGCCGGAGTTTGGGGAAGCCTGGTCTAAACCATTGGCAACACAAGTGAGTACACCCTTAAGTGGAAATGTCCAAATTGGGCCCAAAGTGTCAATATTTAGTGTGGCCACAATTATTTTACAGCACCGCCTTAACCCTCCTGGGCATGGAGTTCACCAGAGCTTCACAGGTTGCCACTCCTCCATGACGACATCACGGAGCTGGTGGATGTTAGAGACCTTGCGCTCCCCCACCTTTCATTTGAGGATGCCCCACAGATGCTCAATAGGGTTTAGGTCTGGAGACATGCTTGACCAGTCCATCACCTTTACCGTCAGCTTCTTTAACAAGGCAGTTGTTTGGGGGTCGTTACCATGTTGGAATACTGCCCTGCGGCCCAGTCTCCGAAGGGAGGGGGATCATGCTCTGCTTCAGTATATCACAGTACATGTTGGCATACATGGTTCCCTCAATGAACTGTAGCTCCCCAGTGCCAGCAGCACTCATGCAGGCCCAGACCATGACACTCCCACCACCATGCTTGACTGTAGGCAAGACACACTTGTCGTTGTACTCCTCACCTGGTTGCCACCACACACGCTTGACTCCATCTGAACCAAATAAGTTTATCTTGGTCTCATCGGACCACAGGACATCATTCCAGTAATCCATGTCCTTAGTCTGCTTGTCTTCAGCAAACTGTTTGTGGGCTTTCTTGTGCATCATCTTTAGAAGAGGCTTCCTTCTGGGATGACAGCCATGCAGACCAATTTGATGCAGTGTGCGGCGTATGGTCTGAGCACTGACAGGCTGACCCCCACCCCTTCAACCTCTGCAGCAATGCTGGCAGGACTCATACGCCTATTTCCCAAAGACAATATCTGGATATGACGCTGAACACATGCACTCAAATTCTTTGGTCGACCATGGCGAGGTGTGTTCTGAGTGAAACCTGTCCTGTGAAACTGCTGTATGTTCTTGCCCACCGTGCTGCAGCTCAATTACATGGTCTTGGCAATCTTCTTATAGCCTAGGCCATCTTTATGTAGAGCAACAATTCTTTTTTTCAGATCCTCAGAGAGTTCTTTGCCATGAGGTGTCATGTTGACCTTCCAGTGACCAGTATAAGAGAGTGTGAGAGTGATAACACCAAATTTAACACATCTGCTCCCCATTCACACCTGAGACCTTGTAACACTAACGAGTCACATGACACCAGGGAGGGAAAATGGCTAATTGAGCCAAATTTGGAAATTTTCTTAGGGGTGTACTCCCTTTTGTTGCCAACGGTTCAGACATTAATGGCTGTGTGTTGAACTATTTTGAGGGGACAGCAAATGTACACTTTTATACAGGCTGCAAACTTACTACTTTACATTGTAGCAGAGTGTAATTTCTTCAGGGTTGTCAAATGAATAGATATAATAAAATATTAACAAAAATGTGAGGGATGTACTCACTATACTGTATTCCTTTCCCTTGGTACCTTGTCCTGGGATTGGGGTGTTACACACAGTCTTTTCAGGCTTTAGAGACACTTCACACGCTGGATGAGGTAAAAGGACTTGCTCTTTTTATTGTGGTTCCAAAATAAATGCACAGTAAGGTATAAAAGGTTGTAACAAAATATATAAAACAAAATCCTTGCCCTTCTGAGCACTAACTAAACAAAATAATTAGCTAACTGGGTTGGATGGCTTATCCAATTCCCAACATAAACAACAACCTTACTGTTTCAGGGTTTTCAGCTCTCTGCTTCCACTCACAGAAATCAAACACAATCTCTCTCCTCCTTTGGCAGGGGAGTACTTAATAGCACCTGTAATTAACAATCCTTTTCAGGTGAGGTAGATTAGGATTGAAACTCTGGAACTGGACTTCTCACCTGTAGGTTCCAAGCAACTTCCAAAATGTGGAGTGGCGCACTGGCCCAACCTGCTCTCCAAGTGCTCCACCCCAGGGCCCAAATATACACATATTTAAAGTGCAATATTCATTTTAACATAACACATTTAACATTGGGCTAATTACACAAAGCAGGAACCTTGCAAAATCTGGGGAGGTATATAGATTCCCTCCAAGAGATAGTATTTAAGTGTGTCTACTGCACACTTTATAGCCAAACACTCCTCAACAATGGAATAGTTTTTTCTTGGGGATTAAGCTTCCTGCTTAAATATAATATGGGGTGCTCCTCACCCTGAATTTCCTTAGAGAGAACGGCACCAAGACCTACATCAGGTGCATCTGTCTGTAAAATAAATTCTTTAGAAAAATCAGGTGTTACCAAGGTGTTGGGCACAAATGGCTTCTTTAAGCTTTCTGAATGTTCGTTCAGTCTCTGGGGACCATTTTACCACTACTGGAGCATTAGCTTTAGTAAGGTCAGTTAATGGGCTTCCAATTGTAGCAAAATTGGATATAAATCTCCTGTAATATCCAATGAGGCCAATAAATGTTCTCACCTGTTTCTTAGTCAGTGGTCTTGGACAATTTCGTATGGCTTCCATTTTAGCAACTTGGGGTTTCACTAGTCCCCTACCAATAGAGTAGGCCAAATATTTTGCTTCCTCTTGGCCAATCGTACACCTACTGGGGTTAGCGGTTAGGCCAGCATTTTGTATTGAGTTAAGGACAGCCTGTACTTTTGGAAGATGAGATTCCCAATCCTCACTGTGTACCACAACATCATCCAAGTATGCAGCTGCATAGCGCACATGCGGCTTTAGTATTCTGTCCATCATTCTTTGGAATGTGGCAGGGGCACCATGCAAGCCAAAAGGCAAAACTCTATACTGAAATAGGCCATCAGGAGTAGAAAATGCTGTATTTTATTTTGCTCGTTCTGTGAGTGGTATTTGCCAATAACATTTGGTTAAATCTCGTCTAGTGAGGTACCGAGCTCTTCCAAGTCGTTCCACTAGCTCATCAACTCTAGGTATGCATCAAACTTAGAAATAGCATTCAGTTTACGATAATCATTACAAAACCATACTGTATTATCAGGTTTTGATACCAGCACAATTGGACTGCTCCAGTCACTTTGTGACTCCTCAATGATTCCAAGATCTAACATTTTCTTAACCTCTGCTCTGATAGCTTCTCTGCGAGCCTCGGGTATTCTGTATGGTTTGAGATTGACCCTTTTTCCTGGTTCTGTCAAAATGTCATGTTTAATCACACTAGTCCTTCCTGGGACTGGGGAGAATACCTCTTTATTTAATCTAATAAACTCCTTAACTTCCCTTGTCTGGTGTATTGACAGGGTCTCTGAGATATTTACTTCGGGGTCAATATTACACTTATCAGGGAAGGTTGAAGTCTCTGTAGTAACAAGAACTTCCCTTTCTTTCCATGGTTTTAGCAAATTGACATGGTATAACTGCACTTCCTTTCGTCTGCCTGGTTGCCTTACTTTATAATTTACCTCTCCCACTCTTTCAATCTCATATGGCCCATGCCAAGTTGCCAGGAATTTGTTCTCTACTGTGGGAACCAGGACTAATACTCTGTCTCCTGGTTGAAATACTCGAATTCTAGCATTCTTATTATAGCTATTCTGCTGATTTTGTTGAGCCTTTTGCATGTGTTCTCTGACTATTGGCATAATGGCTTCAATACGTTCCTGCATCTGAGTTATGTGTTCTATCACATTGCGATGGAGGTTAGCTTCTTGTTCCCAAGTTTCCTTTGCTGTGTCAAGTAATCCCCTGGGGTGTCTGCCATATAATAATTAAAAAGGTGAGAAACCCGTAGAAGCTTGGGGTACTTCTCTAATGGCAAACATTAAATAGGGCAATAGAAATAGTAGGGCTGTGGTGGGGGGTAAGATTTGTAGGGGGTTAGAGGCTATATTGGGGGGATAGTGGCTACAGTAAGGGATAGGGGCTATAGTGGGGGGATAGAGGCTATAGTGGAATATATGGTCTGTAGTGGGGGGTAGGTGCTGCAGTGGGGTGACAGAGGCTATAGTGGGAGTATATGAGCTGTTTTTGTCCATTATTGTAAAATTGTTACGCCCCCTCCTTTAAGCATAACTTGGGCCAGGAAAGGGTGGCCCGGTCAGAAATTCAGCGTGTCTGCACCCCCAGTGTGTGCAGACAGCTCCTTCCGGCCGGCGCCAGGGGATGTATCAGAGCATTGCCGTGGTAATCCATGGCAACACTTATACTGCAGAGCCGATGGAGACCAAGTATGGCCTCTCTATTTGTGCCAGCCACACAGCAGGAGAATGGACTGGCCAGTGATGGAGATCTTTGATCACCCCACCGGCCCTTACGTCCCTGTAATGCTTGCTGCCTCGAGGCCGTGGCCTTGTGGCATATCCGGCCCTGGATATGGGCGCAATAAGTAAATGCATAATTAATGCATGCATGTTTTCATTGAGGGTATATGATATGATATATTATAAATAGTTATTTTCTTTGTATATGGGCAGTGGAGTGAAAAATCTGCCAAAAATAATAATAATTGGGATAATGAAAGATTTTTTTGAAAAGCGCACATAAAATATGTCTGCTTTATCTATCCTTGTCACACGTATTATTTCAGAGCACAATTGCTGTTTTCTCATACATTTATGTGCTAGCTCTGCATCCTGTGTTTCAAATACATTCTCAGCTAATAGGTAGCTTGGTAGCCAAGGGGGGGTGATTTCATTATTACTACTATGTAACACACCACTATGTACCTGTTCGGTATGCTAACCCACCCTTCTGACATTTCTTTCAACAATCAAACCACACCTACAACAACTGCTAACGGCTATCTAAGTTTTTCTGTAACCAATAATACTTGAGCATACCATACAGTATTGCCAGATAAAAAAGATTCTCCAACTGAGCTGTAATAACAACTTGACTTGTCACTCCCCTCTCCCCCCCCCCATGGAAAAGAAATAGCATTTCATAAATATTAAATGCTCATTAAAAGTGTGTTGGAATTTTTACTGAAATTCCAATGCAGTCCAAAGATGTCATAAGACAAAGTGATAAACTTTGTCGTATTTATTTTTGCTATGCTTGACAAAAAAAACTCCAGTCATCACTATTGGCAGGTGAGGGATAAAAGGCTTGGTCTGTGGAGGATCTTGGGGAATCTTCCATAGACATCAGTGTTTTACTCTTGTGCATGCGCAAGAGTACATCACTGAGTTTGGCTCCTGACAAATGCAGAGCCAGGAACTGAAGTGGACCAGCAGGAAGACGATGGCTAACTTTTGTCTGCACCCTATAGCCATCTCACTGCAAGCGGCATAGTGCCCATATGAAGGTGATTTTAAGCATACCTATACAGAAATCCTGCAGCAAAGTACAACGGACCCTTGGCTTATCCCTTGGACATTTTTTTTAGACGCTGTCCTACAGATATTTGGTGGAATTTTAATGTGCTTGCTATAATTACAAATGTAAAAAGTAGTTATTTGCTTAAACAAGCATTCAGTAGAGATTAACTCTTAAAACAGAGTAGTGAATGGGTATCCAAGCTGCACATACAATTAACAAAAATATAAACGCAACACTTTTGTTTTTGCCTCCATTTTTCATGAGCTGAACTCAAAGATCTAAGACCTTATCTATGTACTCAAATGGCCTATTTCTATCAAATATTGTTAACAAATCTGTCTAAATCTGTGTTAGTGAGCACTTCTCCTTTGCCGAGATAATGCATCTACCTCACAGGTGTGGCATATCAAGGTGCTGATTAGACAGCATAATTATTGCACAGGTGTGCTTTAGGCTGGCCACAATAAAAGACCACTCTAAATTGTGCAGTTTTATCACACAGAATAATGCCACAGATGTCGCAAGTTTTGAGGGACCGTGCAATTTGCATGCTGACTGCAGGAATGTCTACCAGAGCTGTTGCCCGTGAATTGAATGTTCATTTCTCTACCATAAGCAGTCTCCAGAGGCATTGCAGAGAATTTGGTAGCACATCCAACCGGCCTCACAACCGCAGACCATGTGTAACCACACCAGCCCAGGACCTCCACATCCAGTATCTTCACCTCCAAGATCGTCTGAGACCAGTCACCCAGACAGCTGCTGCAACAATCGGTTTGCATAACCAAAGAATTTCTGCAATGTCAGAAGCCATCTCAGGGAAGCTTATCTGCATGCTCGGGCAAATTCTCACATTCGATAGCGTCTGGCACTTTGGAGAAGTGTTGTCTTCACGGATGAATCAAGGTTTTCACTGTACAGGGCAGATGGCAGACAGTGTGTATGGCGTCGTGTGGGTGAGCAGTTTGCTGATGTCAACATTGTGGATTGAGTGGTCTATGGTGGCGGTGGAGTTATGGTATGGGCAGGCGTATGCAGGGCCGGACTGGCCCACCGGGATACCAGGAAATTTCCCGGTGGGCCGCGGCACCTGGGGGCCGGCAGCGTTCCTGGCTGGAGCCGCTGGGCAGGGTGGCAGCTTCCCCTGTCCAGCCCTGCTCCTGTCACTGCTGGGGCTGCTGATGGCTGATGGAGGAGGAGCCTGTCTCTGTAGGGGAGAGACACAGGGAAAGGGGGGAGGGAGAGAGGGGAGAGACACAGGGAAAGGGGGAAGGGAGAGAGGGAGGGAGGACACACACGGGAAGGGAGGGAGAGGAGGGAGGGAGAACCTGGGGGGAAAGGGGGAGGGAGAGAGGAGGGAGAGACACAGGGAAGGGAGGAGAGGAGGGAGAGACACAGGGGAAGGGGGAGGGAGAGAGGAGGGAGAGACATAGAGAGGGAAGGGGAGGGAGAGGAGGGAGAGAAAGGCGAAATTTCAGGCAGGCAGGCGTCGCGCTTGCGGCGAAAGGCGGCAGGCGGGCGTTAAACGCGGGCGTCAGGCATTTCAGGCGATAAAAACTAAAACCCACTAACACAAAACGAAAACGCGGGCTAAATCGACACAAAAGTTCACGGACAGACAGATCAGGCGTTAAGGTTTTCAGGATCAGATCATGGACAGACCATCCCAGTCAGTGAGATCATGGTCAGGTGGAGTCAGGACAGGTCAGTCATTTCAGGCCCTTCCTCCGGGCCCTGGAGCTTCCAGACACGACGATAATGGATTGGAACTACCCGATACCCCACCAAGACAACACGCAAATGACCCAACGACAGAATTGGAGTACCCCTGCGAAAATGAGCAGAAATGATCCCGGATTCACCTCCCCACAAGCAAGACGGGGGAGACAACCTAACACCCCTGCCTGCAAGCGAACGGCCACTGGCGACTAAGATGCTCTTTCAAGGCTGAGCACCCGTACACATGGACACAACGATAGGTTACACAGACAACATCCACAGTCGGATGAAGTATCTGGAGGACCTCTATATCCCCTCACTTTTACTAATTACACAAAGGCCCTCCTGAAGACATCTGCTACTGAGAACCCTCTGATCCTGAGGGTGGCGGAACGTGGAGGTGACACCGGAGCATCGCATGATATAAGGGACTGACGTCCTTCTCTCCATAGACTCCAACGCCAGGCAACGGACATTATCCTACCCCACCTACCAGAGGGGAGGGCAAGTATGCTCCAGCTAACACTATGTACTTTGATCCCGATGAGACGTATTTCTCACTTTAGCCCTAGATATGACATGTTCTGTCTATCAACATAACTACCAGGCTTCGTTACTACGGGTCTCTAAGTTTGATTTAGCCTCTAAGAAATGATAACTCTTGATGTATGTTTCTCCCAGTTAATAAAAAAAAAAAAAAAAACATTAGATACCTAACTTAGGTTACACAGTTGAGTTCTCCAAACGAATACTTAATCTTTTAGGATTAAAAAGTCCCGGGTCTCAGGCGCATCCCAAGACCACACAACCCCATTTTAGACTCGGTTCTATCTCTTGCGCCGAGATAGAACCAGATTCCCCCTCGGGGAAGACCTTATACCCACCTAGGAGTGGACACCTTTTGGGACCTATCCTCATCCCAATTATTCACAACCGATATCTCACCTGCATCACGAGGCTGCTAGAGCGACAGGGTCACAGCGAGTCGTTAACACTTGAACCACACTAATCTAGTCAAGCGGGAGCCATTAGATAGGTGCCCACTGAGGGCCAGGAGTGTTTTGCCACTGTTATTGCTTTATAACGTTTGTTTTTGTCAATTGTTTTTTTTTTTTAAATTCTTTATTTTTGTTCGTGCATGAGGGTAACAGGCGAATTTGTACTGCCACAATAGCTGGTACAGTCGAGTTTACATACATTCTTAATCACATGGCATTAACGACATTGCACTTTTTTTATTTTTAAAAGTAGTTAGATAAACAAGATAATAACGTAAGCTTAGTAGTGATAGCAAATTAAAGACATAGATATAGAGAGACAGTTGTGTGTCATATTAACTTGCCTAGTTTCATGGATTAATACAGGAAGGTAGGAGCATGCTAAGTCTATTGAGGCTATGGGGTGCTGAACACTGTTAGTAAACATAGCCCTAGAAAATGTATAGCTCTGTGAAAATTATGCAGGCTGAACATTGTTATCATACATAGCCCTAGAAAATGTGTGTAGAGGATGAGCTTTGTTGAAAGCTTGGCACAAGTTTGTACTAGTGTTGTTAGTCGATAGGAATACAAGATAATTGCAATAGGTTAGCGTGTAAGTTGTAGGGCATAGCATATGAGCATAGGAGTAAAACTGCATTTCTCAGGGGATCCAGGAAAGCGTCCTTAACAGCAAGTAGAGACTGTATGAGGCATAGGGTGAATGACTCATCTCACAGAGGTAGCACAAAATAATTAACCATGGACAGAAACGTTCGGATGCCTTTGATTGTATTCACGTGAGGAAGTACTGTGAGGCTGGCAATAGTGAATGCGAGTCCCATCTGTGACGGTTGCCGCTTGTGATCAGGACTCCAATGATGGTGCGGCTGTAAGAAGCTTGTTAGCGCTTAGCCAATGCCCGAAGCAGGAAATCGAAAGTCTTGCACTTCGGGGGCTAGGGTGGCTGCAACATTCAGGCGGTTTAGTTGGGCATCCCTCTTGCCCCAGGCCGCTTGGTAGGCCAGCATCCTCTTGCCCCGGACGTGTGGGCTCCTAAGGTCCCAGTCCTCCCCTGTATGGGGTAGATGGGAGATCGTGGTGGTATGCCGCTGCCGGTTGCGGGCGATCTTCCGTCTGCGTGGGTGATGCCGTGGGGCTGTGCCCGATTTGGCCCTCGGCCTAGGTGATCGCTGACCAATCGGCTTGTGTATGTTTAATGTGTGGGGGATCAGAGGGGGCCAACTCACCACCCTATCGTGAGCCTCCCCGTGTTGGAATGCTGCTGTGGCTTGACGGGCTTTCAGCTTAGCCCAGAAACAGTTGAAAATGTCATCCAGCCTCTTCTGCGTTATTTGCGCTGGAGTTAGCAGTTCCGTCTCGGACTGCGTGATGGCTGGTTCCCACTGGGTACGACAGGTCGCCATTTTGTGCGCTTTGCTAGGTTGTAGTTTAGTGGGGCTGGTTCGTGCTTGAGACTAGCCTGGTCGAACCGGGATGACCCCCGCCGGTCCAAAGGGGGGGGAAACAGGGCTGAGAGAAGAGCTTGGGGTTGCACAGCTGCACACCGAGCGGGGGGTCGGCCGCTTCCCCCGTCCGACGGCCGTGCTAGGCCTCACTCCTCCGACCTCCGTCGGCCTTGCAGTGTACTCGCGGGTGACAGACCCGGGTTTCCTCTGCTGGCTCCAGAGGTAGGTAAGTTTCTTTTCGTGGCGTTATGGCTGGCTGGCTGGCTAGGTTCAGGCTTAGTTGAGGAATTGAGCTCGGAGCTCACACGATGTGCGTCCAGCCGCCATGATGTCCAGGCCGTGACCCCTTTGTCAATTGTTTTAACCTCTTAACTGCAAACATTTTGTGTTTTATACTGTTTTACACTGTTTCTTCCAAGGTTCAGACCACACCGACCAGGACTACCCACCTTGCACGACTATAAGCTAAGGAGCCACCAGCCACCTCCCCCATAGCCCCTCCCAGACAGGGGCCCCTGCAGCGGGACAGATTCCTCTGAGCTACCTAGGCGGACCGTCTCCCTATTCCCCCCCCCAACCACCACCCACAGGCTAAACCCGAGACAAGGTAATCTAACCCTACACAAGACATACACCGATTCACTGACACTCTACACACGTGCTGAGATACTGAATTGGGAACAATATGCCCAGTGGTCACACTCGATACGGTACGGTACACGAAATCTCAATCGCATCTCTCTCTCCAGGTATCTCTTCTACCAATTTCCCCGAGATGGCCACCATAACACTCCTCACGCAAAATGCTAGGGGCCTCAATACCCCAGAGAAGAGATCTATGGCTCTAACGGACTTTAGCAGACACAAAGCACATATCGTTTTTGTCCAAGAAACCCACTTCCGCAAAAATACCCCTCCTAAATTGCAAAACAGGGACTTCCCAAGAGGATATTTTAGTCACTACTCAGAAGCAAAAGCACGTGGGGTCGCCATACTTATTCATCGCCACACCCAATTCACCTTCCAAGACCAACAACTAGACGATTCCGGCAGGTTCCTTTTTGTAAAAGGAAAGTTAGGAAACACCCAAATCACGCTGGCCAACATCTACCTACCCAATAAGAAACAGGCCCAAACCCTCAAAAAAATCTTAGAGAAACTTTCACTATTTCATGAAGGGGTGGTGATCCTGGGGGGAGACATTAACACTTCTTTAGACGGAGCCCTAGACTCTACCACTACCGCTCACAAATACCAATCCCAATCAAGACTGCAGATGAAAAATATTCTCTACGACGCTCAACTGTATGATGGTTGGAGAGCGATCCACCCTACGAAGAAAGATTACTCTTTCTTCTCACCTCCTACGGGGACCTACTCCCGTATAGATTCTTTCTTCCTACAACATAGATACTTGCCTTTGATACAGACGTCCTCCTATGGACCCATCACGTGGTCGGACCACGCTCATCTTACGCTCACATTGACCATACCATCCCTACCCAACCCCTCGGCACAATGGAAACTGAATGACCTGCTCCTAAACCCCCCTGACACCCTTGCACAAATTAGGAAGTCAGCCACCGACTACTTTAGGGAAAACACGAACGCGGACACTGCTCCCATAATAACGTGGGAAGCTCACAAAGCAGTCCTCAGAGGGGAATTAATCCGAATAGCCTCCAACCTGAAACACAAGAGGGAAAGGTCTATCATCAGACTCACTAGGGAAATCAAAACTCTAGAATGCAAACACCATGACATATCCACGCTGCAGGACTATTCCTCGCTACTAGCCAAACGGACTGAACTAAATACGATACTGACCCTCCATGCCAAAAGGAAAATGTCACTTACAAAAAGCACCTACTATATGCAGGGAGGCAAAGCAGGGAAACTCTTAGCACAGTCATTACAGAAAGAACGACAATCTACCTTCATCTCCGACATTAGAACTGATACAGGCAGGATAACTAGCCACATGCCAGACATAATGGGAGCATTCCACAAATTCTACACCGACTTATACAACCTGAAATCGGCTCCCCCCACACCCCAAGACGTAATAGATTTCCTAACACCTAGAATCAAGCGCACCCTCCCTACCAACGACATGGCGTTCCTAGACGACCCAATCTCGGTGGACGAATTCCTTCACGTGACCAAGACCATCCTCATAGGCAAAAGCCCAGGCCCAGACGGCTACACTGGGAAATACTATAAACTGCTGGCACCAATTCTAGCACAACCCTTTATAGATGCATTCAATACACGAAACCTCTCGGCCTGCATTCCGCATACGGCACTAGAGGCAACCATTACCTTGATACCGAAACCGGGTAAAGATCTGACCTCATGTGGCAGCTACAGGCCCATATCATTGATAAATCTAGACATGAAAATCCTTACGAAAATTATGGCCACTAGACTCAAACCCCTACTCCCTGGTCTTATTCACCATGATCAGGCTGGCTTTGTTCCACACCGGGAGGCAAAAAACAACACCACAAAAATCATTAACCTTATCCACTGGGCGCAAATACACAAAATCGACAGTGCCCTTCTGACCATTGATGCGGAAAAAGCTTTTGACAGGGTCAGTTGGGCGCTGCTGAAACACACAATCCATCTACTGGGCTTTGGCTCTCGCTGGCGCTATCTACTATCTAGATGCTATCTACTCACGGCCGACAGCCAGACTGCGAATAAATGGCCAACTGACACAAGCAGTGGCCATCACAAACAGAACAAGACAAGGCTGCCCACTTTCACCCCTCCTTTTCATACTGGTGCTAGAACCGTTTCTGCAGGGGATAAGGGACAACACACACATAAGAGGCATTTGCATAGACTCACAGGAATACAAGGTCACGGCTAATCCGTCAGAGACAACTTCCCACATAATTACCGAAATGGAAAACTATGGGAGACTCTCCAACTTCCGAGCGAATCTGTCCAAATGTGAACTACTACCTATACACACATCAGCCCCACTCAATACCAGGCTACGAACTAAATATAAATTTACCTGGGCCCCCAAATCCATCAAATACTTAGGAGTTCACATCCCAAACGAATTGGAATGTACCTATAAATTAAACTTTCTTCCACTGATAGAGACCATCGCCAAAGACTTACTAGCGTGGCACAAACCATGCTTTGGGTGGTTTAGCAGAATTAACATAATAAAAATGAACCTCCTCCCTCGGGTGCTCTATCTTCTCCAAACACTTCCCATTGCCATTCCCCGTACCTTCTTTCTAAAAATCAGAGCCATCTTCACTAAATTTATCTGGGCACACACAACCCCTAGGCTAGCTTACTCCACACTGACAAAAAGCAAAGAGCAAGGAGGGGTAAATCTCCCGGACGTCGAGCAATACCACCAAGCGACTCAATTACAACGGATCTATGAATGGACAAAGCCCACACACACCATGCCATGGACGCATATTGAAAATGCGATGTCCAAGCATACCTTACGCACCATCTGTTGGCTGCCAGATGCTCGCCCACAAATCCGAACGATCTCCCCTAAAACACATCCAACAATAGACCCAACCCTGAGAATTTGGCACAAACTCAGACACAGCTCAGGGAATCTCGCCGCACCCGTCACAACTGTATCCAATCACCCACAACCCCCTCTTTCAGCAAGGGGACTCAGGACAATCATTTCACACGTATCATGTAGGCTCCACCTTGCAATTAAGGGATATGGTACACGAGGGCGGGATTAAATCTCTATCCCACATACTGCCGAACCTAACCCACACGGTAGTCCAACAAATGCGCCACCACCAACTGACGAACTTCATCAGAACTCATAACCTGTTACCTAGCGGGGATAGACCACTGACCAAATTTGAGCAACTTTGCACATCGCATTCGGTCACTAAAAAACTACTCTCCACTATGTACTCCCTGATTATCGACGCACGTTCACGGACTCTCCCAGGGTACACGACAAAATGGATGGAAGAACTCAAAATTATACTCTCACCACAACAATGGCAATCCATCCTAAAAAAGGTACATGTCTCATCTATCTCACTCTCTACCCAAGAGAGTAACTTTAAAAGAGTCGCCAGATGGCACTACACACCTGCGAAACTACACCTGATACACACCACTCCCACAGACCAATGTTGGAGATGCAACCAAGCGGGGGCTCACCATGCACACATTTGGTGGCAGTGTCCGCTAATCGCTAAGTACTGGTCCAGAATCCACACGCTCATTCAAATCATATTCCACACCACGTTCACATTAGCCCCAACCAACTACCTATTCCACATACCCCCACATGGCTTCTTGAAAAAAGATGCTATTCTCTTCATCCACCTGACTACGGCAGCATCCCAGTTAATACCCAAAAACTGGAAACAATCCAAACCTCCATCAATTAGGGAGTGGATACAGAGGGTGGAAGATACGAGACTAATGGAAGCTATAGCACAGACTAAACTAGAAAACCACTCGAAACACATCGAGGTTTGGAACCTCTGGAACACATTCACCAAAAACAGGACATCCTCGACGGGCAGGGCTGACCGTCACGGGGGGGGGGAGGGGTAAGTCCCCCAGCGGCCGCCAGAAGCCCCCAGAAGACCTCCCCAGCGGCCGCCAGCAGACCTCCCCCTGGCAGGTATTATTAATGTGTCTGTCTGTGTTATGGTGTCTGTCTGTCTGTATGGTGTGTGTGTGTCTGTCTGTGTCATGGTGTCTGTCTGTCTGCATGGTGTGTGTGTGTGTGTCTGTCTGTCTGTGTCATGGTGTCTGTCTGTATGGTGTGTGTGTGTGTGTCTGTCTGTGTCATGGTGTCTGTCTGTCTGGTGTGTGTGGGGGTCTGTCTGTGTCATGGTGTCTGTCTGTCTGTATGGTGTGTGTGTCTCTGTCTGTACGTATGGTGTGTCTGTCTGTCTGTGTCATGGTGTCTGTCTGTATGTATGGTGTGTGAGTGTCTGTATGTATGGTGTGTGTGTGTCTGTCTGTGTCATGGTGTCTGTCTGTATTGTGTGTGTCTGTGTGTCTGTCCGTCATGGGTTGTGTGTGTGTGTCTCTGTCCGTCATGGGGTGTGTGTGTGTCTGTCTGTCCATCATGGGGTGTGTGTGTGTGTGTCTGTCTGTCCGTCATGGGGTGTGTGTGTGTGTCATGGTGTGTGTGTCCGTGTCATGGTGTGTGTGTCTGTCTGTGTCATGGTCTGTCATGGTGTGTGTGTGTGTCTGTCATGGGGTGTGTATCTGTCATGGTATATGTGTGTTTCTGTGTCTGTCATGGTGTAAATGTGTGTTTAAAAATAGTGTTTTTGCTCACCTTTTTTTTCCCCACGCAGCGTGCTGGTCTCCCCTCGACTGGCCCTGCCTCTATAGCTGAGATCATCAAGCTTGATGATCTCAGCCAATCCAATGCTTTGCCATAGGATTGGCTGCAAAACGCCACTCCAATCAGCATCTCCTCATAGAGATGCATTGAATTAATGTATCTCTATGGGGAACGTTCAGCACCTACAGAGTGTGGAGGCCCTGAATGTAGGTGCACTAACACAGGAAGCACCTCTAGTGACCGTCTGAGTGACTGTCACTAGCAGTGTCACTTTGAAGCAATGTAAACACTGCCTTTTCTCTGAAAAGTCAGTGTTTACGTTGAAAAGCCTGTAGGGACATGCTATAGACACCAGTACCACTACATTAAGCTGTGTGTGTGCGCCCTGCTAGTGAGTGAGCTTGCTTGCATGTGTGTGCCTGCTAGTGAGTGAGCTTGTGTTTTTATGTCAATGAGCTGATGTATATCAGTAAGATTGTTTGTCTATGAGGCTGTGTATCAATGAGCTTGTGTGTGTCATTGAGATGTCAGTGAAATTGCCTGTGTCTGCATGTGAGTATGCTTACTGTATAATTAAACGTTTTACCCTGAAAGGACCAATATTTTATATTAGAAAAAGCAATATATATATATATATATATATATATATATATATATATTACTCAATCATCTGTCCTGACAAGACATAGCCTTACATATTACACGCGACAATATGTGGCGCAGTGACTTATGGGGCTGGCACAAATTTTTTTTACAGGCCGGCTTTGTATCCCCAGTCCGGCCCTGGGCACATTGACAGAGGCAGCATTTCCCACCCCTGTATACTTTAACCAACCTGCTCTTTAGGGCCTGCCTATTTGAATATATACATTTTGAGTATCGCTACATATATATGCAGGTCCGGGCCCCTGCTAGCTTGTCCAGAGAAGGGGGGGCCCAGGAGTCTTATGTTCCCTCTTGGAGCAAGTACAGTCCTCTTCTCTCAGTGTACCGAGAGATCGTAGCTGTGGGTTGCCATGAAAACACGCCACCGCGAATTTCGGACTGTGCAGAATGTTGCCATGGCAATCTGCGGCAACACTGCTGTAGTTTGCGAGGGTAGAGGACCTGATGCTACAGTAGGGAAAATTAGACTCATGGGCCCCCTCACTGTCCTCCAGCTCCACTGTACCACTGGACCACCAGATAATGCAATATACCCCCCTCCCTGCCTACAGGTAAGAGGCAGGGAGGGAGGAATAAACATTATAAATAGTTATAAAAATTTCTTAAAAACTGCCCACCCCTCACAACCCTTATCCAACCCCACTACACCCATATATAAACACACACTGCATCCACCATACAAACACAGACACTGCATCCACTACACAGACAGACACTGCATCCACCACACACCCAGTGCATCCACCACACACACACTGCATCCACAACACAGTGTCTGTGTAGTGGATGCAGTGTTTGTGTGTGTAGTGGATGCAGTGTTTGTGTGTGTAGTGGATGCAGTGTCTGACAATGAATGACAATGTGCTGTGGTGTTTATTTCAATCCCCAAATACATTGGCACAAACTGGAGATGATCAAATTGCATCTCCTCCTTCCCAAAGGGAGAAGAAACTAAAAGGGACACACTTTTAGTGAAAAATAGAAAATAATTAAAGTAAAAACATTATTGTTTATTAAAGTTGAAGTGATATTTAAAAAGCGTTCAAGTGTTTTTGTGCAAATTACAAATTTAAGACCATACTCCCTGTTAACTTCTACAGGTACGTATACCACAATCCTAACAATCCCAATACAGCATTATATTGTTATTACTTAAGGAAGGGGTGGGGATCCTTTTTAATGCTAAGGGCCATTTGGATATTTATAACATCATCAGCGGGCCATACAAATTATCAACTTAAAAATTAGCCTGCTATATTTGGTCAACCATTTAATTAACTCATCCCTAATGTTATGGCTCACTGACACACACACACTCACACACACCCACATGGCTTAAACACACTAACACACTGGCTCTTACACACACACTGGCTATTAGACACACACACATTGGCACTTGCACACACATACACATAATGGCACTTACACACACACAAACACACACACATACACACTTGCTCCTACCGACACACACACACACACACACACACACTGTATCCTACACACACACACACACACACACTGGATCTCTGTTATGCTACTTGGGTTATTTGGATTGGAACTGAACTGCAGCTTGTAGAACTCCTTAATTACAATAGTAAAAAAACAAAAAATCTTTAAAGTATCAATACTGTAGCTTTAGGACAAGAAAGGATTGCTGGCAATTTGAGAATCAAACAAAGTTTTAATGATTGATAAACTTAAATGAATTGCATATAGGCAATAATCCAATAAGAAGAAAGTGCAGGTTATCAAACAATACAAAGTTCATTAATAAGTATTTCCTCAGAGCAGTATTAAATAAGATTCTTTAGGTTGCTGGGAATAATCTTCAATAGAACATTAAGTAGGTAGCAGAGAGTATTTGCAAAGCAAGAAACAGTTCATAGTAAATAAGCATGATGGGAGTTGTACTCCATATAATTAATAACTTGAAGCAGAGAAGATTGACTGGGGTCTCTCCAGAGCTCTTCCTCCTGACCAGGCTGCAGCTCTCCTTCCAGGCAGGTATTGTCCCCTCTGCCTATTCTGCTGCAGCCATGTCATGATTCCCTTTTATTCTAGAAGTTTGGTCGTTAAGGGGTTAAAGGGACACTAAAGTCAACCAGACCACTTCATCTCAATGAAGTGGTCTGAGTGCCATGTCCCTGTAGTTTTGTCCCTGCAGTGTAAAACATTCTGAAGAACGGCAATGTTTACAGCATGGTTTAAATGCCTCCAGTGGATTTCACTCAGACAGCCACTAGAGGCGCTCAAAATAGCTGAGTCAAACTCTCCTTTTTCAATTAGGTGGTCTCAAAGAGAACATGTGATAGATGCAGCACAGCATTTGTCCGTGCTTGTGCACTAGCCCCCAATGCTTTCCTAAGAGAAAGCCCTGGCTTGGCTGAGACCTGAGGAAGTCGATCAATCTAATTGATTCAATCTTCAGACCTGAGGAAGTGAGGAAAGCTCTTGAAAGCTTGTCTTTTAAACATCATGTTAGTCCAATACAAAACTGAATCATTGGAATACTCGTTATTTTGGCATCTTGCCTACTGAACTAATATGCCCCACTTACTTTCCATTTTGCTCCACTGTTGGTTTTCACACCACAGAGAAACCAACCTTTCATTTGCATTTCTGCAAATGGATGCAAATGGCACACCACCCCTCCTCACACACTCTACATGAAACTTTGTACGTCAAACTTCAAGGTTGTATGTCAGCAACCAGAATGGGGAAAGGAGGAGGGCTCTAAGGAAAGTGACTACATTGCACATATTATTTCTAGGCTGTATTAACACACTGCAATGTGCTGTATAGTACAGATAATTATATATATATATATATATATATATATATATATATTTATTATGTCCACATATTGAGGCGGCATTATTTCTTATTTTGATGGTATTTTTTAGAAATCTGCATTCCCAGAAATGTCATGAGGTTTCTTACCAATATAAATTAGTAAAGTATTTGATAATTTTTCTTTATACATTTTTGTCACACTTTAACAGTATAATGAACTGTGCTTCTATATAAAATGTCACACCCTGTTTAAAATACTGTAAGGCAAGGTATACCATATAGTCCTCTAAAATGTTCTATCATCTCAATATATTTTCTCTAAAATCAGAATCTACAATTTATGGTGTCATAAATGTAAAATCGAATAATAAATCCTGTAACTTTACATAATGCATTCTTTTAAGTATTCCCTAAATGTTTCATGCCTTATTTTATCCAAAATTAGGTCTCCAAAATCTACACACCACGTGATGTGTTGTAGGTGGCTATGACATCTCTACCTCAAATCTTCCGCTCCATATCTCCAACACGTTCCTCCTATCCAGATTGATATATTTTTTTTAATTATGAGTATTATAATTTTTCACGTTTACTGGTGAGTTAAATCCCCTATTTTCAAATTTATATAAGCCAGGCTGGGTTTAGGGGCACACATTAATGCTAAAACAAATAGCTCTGGCAAAATAGCAAAGCAAACACAAATGCATAGTGACAAGATTTGACTGTACTAGATTATATAAAATAAAATTACTTTCAGTGTCCTATCTGCACTTTAAAAAAAATAAAAAATAGAATGCTATAAAAAAGCAACACTAGTATTACAGTGAGGGAAAAAAGTATTTGATCCGCTGTTGATTTTTAACGTTTGTCCATTGACAAAGAAATGATCAGTCTATAATTGTAATGGTAGGTGTATTTTAACAGTGAGAGACAGGATAACAAAAATAAAAATCCAGAAAAACGCATGTCAAAAAAGTTATAAATTAATGAGTCAATGAGTAAAATAAGTATTTGATCCCCTATCAATCAGCAAAATTTCTGGCTCCCAGGTCTCTTTTATACAGGTAATGAGCTGAGATTAAGAGCACTCTCTTAAAGTATAAAAGATACCTGTCCACAGAAGCAATCAATCAGATCCCATACTCTCTACCATGGCCAAGATCAAAGAGCTGTCCAAGGATGTCAGGGACAAGATTGTAGACCTACACAAGGCTGGAATGAGCTACAAGACCATCGCCAAGCAGCTTGGTGAGAAGGTGACAACAGTTGGTGTGATTATTCGCAAATGGTGCTCCATGCAAGATCTCACTTTGTGGAACTGCAATGATCATGAGAACGGTGAGGAATCAGCCCAGAACTACACAGACGGATCTTGTTAATCATCTCAAAGCAGTTGGGACCATAGTCACCAAGAAAACAATTGGTAACACACTACGCCGTGAAGGACTGAAATCCTGCAGTGCCCGCAAGTTCCCCCTGCTCAAGAAAGCACATGTACAGGCCCGTCTGAAGTTTACCAACGAACATTTGAATAATTTGGAGGAGAACTGAGTGAAAGTGTTGTGGTCGGATGAGAACAAAATTTAGCTCTATGACCCCAAGAACACCATCCCCACCATCAAACTTGGAGGTGGAAACATTATGCTTTGGGTGTGTTTTTTGGCTCAGGGGACAGGACAACTACACCGCATCAAAGGAACAATGGACCGTCAAATCTTGGGTGAGAACCTCCTTTCCTCAGTTGGGGTATTGAAAATGGGTCGTGGATGGGTATTCCAGCATGACAATGACCCAAAACAAACAGCCTAGGCAACAAAGGAGTGGCCTAGCCACTCATTAAGGTCCTGGAGTGGCCTAGCCAGTCTCCAGACATTAATCCAATAGAAAATCTGTGGAGTGAGCTGAAGGTTCAAGTTGCTTAACGTCAGCCTCGAAACCTTAATGACTTAGAGAAGATCTGCAAAGAGGAGTGGGGCAAAATCCCTCCTGAGATGTGTGCAAACCTGGTGGCTGACTACAAGAAATGTCTGACCTCTGTGATTGCCAACAAGGGTTTTGCCACCAAGTACTAAGTCAAAGGGGTCAAATACTTATTTCACTAATTGACATGCAAATCAATTTATAACTTTTTTGACATGCGTTTTTCTGGAATATTTTTTTGTTATTCTGTTTCTCACTGTTAAAATACACCTACCATTAAAATTATGGGCTGATCATTTCTTTGTCAGTAGGCAAACTTCAAAATCTGCAAAAAAACATGTAATCTTAAAACATGTATGCCACACACAGAGCATTACACATTTTCTATATGTTGTCATCTACTGCATCCATGCAACTGATATTATTATTATGATTACATTTTTTAACAATATTTAAAAATATGAAGAATAAAAAGGAAAAAAAATCTAGGAGATTATTCACTAAAGTGAGAATTCAAAGTGAATTTCAAACTTAAAACGATGACTTAGTGAACTTTTCCATTTTGGCTAATATGGCATTAAATTTGAAATTCATTTTGAATTTGCACTTTAGTGAATAACCCTGCCAATGAGAAAAAAACATTCAGGAAAATAAAAAATGTGGTATTGGTAATGTTCTATACACACTTCTTTTCGATACTATCTAGAAAAAGAAAGAACCATTTAAAACAATTTAACACAACAGGCAGACCATTTAAGGTTCCATTGCTTAAAGTCAAGCTTTGTTTAGGCGATACACCAGCTAGTATTAAAAATAGTACACAGAACATATATCAGAATTTAACATTTAAAAAACAAAAACAAAAGCCTTACCTCTTCATACAATACCTCGTTATCAACATGTCGGAGATTGTTCTTTGCTTGAACATAGATATCCGATGTGTGTTGCCCCTCAGGGGGGCTTGGCGCAGGGTAGCATGGAGGTGGTGGAGGTCTAGAATCCGGTACAGGTGGTGGAGGAGGTGGAAAGGCTGGTGGAGGAGGTGGGATGGATGGATTGTTATTTTTCTTGTTACCATTAGGACCTACTTCTGGATCCAACATGTCCATATATGTCTGCATATCAGCAATGGCTGTTTCAGGGGGCCCTAAGAGAAAATAAATACATTTAATGAACTGTACTGGTGACTGATAAAAGTTGAAATTAATGTATTCTACCTGATAGATACTTGAAAGTGCACTGTGCAGAATGAATTCACGTAAGTCTAGTGCCTTTAACAAGCTCGGAAGCATTTGCATAAATACTGCATTTCTTGGATCATAAAAGCGAACAGACCTATGAACGGATGACACTGCATTCCTGTAACAGAAAAAAATGTGGGAGGCTTCTGCTGGCTCTATAAACATAAAAACATATTTCTGCAATAGACAAAATGCTAAATCTGAAAAAAGAAAACATATAAACATATCTATATATAAATATATATATATATATATATATTGATATTGTGTTTTAACAAGTGAGGCAAATGAATAAGGTATTTTTATCCTATAGACGCAGCGTGGGAGTGCTTCTCTCTTTTGAAGATTGGCTTACAATTGTGTGTAATAATCATGTTACAAACTCTTAAAGGACATTCAGTTTCTTAGCAGCCAAATGTGACTTGCAAGAGTTAAAGGGACACTATAGGCAGAGCCAGTACAAGGATTTTTGTCTACACAGGTGTGGATGCATTT